>OX103979.1:26003148-26532842 GCA_944470395.2 Schistosoma turkestanicum | reverse complement strand
TTCTGAACTGTATATGTGTTGTTTAAATTTGATCTTTAATATGGCCACAGCCATATTTGGATTGATACGGTGGCGGTTGGACTTAACGTCACTTATTCCCCTTTGCCTTGGATACTCCTCGGAGTAATTGTGCCTTGGAAGGTGCATCAACTTCAGGTATTGCTTTGTATTTCCATCTTTTAATATAATATAGACCGTTTTCTCCTAGAATTGTTGTGTTTTCTGGACATTGGACTAAGAGATACGCGTACAAATTGCACTTACTGGAAACCATTGGAACCGCTACGGTAGAAAATCCATTTACAATCATATCACCTCATAACCTGGGCACTATGAAGAATATTCTGTCGATCTTGAGAAGTTAGAGGGCAATTTATCAAAATTTCGTGATCATTTCGTTCTCAGATTTATGAAACAGATCGCCAGCATCAATGGCTTCAGGGTTCTTTCTGCTGAACAAACGTCTTAATTGATCCACATATAAATTACAGACATCTGAAACAGTCACTAGCCTTTTTAAACCTTCGAAATGATCTCAAGTGTCTGAAATCTCTTCGAAGAAGCCGATCTCGGGAAAAATCTGACTGTAGACCTGAGAAACAGATAAAGCTAATTGGCTTTTACACCGAACACCCAAAGCAACTCTTCTGGAAACTGTGGGGAAGCCTACAGTTTCCATAGCCCTAACTCACAAATGTTCCAAAACACACCTGATCGACATTAAGGGAAGGGCTAGCGTTATTCCAAGCAAGCGCGAATCATCATGTGACGATCAGCTTCGCAATCTACGGGTGGCAAACGGAAAACTCATCACCAATTATTGCAAAACATACGTTTACCGTAATGTGGGTTAACGCAAACCAATCCACTGGTTCTGCGCTGTCACGGTCAAATACATAGGCGGCCAGTTCTCTAAATCAAAACTCAACAAGCACCCTAAACTGTAGCAAACATAACGCAGTCTTTTTGTATAACCAGTAATATTATACATTGCATCTTATAAGCTTACTGTGATTTGATATCAAATGACATTCGGATAACAAACGAGGTTCCTACTGAGATAAAATAAAGCATTATATAAAGGGGCGAGGATCTCGTAGCTTTATTGGTATTAATGATTGGTAGACTGAAATTATATCTGAAACGTTCACTGACATGAATCAATAAAACTTTCATATATATATATATATATATATATATATATATTTATATATTGTGGAAAACGGAGAGATACGAATATGTGCAGTTAACTATGGATGACATTCAATACCATATGACTGTTTCATGGATGAGCATTAGTTCGTAGATTTCTTTACTCTCGCTACTGATTGTTTTAATATCGCTCAAATCACTTGGTTATGTCCAGCTACTGGTAGTCTGGCCACTCGACTGCACGTATTTTTTTTCAGTTGCTAATTTTTGATGAATATATTGATTTTGGGATATTTGTGAGTGAGGTTTTTCAAAGCACTAGGGTTTCTGGATACCAGCAGCTACAGCTTTATGAGTTCTGAGGTGAGTTGGTAGCGATGTGGAAAACAATAAAGACGAAATTTAATGTAGCCCAAATACTGACAACTTATTTGCATGAGGCGAAACATAGTCGTTACAATTTAACAACGAAGAATAGGGGATCATGAATTTCGGCAATTATTACCTTGGAATACTACTGTACTTACAAAAATGCCGGATCCAGAAACTCATACGAGCGCACGAGATGGGTATCCAGTATTCAGGAGACACAAAATGTGAACAAGATGCCTCCATTATTATCTGTAAATATATAAGGAGTTCATAAGTAATACTTTTACTGGGGAGGCTACGCTTATCCACTTGTAAACGTAAATTAGACACCCGCTTGGATACTGCTCATTTATCACCCCGAAAATGAATATCCCAAACCAGATATGAGAGTAAAAATTCTAAATGAGATTCATGTGTCGACAGCCTGGATGTGATCTTATATTCAACTACCCAGCTAGGTGCAAAAACACCTTAAAAAAGCTTTTAAAGAGCTGTGGGCTGGAGAAAAATGTTTCACTGTCCTACAGTAAGAAATATGGGTTTATATTTATAACTTTCAAACGAATTATAAACCACGATCCTGCTTACCATATCAGAAAAATTTATTAACACCACCATTTGAAAATGTATCTTAATCTTTTAGTAAATTAGGGAATGAAGTTTTACACACAGTACTGGAATGAACTCTGTAAAAGTTTGTGCGAACCAAATATGTTGCGTTGCGACGAAAGACTGATGGTCGAAAATTGCAGCAAGTCATGTCTGGATCCGTATATGGTAATAATAATAACTACTCAAATAACATGTTAAAAGAGACATGCCAATTTACAGGCAGTGTGACACTAACTGTACGAATGCACTTATGCAGGTTATTGAGAACAAGTCACTAGCAGGATAACGAATCGGCAAATAATCTTGTGGATAGAGGAAATTCAAAGAACTGGATTGTTGAAAGTAATGATAATTTGCACAATATAATGATGGATGATAGATTATGAAAATCAGCAAACCCAATACACTGCTCTGAAAAACACGATTTGTAACTGGTCGAGATATAAATCTTACTTACTTACTTACGCCTGTTACCCCCAATCGAGCATAGGCCGCCCACCAGTTTTCTCCAACCACCGCTGTCCTGGGCTTCCCTTTCCAATTGTATACAATTTTTGTTCATTCTTCTCATGTCTTTCTCTATTTCTCGGCGCAGTGTGTTCTGTGGCCTTCCTCTTTTCCTCTTACCTTGAGGGTTCCATGTGAGGGCTTGTCTCGCGACGCAGTTAGATGCTTTCCGTAGTGTGTGTCCTATCCACTTCCACCGCGTCTTCCTGATTTCCTCCTCCACTGGAATCTGGTTTGTTTTCTCCCACAGTACGTTGTAGCTGATCGTGTCTGGCAAACGAATCCGAATTATTTTGCGTAGACAACTGTTAACAAACACTTGTATCTCCTGGATGACGCCTTTCATAGTTCTCCAGGTTTCCACTCCATACAGTAGAACTGTCTTAAGATTTGTATTGAAGATCCTGATTTTGGTTTCGGTTGAAAGTTGTTTGGAGTTCCAGATATTTTTCAACTGTAGAAATGCAGCCCTTGTTTTGCCAATCCACCACTTCACATCTGCATCGGATCCTCCTGCGTTGTCGATGATGCTGCCCAGATATATAAAGGTGTTAACGTCCTCCACGGCATCTCCATCAAGAGTGATAAGGTTGGTGCATGTTGTGTTGCATCGGAGAATTTTGCTTTTTCCTTTATGTAAGTTTAGACCCGCTGCTGCTGGTCGTCTTCTCTTGCATTTGTTGTTGCGTGTGAGATAAAAGAGCCAGGTCATCTGCAAAGTCCAGATCGTCCAGCTGCGTGCTAACTGTCCAGTTGATACCGTGCTTCCCTCCAGATGTTGACGTCTTCATAATCCAGTCGATTACCAGGAGAAAGAGAAAAGGTGAGAGTAAGCAACCTTGCCTGACACCGGTCTTCACCTCAAAAGAGTCTGTCAGCTGACCTCAATGCACGATTTTGCAGTTGAATCCATCATAAGAATTCCGTATGATGTTAACTATTTTCTCAGACACACCGTAGTGTCGAAGAAGCCTCCACAGTGTTTTCCTATTCACTCCATCGAATGCTTTCTCGTAGTCGATGAAGTTGATGTAGAGTGGTGAGTCCCATCCAATTGATTGTTCCACAATGATCCGTAATGTAGCGATTTGGTCAGTACACGATCGATCCTTACGAAATCCGGCCTGTTGATCTCGAAGTTGGACGTCTACGAAGTCCTGCATTCTGTTTAACAATACCCTGTTGAAGACTTTGCATGATATTGAAAGAACAGTGATGTCTCTGTAGTTCTGACACTTGCTGAGATCTCCTTTCTTTGGTATTTTGATCAGGTATCCTTCTTTCCAATCTGATGGTACTTGTTCCTCATCCCAAATCTTCTTGAAGAGGATGTGAAATATTTTCGCAGTTGCTTCCACGTCTGCTTCCATTGCCTCTGCTGGAATGTTGTCTGGTCCTTCTACTTTACCGCTCTTGATCTGTCTGATGGCCATACTGATCCCTCAATTGTAAGTGCGCCAATATTAACTGGGAGGTCCGTAGATGCTGCTCCGATGTTGTGTGTGTTCAGAGGAGCTGGTCGATTCAGTAGTTCCTTAAAGTGCTCTACCCACCTATTTCGCTGTTCTTCAGTGTTGCTGATTACTTTGCCTTCCTTACTTTCCACTGGTCGTCCTGGTTTACGATAGTTTCCGGCGAGCTTCTTTCTTGTTTCGTACAATTGTCTCATGTTTCCTTCTCTTGCAGCCTTTTCCGCCGTCATTGCTATATCATCCACATATTTTTATTTTACAGCTCTGATGCTCTTCTTCCCTTCTCTGTTTGCTTCTGTGTATGCAGCTTGTGCAGTAACTTTCTCTGCTCTTGTTCGGCTGGCATTGATTGCTGCCCTCTTGTTCCTCCTTTCTTCAATTTTTGCAAGAGTATCAACAGAGATCCATTCCTTATGATGGTACTTCTTTGACCCAGAACTTCGTGATATGTTGAAGTGATTGCCTCCTCAATCCCTTTCCAAATGTTTTCCGATGTTGCTTCCTCTCCATTGAGAAGATCCTGAATGGCCTAGAACCTATTGGTGAGGGCTATCCTGAATTCGTTGAGCTTTACAGTATCCCGAAGAAATGCCGTATTTAACTTGTGTGATGTTGTCTGCCCCGTTGTCCAGTGCTTCTTTAGTTTCAGTTCCATTTTGGCGACCAGGAAGTGATGATCTGATGCTATATCAGCTACTCTCCTGGTTCTCACATCCTCCATAGTCCTTCCGAACGTTTTGTTGATACAGATATGGTCAATCTGGTTTTGAGTAGTGTGGTCCGGTGAAATCCATGTGGCTTTGTGTATGCGTTTGTGCGGGAATATTGTGCCACCGATGAGCAGTATAATGAAGGCACATAGGTTTGCAAATCTCTCACCGTTTTCGTTCCGTTCTCCCAATCCATGTCGTTCCATGATGTCTTCATATGCAGTGTTGTCCATTCCAACTTTGGCATTCAGGTCCGCCATAAGATCCGTCAAATCCTTTGGTGAACATTTCTCGACGATTGACTGCAGCCTTTCGTAGAATTGATATTTAACGTTTTCATTGTAGTCATTAGTAGGTGCATAATGTGGATAAATTTTCTACCGTAGCAGTTCACTTTGATTCCAGTAGGTGTAGGTCGAACGCTCTAACCCCCTAGTCCAATATCAAAACACAATAATTCTAGGAGAAAACGGTCTATTTTTATTATGAAATGGAAATACAAACAGTTACCTGACAATTAATACACCTTCCAAGTCCAAAATTACCCTGGTGGGTATCCAAATCCAAAAGAATAAGTGATACTAGTATTAACTGCCTCGGTATCAAATCCAAATATGGCTGTAGCCATATTAAAGATCAAATTTAAACAACACATATACAGTTCAGAAGCAAACATAAAAACTTCAATATAAGTACAAAATATAGAAATAATAACAATATACAATGATAAAATCTCAAATTGGAATCAAATAAAATACCAAAAATGTCAACAGAAAGAGTCCGTCATGTCATAACAAAAATATGTAAACATGGAGGGATTTTCCAAAAAACAAAACATTCAAAAAGGATTCTACACCGGCCCGCAAAATCCCTCCATGCAAAAAGAGCAAGCGTTAATGACACTTCTATTTAGGGTTCCCACTCATCCCCTAATCCACACCGGAAGAACGTGTAGGACTTACAGCAGTACGCCTACACGCCATCCAACATGGATATGACCTATCAAGCTAACTAGGTACCTGTACCCTCCCATCAGGTCCTTGATTCCCCTATCTATCGTAGCATGACCTAACGGTAGTATAAACCTTACCCAATTAACCCACACGAACATGTACAACACGTCGTAAAACTGGTCATATCCTATCCGGGAACTACATTCCATATCATGAGGATGAGTCGTCATTCCACCACCACTTGCTCCGATCGGCAGATACAATGAAGTCAGTGATGCTGACTTATCAACAGAAGTTCTTGACCCATAGATAATAAGCAAGGGTGGGATCTCCAATTTCGATATTTCCTCGTCTCTCGAAGACATTAAGTGGCATAAAATGGGACCAATATTTACCTCTCCATCTCCTGATACAGAGGAGGTTTGATCAGCATTCGTCATCGTCGGCAACTTATTTGTCACATCAGTGACATCCAGATTATTATCATCGTCATCATGATTCCGTTGCGTCAGACAAGTCGCGTCGTTTCTGGCTGCACTAGCATCCGTAGAATGAAACTCTTCCATTGTTGTATAACGCATCTCGCTACATGAAAGAACAGCATTAGTGTCACAATCCAAAGCCGATAAACTCACTTGTTGTTCTCCATGTTCCGTTTCAGAAACACAAGACATATGCACGTCAATAGCATCGTTATCATGCAACTCAGTAGACTGTCTGTTACAATCAGACGCTTCAAAAAAGATTCTACACATATTATTGGATGACGTTCATTGTAATGTCCCCTTTCTTTGCTTTGAAGGATGCTTTGATGATCCTGGGTCCATGAGATTCCCATCCTATCAGTGCCTTTTGGACAGCATCGGTGCAACTCGTTTTGTATGTGAAGCTATTTCTTCTTCATGACCAGAGCACAACAGCAGTTCCCCTGCAGCTAGTCTCAGTTGTCCCACCTGTGTCCAATTCGTTTCACTGTTGCCGAGCACCTCGAGGTTGTATCATTTCATTTCTGCCGCAACTTGAAATAGTCTTCCAGTCTCCCACAATGTACGAACGTTCCATGTACCTAAAAGAATGGTTGCTCTGGTTGTCAGAAGTGTCATCGGTCCCCCCTGACTTCCGAGGGAATTCGGCTTTCATCACGCGACGTCATAATTCTTCTTCCAACTCCCAAGGAAGAGTGAAAATTGTTTGAATTATTTTTTCTGGTTAGCGTTTTTTCGCATGTTAGTTTTTGACGGAACGGTGTCGCAAACCCAATGTACAACCCTCCTCCTTTGCCCGGGATTGGGACCGGCAGTTGACCCGAAGGTTCTACTGGCGGAGTTATATATATATATATATATATATATATATATATATATAAATCTAGTAGAGTTAATTTTGATAAATCTAATCCGTTGTAATAGGTGGTCAGAAATCCTGATGGAATGTAGTCTGTTGACTAAGCGATTGTGAGTTACCTTTTCGAAAGCCCTTTTGATATCAAAATACAGCACGAGTTTACATGCGTAACTGATGAAGGAGTTCATTACTCACACAACCCAAACTTCTTTGAACATATTTCAATCAAGGCTTCCCGAATGAGAAAAATCGTTGGTTACATTTTCGTAACTTCTCCCATAAAGAATCTAGAACAGTTATTTACAAAACATGAGTAAAGCCTATTGCTAAATACTGCTCATTCTTATATTCCAACGCACGCCTATATGACTTGCTGAAGGTTGAAGGAAGGATTTTCAATCTAAGAATACTAAATCTTGACTCACTCTGACTATCCCACTTGCTGTCAAGAACTTGAACTTGATGAACCATGGAAAAGAAGCCTTGAGTCCAACTTAATCCTCTACTTTTAGCTCAGGCACAAGCTCATAAACTTCTCTTACAGTGTAGTCCTTATATAAGGCCTACGAATATATAAACTTCGAGATTAAGTATATACGTTCAAACTTGAGAAGTATAAATCAAACTGTCGAGAAGATGTCTTCCTCCCTAAGAATGCACTGATACGAAACAGCCTGCCCTCAATAATGCCCATGGCATTAGACAACATGAGTTTGTACAGCTTCTTAACGAAGCTATTGGCTGCCCTGATTCATCTGGACGCTTGAACTCACTCGCAAACTTCTTCCACATTATTAGCACTGCACGCGTTAAAATGATACTGAATTCAGAGCTCCATTATATTTTTTGTCTTTGGAAGTAGTGTAGTGGTATACTTTTACGAAGAAAACATAATTGCTGAAATAATAACATTTATTATTGTACTTAGTTCTGACAATAATTGTTATAATGTACTCCTCCTGTTTATCTGTATTAAAGACCACCTCTCACGCGCCAAGTGTGTTATTACCATTTCTCCCCTTCGCGCGCCTCCTGCGTGGATGTTAGCCGTTTGTACGCCCTATGGCCTTGATATAATGTCGATATCACGAGGCTAGCGTTAAATATACTTCTTCCTCTAGAATCGTCTTTTATTTGATTCATAGAGTAACGGGATTAACATTTGTTATCCAGCGAAGCAGTATATTATTCGATTCGCTACAGTGGCATTATATTTTTCTAGCTGAATACAAATCTCTCTGGTTTTTTTTAAAAAGGCTACTCACTGGGTCGACCGACAAATTTTAAACTGTAAACTGGCTGATTAGAACGCAATCTACTGTTCTGTTCAAAACTTTATCTACATCCATAACATTCTGAGTTTCAAATTGCCTATCATAAGTTTTAATGTTCACACATGGACTCTGTTGATTTACTGTTGACCCCATCTTGTTATCTTTTGCCCCACTTTTAACCATCATACTTCTCAACTTTTCTGCTTACTTCGTTAAGCACATCACCACCACCACATCCCAAATGCTTATCGCATGTTCGATAACCCGTACTTTCCTTCGTAACTGTCAAGTGAATTTTATTGATGCCTAACATATAGTTCATAAGTTGTGACAACCAAAAAGCTTGTGAAAGGAACGAGCAGAAATATTGTTTCTCAACAGAATGTGGAACATAGAGCATCAAGTAGTAAACAAAATATTATCTTAACATCATTTTACATCAGCCTAACACAAAAGGAGGGAGGTTGGAGTTACTGACCAGCAAACATTGATGGTGTGGGAGATGATTTCAATCCGCCCGCTTTTTGGGGGCGGAGTATTTTGTTTGCTTTCGGTTCTTTTCGATCGATGGGACGACTAAACAGTGATACTAAGGTCGCTCTTATACTCTTGACAAGACAACCCGCAACATACTTACTCAGGCGCTTACGTATGGCTTAGAATTTGGCATTTGATAAGAAAGCGTTTGTCATTGAAAAACGTAACTATCAATGTTTTAGCAAACTTTACTTTTCTTACTGAACTTTCGATTATTATTATTATTTCCATTTATAGACGTTCAGCTTCTTACTTCAACTTCTGTTCTAACCACTTTACACTCTCCGCAACCCTTCTTTCTTCATTGCCATACTCCTTAATTTGTGGGCTATACTGCTACAATTTACTAAGTGGTCATTAAGAATTTTGTCTTGACTTACCACTGCATTGTCTACCCTACCATGAAGGGTTAAGCAGAGTTCTGCCTCGTTGTTGTTTTTTCTCTCATTCCTTTGTCCCTTCTCGCTACCCTATTCGCAGTGGTAGACCCATGGTGCCTGAACGCAAAATGCATCTTTTGTAAGAGCAAATCCAGGTCACAGCTTTTATCAAGCGCTTTCCATTTGACACTCACAAACAAATTAACTCATGAACAATACACACCAGTCAATAACTCTGCTATGTACCTTCCCTATTTGTACTCACTGAGCGAGTTTGGCTGTATCAGACTGTTCCTCTTAGTGACACAGTGTCAATGTCCTATCAGAAACAACTCTTATTTCTAAACTAACTTTCACTATCCAATATCTTTTTCATGAACTAGTATAAACCGACTGATTTATTCTCGCTAACCGCTAACTTTTACAGTAAATGTGACAGCGTTTGTAACAAATTGATCTGGCCTATAAACTGGCATACTTCCCGTAGCATGCCGTTCTTTGAGGACAAAATTATAATTAGTGATTTGACACAATTGAAAGTATAGAACAATCAGATATCATTAAAAACCAGTCTTTCTAACCGTAATTAGTAAGTCGAAAGCTGATCATGATAGTAGCCCCGTCATTTTGTACATTAATTTTGATACTGCTAAATGTAGTATTTGAAAGGACTTATTACTAAATAATGAAAATAAATTAACGAAGTCAGGAGTTTTTGCGTGAAGACTTTTTACTCTTTAGCAGTGTGAAGAAGCGAGGAGAAGAACTGAAACTAAGATAAGACACGACCACCAGTCTGATATTAAGGTAAAGAATGTTTTTATATCAAGGAAATTTAAACGCACTCATTGCTGAACCGCATCAAACCAATAAGTGGATAATAATAACTATAAATGAGTGAGCCTAGGCAGTTTAATTACGGACAGACCGTAAATAATAAACTAGCAACAAGATAGTAGGTTAATCGATTTTAAAAAATGAACGTTGATAGTTGCCGATAGTTAGCAGGAATAGCTTTGTTCATAAAAAATACTATCCGATTTACCGTTATCACTGACCTATTCCATGATAGTGGAACGCGCGAAAGGGACAGTGTGGACAATGCTAGATGTTATCATTGCCATCTCCTCAGATCACTTATTTAATCTATCTCGCCTCTCATCTCTGTTCCCTCCCCCTTGTTTGCACTTCGGTACTCTCTCACAGTCTTCACTACCAATTAAACTAAATTCATCTATATATTACTCAGTTCTGAAATTTTATTCATATTAGCATTAGAATTTCATCCTTATTATCCTTATCACTCTCAACATTTTAACTAACTGATCTCCGGTCTGGTGATGTGAAGGTTGCTGGTATCCAGAAACCCTACTGCCCTGAAACAAACGTTTCATTCAAATCCCGAGACATACAAACTCATAACCAACGGCCAACTGACTAGAATTAGACAGTCGAGTGGCTAGACCTCCATCCATTGGCCATTACCGAACACCTGGAACCGTACCGAAAGAACAAGAATCGAGCGCAAAGAAATCAATTGGTTTACACTAGCTCGCGAAAAAGACATTGGATATTGGATATATTGTATATTGATTAGTCGCTAAGCCAAACGGCGAAATTACGAACCGAACTAGAGGTTATTTCTTATCCGGTAGGGTATAAACGAGTCTGCGTTATATATAGAGTTATTTACTTACTTAAGGATGCATATGGTCGCTGCCAAACTTAATCATCTTCATTTTTGTTAGTTTACTATGATTTTGTCAATCGTCATAGCGCTAATTTCCAGGACTAATTATTCTTCAAAATGTATTCTTGTAGACTCTAGTGATTTATGCAAATATTGCTCAGCAATTATTCTCTGATCAGCAAGAACATTAATATAGCCCGAATCAAACGGTGCATACTATACACAGTGTCAACTTTATTTATCTTGCTTGAATAATCTCAGTACTGAGTACTTTACAACCTTTATTTTCCTTATGCGATATTGTACTAGTTTCTTACTCATAAAATTGCTGAGATTATGATATTTTCCGAAGAAGGAAGTATCTTGTTGATCACTTGATTGTATAGCAAAAATCATTGACTCTGTTCGACTTTAATTCACATCACAGATATTCTTGAGTGTAGTCATCGATTATTATAGGTATCTCAAAATGTTTAGATTGCATCCTCTGTTAAATGAACTGAATGGGGATGTGATCGTCAAGAACATTAACCGATCTTATCAGCCTCTCAGTTACTTAAACAACCCGTGGGCCCAATGACCGTGATCATATGTTCAAACCGCAACTATAATATATACTGGTTGTTTTAAAAAAACCTCTGATGACTAGTAGTCCATTATTTTTGAATTATTACAGGATTTGCTCATAGGGAATTCAGTTATTTTATATAAATATGAGGTATCACAATTAAAAGAATTATTAAGGAGTATGAAGGTGGATGCTGTCCGAAGTGTATCACGCTCATGGCTTTCAACATAATCTTTATTCTGTTATAGTCGGTTATATACTTCAGTATTAAGGATAGCTAACATGGTAGCCCGAAAACTCATCGTCAATAGTGTTGGCTAACGACTGTGCATGCTATCAGACCCGAAGAAAACTCAATTATTCGGCATGCCATCAGTTAAAACTAAGTTGTTTGAATTTTCGAGATATGCTGGCATTCTAGTGACGGATCCGTTAACAATCGTCGTGTATGATGAACTAAAATGTACGAGCCCTTGGATAGTATAAGTGGGGATATAAGATGTTAGCCCCGACCGTAGCTGCTACCTTGACGTGGTGGTTGGGCTTGCCTATCGTGATGACCCAACCGAGCTATGCTGAGTGGAACATATGCTCGTGTAGGTTCTACCATGCTAGCCAACACTTTAAAAACTTCTGATGAGAAGGCCGCGTGTAAGCGACCTTAAGCGGTTGTCCCTTGGTCTCAGGTCGTTAAGACTAACACTAATCCAACGTCCGTTTCAGTTCCCTCGGAAAACACCCTTTCACGGCGCCGTCAGCCTGGAATTTACATCAGCTCTCATTCCCGCAATAGCTTACGAGACCAAATTGTTCACAATCGAATCTTTCCTACACCCCCTAATCTCTCTTATCTCCACGACTCACCCTTCTCACATTCTTTTATCACCACGCACCGCTAATGCAAACGATTCGAGTTCATGAAACATTATTCCTCGTCTCCTGAAACCCCTCTCTAAACAACATATTGGAGCTTTTATTATTCGAACCTTGTGTCGAATACGGCAACAGGCTTCCTTAGATAGGACTCTGATGATAAAAAGCCCACGCGATGATTGCGAACAGTGGTGGGTTGCCGAAGCAAGAGCGATGGAAAAGGCAGTGGCGATAGGTAGCATTAGACAACTGTTCCGCATTTCAAGGAAACTTGTATTAGGAATCCCACTGTGAGTGAGACTATCTCAGGAAATGATGGTCGTATCATTCACTCCCAGCCCAGGAAATAGGATCAATGGGCAGAACACTTAAGGGATCACTTAAATCAGCTTTCAGCGACACTTCGGTTGCCCATGACTTCCAGTCGTCCTGAATGGCAAGTCGATGTAAGTCCTCCGAGTATTTGTGAAGTTGAGAAAGCTATTAGAAACCTGAAGAAGAGAGAAGAATAGAGTCCGATAGCCATACTCCTGGGCGTATTCCCATCTGATAGGTCTCAATCGCTGATTGTCCCAATCTATAAGAAAGGATAAGTCTTCTTGTGACAATCACATGGGAATCAGTCTAACTAATATAGTTTCTAAACTGCCTAACTAGAGCGTATGAAGAGCAGACTAGAGAAAACCAGGCTGGTTTTCGACCTGGACGTGGCTGTATAGACCACATCTTCACACTACGACAGGTCCTGGAATACAGACACACATTAAGGCGTCCTACAATAGTTGTTTTCTGGACCTTAAGGCGGCATTTGATTCGATGGATCTTGAGGTTCTGTGGCAATGTATGTCATTGAAAGGTGTACCAAAGAAGTACCTTGACCTTATACAAGCTCTCTACTCAAACGCCACTGGTCGAGTGACAGCTAATGGCAATCTGTCATCGGAATTTGTTACTTCAAGTGGTGTCCGTCAGGGATATCCATTATCTTCATTCTTGTTTAACTTTGTCGTAAATATGCTTTTATGGTTAAAATTGTCGTCGTCTGACCTTTTACCAGGAGACACGCTTGCTGACTTAGAGTATGCTGATGACATAATCCTATTCGATGAAGACAGTGACAAAATGCACAGTCTTCTGGTTACCCTAAGCAACAATGCAAGCATGTTCGGGATGAGGTTTTCCCACTCGAAATGCAAAATGTTGCTTCAAGATTGGCTTGCGACGGCACATGGACTAGTGATAGGGTTTGAAGTAGTTGAGCGTGTCAACCGCTTCACTTATTTGGGGAGTCTCACTGCAGGTACAGAAGGCTCGATTGGCTTATGCCAACTTCGCCACTTAAGGCTTAGGCGAGCTATCCGTTTGCATTTTGCTCCGTCCTACTTTGTGGATGCGAAACAAGGCCGGTAAGAGTTATTAGTGTACGATTAGAGATGTCTTCGGAGCATTGCCCGTTTATCCTGGAACAGGCAAGTAAGCAATGCTGTTGTTGGAAAACGAGTACTATGTAGGGATGGCAGATCAATAGGTGAAGTAGTGTATCTTCATCATTTGAGCTGGTTGAGACATCTGTTACGTATGCCTAACCACCAACTGCCTTGTCGAGCTATGTTCTGCGGTGTACGAATAGACTGGAAGAAACCTGAGGGCGGTCAAACCAAAACATGGCGCAAATCCATGAAGTCACTGACAGCTGGATTGAGTCATGTTAGTAGGTGTAGACTACCTGGTCGGGGTCAGCGAGACGATAGTAACCAATGGTTAGAGACCTTGAATGACATGGCTCAAAATCGTTTACAATGGCACAGGTGCATCCAATCTTTGTGTTCTATGAAATTCTAATATTCTGAATTTCTTATTACTTCTCCTAAACTTATCTCACTGAATTATACTTCTTGAATAATATCTTCGTACCCTAATCTTCTCCGTTACCGCTAATACTTCTACAATCTCTGCCATTATGGGATTTGAACTGACAATTGAGTCTCCGTGCTAATGTGGTATGGCTACTTGAACTTATGTACGTACATACGAAGTTCTACGTCCTGTCCAGTTTCTGTTAATTCTTCTCATATCTTTCTCCGTTTCTCAGCGTAGTGTGTTTCTTTGTCTTTCCCTTCTCCTTTGTTTCTGAGGGTTCGAAGTGAGGACTTGACTTCTGACGCAGTTGGGTGCTTACCTCAATATGTGTCCTGTCCACTTCCAACTCTTCTTTCTGACTTCCTGTCACTCTGGAATTTGTTTTGTTCTATCCCACAGTAGGTTGTTGCTGATGGTGTCTGGCCAACGGATCCGAAGTATTTCGCGTAGACAACTGTTAATGAATACTTGTATCTGCTGGATGATGGCTTTCGTAGATCTCCAAGTTTCCGCCCCATACAGCAGAACTCTCTTGATATTTGTATTGTGAATTGTGACTTTAGTGTTTGTTGACAGTTATTTTGAGTTCCAGATGTTGTTCAATTGTAGAAATGCGGCCCTTGATTTGCCGATCCGCACCTTCACATCTGCATCCAATCTACCTTGACTGTCGATGATGCTGTCCAGATATGTAAAGGTTTTTACGTCCTCCGAGGCATCTCCATCAAGAGTGATTTGGTTGGCACATGTAGTGTTGTATTGGATAATCTTGCTTTACCCTTTATGTAAGTAGAGACCAGTTGCTGCTGAGGCTGCTGCTACACTGTTCGTCTTCTCTTGCATTTGTTGTTGAATGTGCGATAGGAGGGTCAGATCATCTATTTTCATAATGAGACGTTATAATCCTTCTAAATAAAGACCTCATAACTCCTAGGGCAGAGTTTAAACTGTTTGGATAATTTTTTCTGGTTAACGTTTTTTAGAGAGTTTTCTACGGTATGGGGTCGCTCACTTATGCCCAATCTTCCTTTATCCGGGCTTGGGACCGGCAGCAACCCAAGAGGGGCTCCGGGTGGATTTACATAATTACTAAGACAGTGCCTAGACATCGATTAATGCAGTGAAGAACATTGCACCGATATACCCAAACTCTGGTTTCATTTTGATTTTCCGAGAACTATCTAAAGCATGTGGAAAACGTGAATAACTGTTCGTCATTTCGGTAGTAAGATGCTGTTACAGCGACTTAATGAAGCCGTTAAAACACTTTTCAAAGCGTTCGTTGAGAGAAAAGAAACCGAATCTTGAAACTTGGTCTTAGATTAGTTTTCTCTCAGATGTTATGATTGTTTCCGCACGCCAAGTTGACGTGCTGAAGATTTATTATAGATGAGAAATAATATAAATTCACCATAAGATTGCACCTGAATTTTTTTATAACAGAAGAGTTTGATATGGGATCATAGAAGAACATATCAGGATACCAAAATCGATATCAGTCGTAAGAACATTAGATAAAGTCACCAGGGAGAATACTACAATAGAAAGAGGGCATGAATAACCTTTTAAGTAAGAGAAGGAGAGGGTGGCTTAAAATAGAAGTCCTGACAGCAGGAGTATTTTCAAGTCACTTGAGGAATGAACAGTCACGAATGAAGTAACAACAGTTTCGACAGAATTCGAAGGTTTGGTGAAAAAAATTATCTTGGACTGTGGAAGCTCAATACAACTGGTTGAAATGTACGCCTTGTTCGAACTACTCTTCATTATATCGGAATTTCGTTACCAACCACTGATGAACTTTCGCTTAAATTCTGATTTATTATTGGCTGTAGTTCCTAAAAAGCAGAGAAGGAGCTTACTTGAATATTATTCTGTTTCGTGTGTTAGTTTCTGCATCTGGAAACAGTCACGGCATTGTGTTCTTTAATGATTTATTTATTTCTTAAGAACGAGAAGTGTAAACATTCCTATCTTGTGTAGTAGTTACTACAAATGTCAAAACCATCGTTAAAAAGAGAGAAGCAACTTATCGTGAAGAGCTTCGAGCAGTGGACGATTCTAAAGTTTGGAAAAAGATTTGCGTCGTTTATTACAGGTGGTTGACCTGTTGGTGTTTGATGAGTTTTGATGAATTCCACCGAAAATCTCCGTCTAATAAATACAAGCAAAAAATATTGTTTTTAACTAGGAGCGGTCAAACATGGTCGATGGGTAGCTATGTTTTACCGCACTTGATTATCATGTTCGAGTGATAGACCAGACTTAAGGAAACTGAGCAATCTATCGTATACCTTTAAGTTTTCCCAGTGGGTTTTTATCTCACTTATAAATAGTTGAAGCCATAAGCATTTAAGCTAGAGGCTACATTCAGTCCTTTAGAAAAACGTTCATGACATCCCTATTTCTTACTTGGCCAATGAAGATGTAAAAGGGGATTGTATTGATACTTCATGCCCTATGTTTCACTTCCTTCAGCCATTTTTTACCCCTTGCCTACTAATTGTGTATTTAAGTTGTTTGCTCACGTAATTTCGACTTTATGGCTTCGGTGACTCATTTCGATAATTTTTTTTCTCAGTTTGTAACCTACTTTGTACTTTGGAACATTTCCCATGCTATTCTGCTAGTCTTTACTTCTGCTAGTGTACTTACAATCTTACCATCATGTTTTATGATTTTTAGTTCGCTTCAGTTGGGTAAGGTGAGTGCTTCTATTTACTACTCACATGTAGATGTAGTTCGTTGTGACTGTTGCCCAGATAATTACCTGATCTTATTTGCACTGCAACTTGATAGTCACACAGCCTCAATTGTTTTTAAGGCCTTTTGCGATAAGACTGAGCTAAAATATGTAATAAATCAACCCAAGTTATTATGTAATAAATCAACCCAAGTTATTCAACGTTGAAGAATTCTACATGAAAAAGGAAAAATTTAACGATTTTTGGTGATATATTCATTGTACTGTTTTCTAAAGGTCCGGAAATGTCGAATGGTTTAGAACAGTGGAATACCAATTTGGGAAGAAGTGCAATCTTACAATACGGGCTTGAATTGATCCATAATACGGTGAAAGATGAATTAGTCCCACGATTACTGTTGGATTGTGTAAAGGAAATTTACAAAGATATACATTCTAATTCTTCAAACCTGGATGTTTTCGTTTTTGACGAAGTAATAGATAGTCTATTTTTTTTTCTTGGTACAATTAAATATTTGATTATTTTATCCTGATTACACTGAATAAAAACACTATTCAAATAAATGAGTGGATTCAACGTTTACATAAAATATTTGTAAAACATTAAGCCAAACGCCTTTCTTTAAAGAAATGACCAATCTATTGGATTAAACCTAGTCGATGGTTATTATCTTACATTTGATGTGTAAAATAATAAGAATTATAGAAACTTATGTACATATATATTTGGTTTCCTGGGAGGAATAAGCCTACAACACTGCTTGTGCTCTGGATGTCCGCCTTCTAAAAGTTTGTATAACTTTAGATGTATTACAACAAAGTTCATAATGTACGAGATATAATCTGTGCAGTAAAACGACAACAGGTTAAATGTCTAAAATTTTGTATGCTGAGCTCGGCAATAATTATTTGGTGAGTTCAGTCAGTTAAACGTAGCTTCAAGACTAAAGATATAAAAACGTGCCTAGGTTGCCTATAAAAAATCGAGTCAAATCTTTAAAGTGACTTTTACATACTCATAATTTAAACAGGCTCTTATCTATAAACTGATAGTCTGCGTATTGAGTTGTATCTGAAGTAGATAGAACAAAAAAAAGTACTAAAATCTGTAGTTTACATTTTTATCTTGCACAAATAAGTAGGGCCGAATAGCCAACAAGCATTTAAGATCAATTTAGTGAATAAAATAATTATGAAACATCATCACCAAAATTATCGTACAGAAGCCATATGTGTTCGTTACTTCTAAAGTTGTATAAGTGTTACCTTGTCTATTCGCAAACCGAACTGAAAATATATATATATATATATATATATCTATTTTGAAGAGGAATAAACAATATTCATTATTACTCTTTTATATCTTTAAACAAAATCAAGGAATTAAGAAATGGTGCCACTCAGTATATTATACCAGAATTAGTCATGTCTGAATTAAACAAAGTTATCCAACCAGAAGAATTCAGTCAAACAGGCGAGTTACACAAACCGACTGTACACAAATTTAATGAAAAAATAAATCAGAAAAAGACTTGGTGTACAACTTCAGCAGATAGAGCTGTAAAAAACGCCTTGGCATTTGACATTCTTGAAAGTATTTTACTGGAACTAATAAAGTTTACCGTACCAAGAATTGTAAGTTCATTGTATTTTTTCTTGCTAGTATTCAATTCGATTTCTGTGTAACCTGATAGTTTCATTTAGCCGCTAGAAATAACCAAATTTACTAAAAACGATTTTAGTTATACTCAATAATTTTGGTAATTTTTCCAACTTAGTCAAATTTGTTAGTTCCGTTTCTCTTACACGGTGCAACAGAAGAATGAACGCTGCACTAACTAATGATATCTGTTCATCTAGTGAAGTTGTACATATATATTTAATTGAAGCTTTTGCAGAATGTTTTGTATTTATGCAATCTGTCGAAATGTGCTATCCTCGTAGAAGTAGGTCATAATACTGTAAAACCGACCCATGATAACCTGAATCGTGCGAAAAAACTCGACTTCATTTCAAGTGTCGTGCTCTCTAAACTGGATGGTTTGTTTGTACAGCTCTGATTGTTCTTCTGAAGAGCATCATCAGTACGTGCTTCAAAGAGAAGTGTGCTGCTAGAATTATTCCATAATTGATTAACAGCTTGTCATGTTGACCTAAAATTCGATTGGTCGACACCTATAACTATCTGCTCATTGTTTTTCACGAAGGACAACTACTTAAGGTCGCTCGCTCATAGCTCGAAATAGTAGAACTCTCTTGAAATTTGTATTGAAAATTGTGACTTTGGTGTTTATTGACAGTTGTTTTGAGTTCCAGATGTTGTTCAGTTGTAGAAATGCCGCCCTCGCTTTGCCAATCCACGCCCTCACATCTGCATCAGACCCACCTTGCTCGTAAACAGTGCTGCCTAGATATGTACAGGTTTTTACGTCCTCGAAGGCATCGCCATCAAGTATGATTCGGTTGGCGTATGTTGTGTTATATCGGAGAATCTTGCTTTTTCCTATATGTGCGTTGAGACCTACTGCTGCAGAAACTGCTGCTACACTGATCGCCTTCATTTGGATTTCTTCTTGCGTGTGGGATAGGAGGGCTAGATTATCTGAGAAGTCTGGATCGTCCAGTTGCATCCTGGCTATCCCCGTATCTTATGCTTCTCTCCAGATGTTGATATCTTCATGATCCAGCCAATCACGAGCAGAAACAGAAAGGGTGAGAGAAAGTAACGTCGCCTGACACCGGTCTTCTCCTCGAACGAGTCTGTTAACTATCCTCCGTGCACGATTCTGCAGTTTAATCCATCGTAAGAATTCCGTATGATGTTGACTATCTTCTTAGACACGCCGTAATATCGAAGAAGCTTCCATAGTGTTTTCCTGTCCACACTATCAAACGCGTTCTCATAGTCAATGAATTTGAGGCGACGACCTATGTATCTCAATTCACCCGAGTGGCTGGGCTGATAATTACATTTAGAGTTGACCGAATGAGAGTCTTAATACTCTACGGACACGAAAACAGATCTCAGTTCTAGGTTTTAGTTGCAGTTTTTTGCATCGGAAATTCTCTTAATTACTTAAGATTAATGATTTTAAAGTTTAAGGGAAGTTTGACCAAGTAAGTAGATTTCAAAGGAATATAGAATGCCAGGTAAGTGAACATTCAACTGGACGCTAAAAAAAGCGTAACAATAGCGCTCTCATATAATGATTTTGCAAACTGGCGTTTACGTAGTGTGGATCATTTTAGTCACAGATGTAAGGCATAGTTTCTTTTAAAGATAAATTGACTAGCAGATAACTGACCTCAAGACATGATTCTTTAAGAACTTGGAAGACAGTCTTATATAACACACCTGTTATAAGGATAAACTAGTTTTCGTTCAACTGATATAGGAAATGAAAGAAATACATTCAGTTACGATACTTTAAACCACTTTTTGTACAAAGTAAGTCAGCTGCTATAAAGGTATCTCGATTACAGATCATATCAGTTTCTTCAGGTATTGATTTCAATGGCATTATTATTGTTGGTAAATTCTGTCATACTTTAGTTTTAATCCTTCATTCCATTTCACTTTAGAATGAATTCAGATGAACATTTTTGTTTCAGATTAAATATACAATGGGAGAAGAACTTGTTTTTATAATTATTTTTGAAAAAACGTTGAGTAAAATGATCAAAGAATTGGTTACCAGTGAATATAGTCTTCAGAGTAATATCTCGCGTGTGAATCGGCTAAAAATGGTAATTTGGTAATCAAATAAAATTTCCTTACTATTTGTAGGAAAGAAATAATAGCAATAAAACAATCTCATGCCCAAAAAAATCTTTTGTCTTATTGCTGTCTTTGTTTAAATGTTTCTATCACTGTCTTCTGATTCACTCTCAATTCAGTTTTGTCAAACACCGAAAATAAGCTAGTTACTTAAAGTATAAATCACTATTATTTGTGATTAGTGTCTGTTGAAAGTTTTTTCGGATTTCAGTAAACAAGCGGTTGCCTGTACTCTTTTAAACTACGTGTGAAATTCGAATAATGGCAGGATTTGTTGATATAAACGGAATCCTAAAAATGATCTAATAAATCTATATTTTTCTTTAGAAATATTTTCAAGCATTTTGTTATTTGTCTGTCTGGATTTCTTTTGTGCTTCATTGGTTTTTGTTTGATCAATAAACAGGAAAGGTACGTAGTACAGGCAGTGTATGAACAAGTCTAAACACAGATTCATTTACGAAATGTTTATAAGTTCCTAAGTGGTATTATAGATCATTAACAGGGTAGATTATTATGAAACTAAATATAAAGACTTGAAATTCTCTGAACGAGTATTGCACTAATGTAAGATAATTTTTTACTGAGAATCTTGTTTCTTCAAGTTAGAACCCTTAATCCTAGTAAAATTCCCCTCTGATTTGAAACTTCTATATCAGGAAGTTTTGCTCCTACTTGTAAATTGTGAATCATTAATCGCATATATGCGTTTGTATCCTTGTTAGTTGTTTCAAATGAAATCTATATTTTGTCTGTGATATGTGACGAGATCGATCACTGAACTATAACTTCACTTTTTTAATGAATAATTTACCTCTGACTCAAGTTATGTACGCATCTCACTGTAGTTTTCGTCGATTCTCAAATTAGTATCATGATGAAGACATCAATATCACAATTGTTGTTAGAATGGATTAATATTTTATATTGCTAGGAATAAATTTCGAACCTTTGGGCTTATCTGCTACCATGGCTTTTTCCTTCTGATAATTATTTCATAGCAGCATGAATATTGTCAAGTGAAATCAAAACATTTAAGATTGTACAATTATGTGTAATAGATGAGGCAACGTTTTTTGGTTTTATTGATCGTTAAATTGATGATATGGTTACCTAAATACTAGTACAAACCTATTACAGATTGATAAGGTTGCAAGAAAAAAATCCAGTGATATACTCGTCTCTATGGCTATCGACTCGTTGTTATCACTTTCAATCCCTGGTCCAGTTACTGGTATATATACTAACAATCCAATTGAAGAGAAACTATTAAAAAGTCAGTTAAGTGTAATTTGAGGTGGTGGTTTTATCATTTATGATTGTCAATGATATTGAATAACTTTAACTAGCTTAAGTTCATTTGAGCGTTCTTGTCAATTAATGTTTGTGCAATTACATTTAATTGATGTGATTAATGGATATGGTTTTATTTTAACATTTTCATGTTACACTACAAGGTAGCCCTAAAGCTTCCAAACTTGGAACATTTAATGAATCTTTGCAATTAGTTATTAATAGTGCCTAAAGAATTATCGAATTCGCCAAAAATCCTATTTTAATGATAACGATATCACAGGTCTGTGTTTATGAACGTGCAGATAGTTTATCAACTAACGAGTCTGTCCTAAAATTACGGTAGTTATTATTTAGTTGAGCCGTATGAATGTTATTTAAGAACCTATTATGCTCGCTATTTTTCTATTGTCTTAAAAACTGTTTGGGAGAAATGTGAAGGGATGCAGCTTATGGTGTGTTCTGACACAAGGTGAAGATATCTGACTGATATTATTAGTCAGACGGAATTTGGTTTTTATCTTGTAGAAATTTCAATAAGTTTATTACACAAGTCAGTAGCTATCTGAACTCGCTAGCTAGCTGGATAATGGCACCCGAAGCTTATGGTACTGGGTTCGAGTCCCGGAGTGAGCATCATCTATCGGATGCAGGTACATCCAGCTAACGAGTCCCAAATAGGTTGAAACGCTCATATCGGATTCTACTGCTAGCCACTGTCCGTCTCTGCTCATACGTTTAAGTATGTTTCTTAAGTAATAGTGTGTTCTAAAACAGATATAATCATTTTTCACGGGCGCACCTCGCTGCAGTGATGTAATTTGCTGTAATTCCGTTATTGGCCCCTAAATTTAGATTAACAGGTTGATAAGATAACCGCTTCTAAATTTATTACTGTAAGTGCAACTAGGGATATTTTCTATCTATAAATTTAATTCGTTCACATGCCGAAATAATGAACATAGTTTAAGGTCACTAACTTCAGAATCTGAAAACAGACTAGGTTTGAATAGTTTCCCGTCTAATCAACTGATAATTTCAGGCATTTCGAACGACAGTAATTTTCACACTTGTTTCACTGAATTATTCTAGATGGTTTTATTATGTACACTACATGCATACAAATATTTATCAGGATCAACAATTTTATTACTCAATTATATGCCACGAGATTCAGTGACTTGTTTTAATTTGCTGTCAACAAGTAAAAATACACATTTTTAAAATATATATATATATATATATATATATATAATGTATTGAGTTTACTGTTTGTTATATTTGTCGATTAGCCTTAGTTTGTGACGCATTGTTGAATCGAGTCTGTGCAGTTAATGATGCTACCAATAAACTTGGCGAATGCTTACCTTTGGCTGCATATCACGATATGATCAGTGAAGATATAGTGAGTACATGCGATAAATTTATGTGATCGAAATTTGAATGCCATTAAATGAGCAAGAAAATGCATATTTTTCCTTTCTAGTTCCTCCAACAATAACTACAACTCACTAACTCAAGCAGTAAAATTTCAGTGCAATAGTGTTTACACCGCCATAATCTACGCACATTCGAAATGACTTGGCTCAAAACATGTCAAAGAAATTAATACAACAGATTACTAGTTCATTGTAGTGTTACATCAACTGTTTCACATCACTGCTTTAGTTTAGTGTCAATTCGTTTTATAACGAATAAAATAATAAAATATGCTTTTCTATTTCAAAAATAATTCGTTATAATCTAAAAAGAAACTAATTTGTGAAAACAGCGATTACTGGATAATTATCTCAACTTAGCTTAAACCGTCAACAGCCTGTCAGGATCATTAGTTAACTGAATGTTTTCTAACTTTCTATTTACGATGAATCAGTACATAAATTAGTTATTTGACTTCCAACCATTCGGTTCGATGGAAATAAGTTACCGGAAAATATAAACTTATCAGATTTTCTCCTTGAAGCCGGATAAGATTCAGTTCATGTAGTTAAACAAGCACAATTGAAATGTTGAACACTAAACAATTTCATTTTCATTAGTTTTTTACAGAGGCGTTAGATATGCTGAAATACCACGTTGACAACGACCTTGAAGATATTGATTTTTTGGAAACAGATCAAGAAATCAAGTCAGGTACATTTACACCTCACATTTTAAATATAGCAAATTCTAAAATTTTAACTCTTGAAATATTTGCTCATTTATTTCCTTTATATAAATAAAATCAACCCTTCTTTACGTTAATGTTGCATCTCATTTAAAATCGTTTTCGCACCCTTACATATTTTGTTTGCCTCCAGTTATGTCTAACTCATAGTTGCTACAACCGAACACTTAACAGTACTAATTTTCACCCTTTATAATTTCATAAAATACTATGGAAATAAATGGAGGTAATCACTTGCAAGATGATCAATTTCTTATTGTTCTTCTCATGAGAAATTATGTTCATCCAATCTGGTACCAAGCTAATCGATGCACAAAAATTGTGATGGAGTTTCTTTCTTTGAGCTGGATGTTTAGGTTGTGCAGATCAGAGAACGAAACTCCACCACAATAATTCACCGGAACTAAAAATTTTCTTCATCATTTTAAGACAAACGTCGATACTGCATGTATCACTGGCCGCCAACTATGCAACAGATTGCAATCTCTCTGGTTTTGAAAGGTTGACGACGACGAATGAATTTTATCGTTAAAAGTACCAAATTGTTGTTGTTCATATCTAATCTACCTCCATTAATTTGATTTGACTCAAGCATTTCTAGCAATTTTCGATGGTCACAGATGCACACTTCCAGCGGTTTACGATCATAACTAAATGTCAATTAAAATGTACCTAGTGATTTATCCTTGTTCTTTAAGGCAGTATAAAACATGTGCTTAGATTTTGAAAGTTTGTGTGATTATTTTTTTCATACAATAATGGCGTTTCGTAATTGTATTTTTCTTCTTTTTTTCTGCAGATATTCGTACATACAGGTAACGTTTTCTGTAACACCTCTGATGCTGATGAAGGCTATTTATTTGCCAACTTGGGGTTAGTTTTAAGACTTCTATTCTTACGATGGCCTCATGTCATTATTGAGAAATGTTTGTTTTATATTACTGGAATCTTGTATTATAGGACTAACACTTTTTAGCGTAAACCTTTAATTATTTGCACAGAATTTTATTACAATCACATTGTCTCCCTATAAAAATACAGAATGTAAAATAGTAGTCATTATAAATTTGTTTTTATTTTATTTAAGGCAGTTTTCGGTGAAATTCAGTCTTACATATTATGAGGAATTATGCCTTCCTTAACAATTGGGAATTAGTTATTTAGTGAGAGTTGTGAAATTTTCTTTAGAGGGCGATCAGCTGAGAAACCTGATACCATGAAGTTCCTTTCATTAATGGCTAACTTTCAAAGGGATTCAAAATATTATATATATATCTGGAGAGTCGACCGACTAAACAGATCTTGGGTTGGGGGTTTTTTGTCAACTATCTGTAACTAACTAACATATCAGCAGAGTTCGGATGGAATTTATTTTGGGTCTATCAAAGCATTTTTCCATATTGAATAGATTGAGACAGGTTTCAGCAAAGTGACTACCTACTTAGTAGTAATATGTAATATGTATCACTGTATGCAGTATAGGCCAGTATGGTGCCACCTATAACTATTTTTCCAAAAGCATGTAGATTTGGAAATCTCATTGTTTTTGTTCATTTCTACCAGTTCATGTCGTCTCATGATATCCTGTCTTTTCAATCTTGACGTTTAGGTCTCCTATCCGGATGGTCCATTCCTTTCCAAAGCATTTCTCTACAACCGACTTTAGTCTCATAAAACTGATCTTTATCGTCTTCGTTTCACGTAGCACTGGATGACATTCATAGTAACCCCATTTTTTTTGCAGAATGCTTTGACGACCCTAGTTTCATTCAATTCTCACCATGTAAATGCTTTCTGTGCTTCTTTGGACAGCATCAGTGCAATTCCTTGTGTGTGTTAGGTATTTCCTTCATGGCCTGTGAATGATGGCGTTTCTCCTGAAGCTCATCTTTTCTGTCCAGCTTATGTCCAATGGGTTTCCCTCATTCCAAATTCCTCCTAGATGTCTCTTTTTATTCCCATCGCGCTTTAAATGATCTTCCTGGTCTTCTACATTGTGAGGACATTCCATGTACTTAAGTTAGTGTTTTCTCTGGCTATAAGAAGGGGCCTCGTTACCTCCGAAGAAATTCAACTTTCTCTTTAAGGTGTTGTAACTCCTAAATAAAAACTCTTCAACTCCTAGGGCAGAGTTTCAATGGTGAGAAATTTTTCTGCGGCATGGGTTTACTAACGTGGATTCCAAACCCTTCTATTTTATCTAGACTTGAGACAGAAAGTATCCTTGAAAAGGCTTCAGGCCGGAGTTGAGAATAAATATTGCTACGAATTAAATATCTAGACTTTTTCATGGATGTAAATACATTGAAAGTAGGATAATTATGGTGACTATTAAAAATGAATGAATAGCTTTATGTTTTCGAGTTATTAAGTGAACACTCTGCCAGATAATGGTTGTTAAGTTTAGAAGCAAAGAAGCTGAAGCACGAAATATTTAGAAGGTTAAATACAAATAATTGAGATCCTGAGAAATCAATAATCGATTATTTATGACAATGAAGTAGTAGCCGTATGCAGGCAATGAAACGAGTATTAGTAGATTTGGGATTTTCAACAAAGAATATTGATTTTTTCATTTGGTATACTTGCTATCAGCTACTGGTTTCAGATATGATCTGTTACAGCTACCGCAAAGTAGGATAAGATTTTCAAGGTCAACTTAATATTATTCCTTCGTTGTTTTAGCTCATTTGTTTTGAGAGAAACTGTTGTATTTTGTGGTATCCGATTTCGATATCGTGAAATAAGCTTTATGTACTCGAACGCAACTGGCTAAATAGGTGAGAAGGAAACTTATTAACTGGCCGAAATAAGAATTAACTGTACACTCACAAACATCCTTCCCTTCATGTTTTTCCGTGAATAGGTCGCTTCACTTTTTGGAAAAGGAAGCCATATCTTGATCTATCATTTGGCAAATACCTGAGTAAACATCTGTTTTATAAACAGAAAATAAGCATCCAGTTAAATATACCTTGTTTGATGTAAATTAAAAAACATTTCTAGTGCTCTTCTGTTCGTTGACTCACAATCTTGACATGATATTATAACAGGATAATGCTACAAATTACGATAACGAAATAAACGGTGTATACTATTTGGGTAACTTATTTGCACCGCTGCAAGTAAACCCTTAGATGGACGTTAAGGTGAATCTAAACAGAAGATCGTCCCATGAATTGTTTGTCTGTAAAACTAAACCATAAAGTTCTTAACAGGAAAGTAGTCATTTCTGAAAGATCAAGATTTTATCCGCCTTATAATTCCTGTTAATGTATTTACTTTTGTGAACGACATTTATAAGCATAACTTTCTTTTAAAATGTGGGATATCGTCTGTCGTGATAGGCTTGAAGCTATCTGATATAGTGGCTCGATCGATGTATACTTTTTTCAACCCTAATTGGGTGAAGTAAAAAGTTGATAGTCTGAATGTTTACTCGTCAGTAACATTCCAAACGTTAAACAAGCAACCAAATCGGCTACGAAATATGTTTAATCTAGACTGTGAAGTCTGTACCATTTGTTTCTACACAAGAAGACAAGAGGGAGCAAAGTTCTCATAAAGATAAATCTTTTTGTACAAACCTTTTATCTGATGAATCCCACTAATATGATAACTAGTATCGTCAAAAGTCAGTGCACGCTGATTTCAGAATAACATTCCGTTTAAAACAAAACATCATTTTATTAAGTGGGGTAATTCCATAAAGTATACAAAAAAGCTATATGCAGATAAAATGGCTGTATTTCCTATGAAATAAGCTCATAATACAGTTTCATGTGTAAATCGAGAGTAAATATTGTCAAATATTGATGTTGGTAAGCAGATGAAGAGAAATTGCGAAATAAAGGGGATTCAAGTTAGTTATTGTTTACAGCGATTGGGTAGCCTTAAAGATAACACGCTAATGTTTGGAACGATGAACACCGTAGTTCCTGTCTCAAAATTAACATTCATACGACAATTCGGGTACATTCAACCAATAAGTCAGTTGTAGAATACAACATGAGGTACTGATTTCACTGTTATCCATTAAAAATACAATCGATTCAGAAATCCAATATTCGATAGTGTTATGCGAATAAAACATTATCGTTTATAGAACTTTGGAGTTTCTGTGGTGTTTGTGAGTTAATGTATGCATGATCAGAAAAATATCGACATAGTGTAGTTATTAGTAAATTCACAAATCAACGACTGGAAATAAACGAAATTATGGACATTTGTAGGGTTAAAGGATGCTAAATTCAAGCTACACAATCAACAGTTTAATAACTATGCAATGAAAAGAAGTCCTGGTTTCATTTTAATTAATAAATATTGTTCCCAGTTGCCACATAATTAAATGAGATTTAACTATCTGGATGCCCACCCGGAAAATCACTCAACCAGGCCCCACAATCATTATCTTACTCTTATTAAGTGAATATTTAGAATTATGACTGGAATTCAGGAAGTGGATATAACTCAATCACATTATTTGCCTGCAGATAAAGTCTTTCTAGTGAATGTCTAAATTCTTATCCAATAATTTTAACCACAATGATTAAAAATTTTATCCATCAGTCAATCATTACGGAATGACTCAATAAGAAACAAATAAATTCTTTCAGAGAATACATAAGGTGATATAAATAACATTTTCTGTTATTTTACGAAATAATTTCACATGGTTTTAGGCAAAGAACGAGTTACAACCACCCTCTTTATTCAAACCTAACGTATCCATAACAATTTCATTTTGATATCTGTTTGTTTTAAGAATTATCCATGCAGGTTTGTGCAACACATATTGTTTTTTCAGAATTTTTATATGTTGAGAAAACATCTCATGTATACACCATAAGGCAGATTGTCGATAAATAATGTCATTGTTATTGGCAAGTTCATATTAGAATAATAATTCAGTTATTTTTTTGTTTCTTTTGGTCTCATCTACCAATTCTGCCTAAAACATATTTTGATTAGTTTTAATGAAAACTTACTCTATTAATATTTATTATTGGCTTCCTATAAAAAGCTTATACTCCGAGTGCTTACTACACAATCTTATTCATTCTCTTTATCATTCATTGTTTATGTCCACTAGACTTTTATCTTTTGCTTCCTGTCTAAAATGATCTGGAAATGAATAATTCCTTCTGTAAAAATATTTATGTTTACTCTTAAAATGTTAACTTTGAAATTGGTACATGTACACATTTTACTTAGTATCATCATTTTGAAGTTCAATGTTCAGTATTCAACTTTGATTCAATCCGCTACTTCATGGATTATTGATGATCATGATGATGGTAATACTATGATTCAGCAAGCCCATTCAATCCAGAAACAACAAAACCTTGACATAGGCAAGTTTCACGTAATTTATGCTTAGATTGGTATATATATATATATATATATATATATATATATATATATATTCGTCACCTATTTTTATCAACTGTATGTCCAAAGATTTGAAATTTAAAAAAAACTTTTAAAGCCTCTTTAAAAATAAGTATGACTTTTTTCATGCTTCACATAACGACTGATCGACCATACGTTTAATGTTTAACGTTTTCATTTTAGTCAACTGGTGAAATGACTGACAACTTTTATCGAATAAATAAATTTTAGTTCATAATATTCAAGTAGCGTAATGGCTACGTTCTTAGTATTACCGTTTTTTACAATCAGGTGACGAAGTAGAATTCTTCAAACACTAACACGTCGGTTAGGCATGCACCTGTAGTGCCTCCACATATATTCGAGTTCGCTTACATTTAATTTGGTTAAGCCCTTTCGATTAATTTACTTAACCAAGTCATTTGTAAAACAATAACTTATATGTACCATTGACTTTTATTATTGTGTGGTTTGTATGAGCTGGTATGACTGAGCACTGCTTAACGTCTACGCGCATACGCATCCTATTCGCTTTAGTATTGATCTCTTAAATATCACGATGACTCAGACATTTCCCTATGTACATATACGAACATTTTAATCTTATTAATTCACTCGTTAGTGTGCCTGCCCGGTCTACTTGTGGTCTGCTATCCCATTTTTGTGATGTGCCAAAATAAACGTATTCAATACTTCGAGTTTACCTTCTGATTTATCAACCGTCAGACGCTATTTAATAAAGATTGTCTGGACGAGCTAATTACGAAGATTAAAAACACGTAGAAATTGGCCACCACACACTGACACTATATGACTCTCACAAACTAAAAGACAGCTTACCTGAGTTTCATTTTAAGAGATGGAAAAATAGGTCTGCAAAGTTCATACTTTGCTAGTGCTTAGCCAAGATATGTTACACAACTTTTGATAATCTTTCATAATTTAGACACAAAAACATTTTCAAGTCTATAAAGAACACGATAATTCAATATGGTAGTTCACATACAGATTTTAAATGTTACTCGGTTACTTTTATCTTTAATGTAGAATGAATATCAATTCTTTAGCCCTTCTTATCTGTATATAGCACGCGTCAGATGTTATGCTTAAGGTTGAACTCAAATCTGAAGTCAATGAAATTTTTTAAGTTATACAGCAGCGAGAATTAAATGTTAGCTGTATGTTACTATATTGTGCGAATTGAAAAAAAGCCACTTTCTAGTGCCAGCTCGGTTTTTCTATCGTTTCTCCAGCGATGAAAATTGAACAAGTTTCTATGAACTGCCTCAATAGTTATGATTTAATTAATTGTAGCATACACTGGAAACTTTTTTTCAGACCTTAGGATACTAATGTTTATGAGCGAGAAGTAAAAATTTATATATATATATATATATATATATACATATATATATATCCGTGAATTTTATAGCAAACAGTATCCACAGAAGCAAAAATTGTTTAGTGAAAGAACACTGAAACGTTTTCTTTTGTATGATCAAAACAATTCGTAGTCATTCAATCTTTTGTTTTAAGTTATATACTTCATTGAAACAAATCAACCTCCTTTTGGAGTATAAGTAAAGTAACTGAGAGTGAATAGATCTATCAATACTATCAGTTCCAGTAATAACAGTTACAATAATAACAATAATAATAATAATAATAATAATAATAATAATAGTAATCATAGATTATGATCAAAGCTATTTAGTTTATGTATACATAGGTATGCAACAAACAAAGAAAAGCACCAAAAGAACTAGATTGCTATCATAAAGAGAAACACTGGCAAAGTAGACACTAGTTTGAGTTTACAGATATGGATGATAACCTCGAGTAATTAGTACTCAATTATATATGATACTCAACCATATACACAAATGTTATTACATATGCATACTATAGTATGCCTTACAACGGATAAAACATTAGGTGGTGGACTGGCTAAAATTTGCTGGGAAATAATAAAAATAATTGCAGAAATATTAGGGCAATTATGTTTTGCAAGTGAATAAGTTTTGTAGTTTATTTGAAAGTCAATAGGAGGTTGTTATTTTCTAACTATAAAAGGGGCAAAAATTTCAGTACTGTTTTATTTTTGAAACTGACACCGCCACTGAAAACTTCATTATTACAAATGTATTATTATATATGTTCACCATGAAATAAAAATATATTGTCTATCATTTCTCCACCTTCCTGTGCTTCATATTTCTGATAAATATTCGATACAGCTGAAAGCTGATCAAGAAATATTTCTATGCTGGTTTTAATCAGATCACTGTATGACTACATAATAATCATAATAATAATAATAATACTTTGTACAATTACTTATTGTACAAGTGATCATCTTTCCTTTCTAGGCAACTGCCAAAATCACTCAGCTGATTATTGTGAATCTTATGTTCGGAACAGTATTTGTAATAGGATTAAAAATGAATGCTTTTGTCGACTAGGCTTTGTGGCAATTAGAGAAAATGACGAAATAGTCTGTCGGCCACGTAAGTTGATTCGATTGTTTATCTTTGTTTCGGTTTGTAGATTTTTATCATTTTCAAATATTTATCTGCTGTTAAACTTGATATTTATTGCTATAGTAATAATCAAGCCACTTTTATACTATTGGAGCATTATTCCATCTATGATTTCTTTATTTATATGATTAAGCAAACAGTTCCGCAATAACTTGATGATAGGTGCTGACAGCACATAAATAATATCCTTTATGGCTATGAATAGTGGGTAAAATAGCAAGAAATGATGATCCAGTACTGTAAAGAAAAATGTCTAAAACGTTTGAGTAAGTTTACTCCACTGCTTTTTGTAGAGCAATAATTTTTAAAATGGGCTGCGTATTCATATTCTTGTGCTCGATTTCGATCCAGCTTTTAGGCACACAGTCATCGATACATTGGTAACTATGCCATCAGCTAATAAAGTCATAAAGGACTGTTTTAAATTTTAAGAAAGAAACGTAATTTACGTGACTCTGTATGTTGTTCGATTAGCGAGAGGATGAACTAAGTTTTCTTTTAATCATAGAAGTGAATATCAACCCTGGAATAACAGGTGTATATCCTGCAAACGATTCCCAAATAGGACGAAACGCATATCTTGGGTCCCACTACTAGCTACCATCCATCCCTGCGATGGCCGAGAAAATTTGAGCTGGATATCCAGCTCGAAGAACGAGACACCACCTCAATCATTCATGTCTGCTTAAAAATGCTTATAATTTGTTGGCAATGTCTAAACAATCTGCACACGATGCATATATGCCAAAAAAGACTGGTCAGTTGCAGTCGTAAACATCAGAAGGAAGATTCATAATCAGTAAATATAAATCATGGAAGTAAGTTCTTACTAGTTCGCCATAAATCATGTCAACGAATTCGATACGACACTGAGGCCAGATGAATATTGTGACGTTAATTCGATGCTTCTAGTCAAGTTAATTAGTGACTGTCAGGTTTCTGTATCAGACTAGCGTATGTTTAATTATTCAACTCTAATGTTTTCCAAGTTGAATTCATTAAATTTATTACGTAACTGTTACTAAGAAAAATAGCTATAATTCGTTGATAACTTTTCAAGCTTTACAGATCGTGTTGGTGTTATTTAGCATAGACCTGCTTGTAATTTTAGTTTTTTAGTACTACAGGAAATTATGCTTACTGAAGTATTTCACTACATGTTCGAAAAATATTATCTCAATGTATTATTCATATGAGTTCATACTCCTTTTGCCTTATTCACTAATCTGTATCCCACTGTTTTGGTTTGGGAATATGCAATGTACATTTGAAGGCCAAATTATGTTTTGTTGTTATGCCGTAAATAATTAAGCCTTTTTTTTATGCATTTGGCTTCTTTTATAAAATTGAGTAGTTAAGTTCAGCGAATAAGGTTACAACTATTAACCTACTGTAAAAATCTTAAACTTATAAGTTTGTTTTATCGAACTTGATTAAACATGTGAAAAATGATGGCTACCAACAAAATTGGAATCCTACTATAAATCACTGATTAGAGAAAACGAAACACTTAAATCATGGTAAGACAAGGCCGTCAAGGGGATCAAAGACAGGCGTTTCGCCCTATTTATGATTCGCCTACTAGTTCTAATCTCATCCAAGTACTGATTGAGACTCAAACGCGTGCATTCTCAGTTGGCAAACGTTATCTGCTGAGCTATTGTTTCCACACATCTACTAGCTTGTGACAACGAGTATGATGTTGATATTATTATTCGAAAATGTTGGAATTTCAGCTTCTCCCTGTCGGAATATGTACACGGCAAATAAATAGGTTCGGAAATTTAGTCGAAGCTGGTTCGTAGATGATAAAAATTTTAATGATAGATATAACCCTAGTTACCATTTTTTTTTACTAAGATCAAATGCGATTTGTCCTTCCACTCAGTTCTACATGTTTACAGAATTATACTGGCAATTTGAAATAGTTAATTGCTTTTACTTTAAGACCTATATGTGTAGTGGAATATAACCGTTAGAATTATTTAGGTTATAATAATGGTTACTTGTTTTAGAGGCAATGATTGAAAAGAAGAAGTTGTTATTCATATACTTTTTCTCTCAATCTTGGGTAATATTTGAAATACACCGTTGATTTCTGATAGACCTCCACTTCCTTAGCTGACTTAATCGTTTGAACGGAACCTTAAACACTAAATTAAGTAGGATATAATACAATAAGAACTCTTAGTATGTAGATGTTTAACTATTTCATATAAATCGTTCTATCCACAGTACTTTTTGATATTGGCATTGAAGACTAGACAAGTTGAAATTTTCGAATTTAAATGCTTGGTTAATTTATCGTTTTAATAAAACAAAGTATATGATACATGCGTTTCGTTTGCCAGTCGCATGATATACCATCTATGAACAGTTTAGAATTGTGACTTTACGGCTTTTTAACTGAAGACTAAATTTTCTCTATCAAAACTCGGATTCTCATGTAAGAACTCACTTACACAGTTATCAGATATGTACGATAGTATGAGATACAGGAATTGCCTTTTATTCAATTTTATATCAAATCACTGATGTTAATCCCTTTCACTGTATATCTTTTCCCCATTTAGTTTTAACTGACCTTCCATGTCGAATCGATTCAGATTGCGTACATGTGGATTTCAGTGTATGCCATCCAGGAGCTGGAAGATGCATATGTCCTGGAAATACAGTTTATGTTACACACTTACACGCTTGCAGTAAGCAATTTTAAGGTTTAATCTTTTAAACTAATTTTTTAGTACTATGATAGTATTTTATTCAAAAATTTCAAGGTGTCTGACAGCTCATCAATTTTCTGTTAGGCAAACGATTAGCTAAGCGCAGAATGTTAGCGTACTTGCTGTAATGGTCTTCATGTGTTGACACAGTCACTTGTATAGCTCACGTCTAATGTCTATCATTCGTCAAATTACACTTTATTTTTATCACATGTGTAAGTATGGATTCCGAGAAGAAAATATATCTGTCAGTGGTAACCAACACTTATAAAAGACAATACTAATTTCTTTAAAATAACAGTCTTGTTGTGTAATGATATCTAGATAGTTATTCAAAAAGCCAGACAGGCGTTTTTAGTTACTTGCGGAAACCTATAATAAAGATGAACTTTGTTATCCCCATAAGTGACATAACCAAGTACAATTCTCTGAATTGAATAAAAATGGACCAAATGTTTGAACACAGTTTAAAATTGGCTGAGTTCATGACTAGTCTGAATTATAGTGTTAGGTTTTCAATTTGGAGACAGATGGCGTAAAATAAGGACCACCTATCATCTCTGTTTATCGATTGTTAGGAACTAACGGCAATTTCGGAAATGATTATTTATTGCATTTATTTTTTTATATTTTAATTATCATCTAGAAGTTCGGATGTATTTTCTGTCCATTTATAGACAGACGGACAGATACAATGCAGAACTTCGTTCAAGTAGCCATACCCCATAAGCACAGTGACGCAATTGCCAGTTCAAATTCAATAATAGTAGCGGTCACAGAAGTATTAGCAGTATTGGAGAAGATTAAGTAGTGAAGATATGATTCGAGAAGTATAGTTCCGTGAGATAAGGTTAGAAAGAGAATCGTAGAGATGATGAGTAATTCTGAAGGTTAGAATCTGAGAGAACACAAAGAGCGGATGCACCTGCACCATTGCAAACGATTTCGAGCCATGTCATTCAAGGTCTCTAACCATTGGTGACTTACATCTCGCGGACCCCAACCAGGTAGCCTACACCTACCAACATGACTCAGTCCACTTGTCAATGACTTCATTGATTTGTGCCATGTTTTGGTTCAGACTCCCCTCACTATCTTCCAACCTACTCCTACACCACAAAACATAGCTCGTCGCGGTAGTCGGTGGTTAGGCATACGTAAGACAAGTCCCAACCATCTCAACTGATGAAGTTTCAATACTTCACCTATTGATCTGCCATCCCTACATAGTACTCGTTTTCTAACAACAGCAATGCTTACTCGCTTGTCCTAGGATATATGAGCAACGCTTCGGAGACACCTGTGATTGAAGACAAGCAATCTACGAATCTCCTCTACTCTCACCGGCCATGTTTCGCAACTGTATAGTAGGACGGAGCGAACTGCTGCGCAGTACACTCGTCCTTTGGTTAGCAAACGGATATCTCGCCTACGTCATAGGTGACGCGAGTTGGCAAAAGCCAATCGAGCTCTCTGTATCGGTGCTAAGATCACCAGACCATCAGCACTGATGCTAATCTCGAGGTAAGTGGAGCGGTCTACACACTCGACTGCTTCACTCCCTATCACCAGTTCAAGTGACGATGCAATCCAATCTTGAAGGAAGATTTTGCATTTCGAAGGGGAAAGCCGCATCCCAAGCTTGCTCGCCTGTCCATTTACAATTACATTTGTACTGAATTCTGTTGGATTCCCATTAAATAAACCTATTTCCTTACTTGGAGTATAACATAAAAATGGTGTAATTCTTTCGCATGTTTGGCATAAAAATTAGACAGTGAATCTAGTTTCCATTATATTGGAGACTAGTGGCATTTATGTTGAATATTTGTATAAACAAAATTGATAAAATACGGTCAGAGATATGCTGTAATGATTTTTAAGAAGGGAAATTGTAAATAATGGAACATTATCAGAATCCTTGTAAGGTTGTTTATCAAAAGTTATCAATAATTTGAAAATTAATTTGTCATCACTAATCATCAACATTAGAAACAATAAAATTGATTCAAGTATAAAACTGAAATTTGTGTTTGTTTACAGTTATGCATCATTTTTATTTGATCGAATCGAAACACAACCAATCTTTAAAATAAAATATAGATGTACCAAAATAAGTTAACATCAACTTATCCTTGTGGTTGACACAATGAACTTCAAAATATACATAGAGTGCAAAAAAGCCTATTGAAAACGTAATCTTGTTTTGTTTATTATGAACACGTTTTCGAATCCATAAACAACTAATTCAGTATTTCACCTGAAAAAAAATGGTCTCCTGATCACACAGATGCTTTATTTTCCATCTTATTAACACCGTAAACCATTTTGCTCTTCCTCTAACAAATACAAAGTAAATAATCTGAATATTTTCAGGGAATTCTTTATGTTGGCATATTATCATGGTATTGACCAGTAAATCCTTATCCTTTGACAAATTATTACGATTATTATTCTTAGTTCTGAAGATATTTATTTGAATCATTTACAACCTGATTCAAAAAAGAGACTTCGTGAAATTAAATCAGTCTCTACAGAACACTAGTCTAAATGTAAATTAGCTACCCATCGGCTGCTACCTTTAAAATAAGGTTTCCTAAAGTTTCGTGATAAGCTGCGATCAAGCTGTTAGTGCGTTAATTATTTGCTGATGGCATTAAAGGGTGCTTGTTTGAAATCATGAAATGATTGGATTTGAGAATGTGAACCAGAGGACGACTGGTATTCCATAAGCTGCGTGTAAATTGTTTGTATCAAGACTCAAGGGTCTTGGGTTTCAACATCGATGTATGTTTGTATTAGCTGTAACTGAATCTAGTTTGGCTGAAAGTATCGATTCAACTATCGATCTCTTTCTTCGTAATTTATCATGCAAGTGAATTGTTTGTACACGCTCCTTATTATCGTGATACAAAAATTTACAGCCACCTGCTATCCATTCTCATTAGGTATATTGGTCAGAATTTATCAAGTCTGGCAGAAGTTTGGTACTGTGATTTTTAAATTGTGACAAATGCAGTTTTCTATAAGTAATGTCTGACTAGATAATAAAAACTAATAGTTCCTGCTATTTGATTGAATGCCTGGAGATTCCATTTTTATAGACTACTTAGTTTCGCAGTTGCGATGGAAAAAATCAAGCTTAAATTCACTCTACTTCAGAATATAAGTTGATGAAAAGTAAATTATTTTAAAGAATTTCAGTACATATACTCACAATCAGTTCTCATCAGCTAATCCACTCAATTCAGCAAATGATAATAGCTATGAAAGAATGAAAATTTCGAATATGACAGTTTGAATTTAACATTAAAATAAATAAATTGAAAATTAGCTGCTCAGTGAATCCTCAATTTATTTTCGATTGTCACGCGAACTGTTTTGAGCGGATTTTATACTCGATGTTTGTTGCTTTTTATTTTTTACTTAGGAACTAAGTTGTCTCATCAAAACTATGCTGCATGCAGGAGATGTGATACAAATCATGTTTGTCATGAAATAATGTTCAAAGATTTAATCCGTGTAAGGGATTTAAACGTTATAACAATAAAACTGGATGGTACTTTGAATAGGTAGGTTTTGTAAACAGACAAAGGAACCAATGCTTAAGTAATACACTCTGTATATACTGCTTCCTGTTCATGTGGTAATTTTATTAAGTTTATCGAAATATAAGATTATATGCAGCACACAGTTGCGCCATATCATTCTTTAAAAATAGGTCCTCAAAGACTGGTTGCGTTCTAGACATGTAAATCTAAAAGTTGGAAAAGTTAAGTGACTGAGTGAATAACCCTTAAGAATTTCAGTCAGAAGCAACACTTTTCATTCATCTGTTTTAAAGTCTTATGATTTTCATCTTCAATAAATCTTGTCTGTCTTCCATTTAAAGAGAAAGTTACTTAAATTAGTTTCAATACAGAGATGGAATAGTAGATTTACAATTTATCTGTTCAATACTACTCAAAACATATTCGAAATGACAATACTTTTTGCAATTCATTTTCAGTTTAAATGAACCTGCTTTCGTTGGATGTACTTGTGAATTCAATCCCAGTTCTAGGTCAACAATAATACCAACTGGTTCTGAAGTCTCAGGGATAAATCATTTATGCCCCGTGAATTTGCGTAAGACTTTTTTCGAATAATTTAAAAAATAATTTTATACTACCTAAATTTAGCAAGTAGTTGGCTGCACATCCCTAAATTTCACGGGACACCTATCGTAATGCATGGTAGTGTGGATTAATTGATTTTCTAAATTTGTGAGGTGGCTTTCTGCTGTAACGGATTGAATTTAATCCTTCGATCGAGAAATCTTTGAATAGAATATTGACTTTTTACAATGGTGAAATTCAATATTGGTTTATTACCGCTTACACCACCTGTATTTAGCTTTCCGACAAAAATTAACGTAGACCAAATAAACATGTATCTTGAGGTATTGACGATAGTAGTTAGTTAGAATCTACAATTCTGTTGTTATTCTTCGAAAACTGCTCTTTGTTACTTATTGAAATGTCTAGCACAAACTTACAATATTGACTGCTTGGATAGACTATTCACTGACCAAAAGTATAAATCTTATTCTGCTAATAACATCCACAATGTAACTACTAATATAAACGACTTGAAATATCAGTTCACTGAATTTTATATTCCCTATTTTGGATAGTAAATATCAGTATGCCCAATATTTAAGTAGATAGGTTTCTGGCGATATCTTTGATATTTCAGCATCGGTTTTCCTGCAAACTAAATGGGCTCAATTTGATCATGGCTGAACCAAGCGGCATCGGTAAGTCTTCAGTCTCAGTCTGGTGATGTTGAACCAGTACAAAATGACGTTCTTCAACGCTAGTGATTTGAGAAAGTGATTGACAGGAAAGTATGCCTTATCGATTCCGGGTTATGCTCACCTCCTAACTATCGGTAGCTCAAAAATTGACAAGGGGTGGTTTTCCCTTATTCACCTCTAAGTGTATATATTATAATTCACTAGTGAATTTACTTCGTTCTTATTAATGCACAGCTTTTATTCACCACATTTGTTTATTAAATTTAGGACTATAATCTAAACATGAAATTCATTTTTAACCTGTTTTTTTATCAATTAGCTGATATTGGCGAAACTTGTGATCATTCAAATTCAGTCTGCAGATCGCTTTCCGCACAATGTGTTTCACATGATTTATCAAACAAAAAGGTTTGCACTTGTCCAGTAAACACAATCGCAGTCTATCAGATATTCCTCAACTATTTCGAATGTTGTAAGTTTATGCACGTTGAGTATTTTTTTTTTAAATGAACATTCAAGTCATTGAAATCAGTGCTTCACATTATGGCTTTTCAAAGTATTTATTTGTCTTTGTTTGTGATGATGAATACCAACCATAGGTTAAATAAAATTAGTTTACAAATTATGTACTAAATAATTCATCACATCAAATGTATCGGTCGTTCAATATAATCTGCAATACCACAAAGATTTCATAAAAATACTAATGATAATCATTAACTATAGGAATCTAAATTTAGTAATATTTATATAATTTTAAGAATGAAATAGTTTAGAATTTCTTTTCATTTATTGAACTTTGTAAATCGCAACAATAAAAAAATTATATACTATACATTTTCAAATAAACAAATGTCATTTTAAAGAATTGTGTCGTGTTGAGTGTAGCAAGTTCATATAAATCAACGTGTACAGAAAATGACTGATAAGGTTTTTTGTATTTTTTTAACAAAGGTTTGATTAAGATCAACTATTTTGTAAAAAACTATGCTTATTTCATGCCAATATTTCCGTAAATATTTGGTCAAATGGTTTTGCACATATTCAACACCATCAAGATAATATTAATTATATTTGTCACGATCTGAGGAAATGAAATAAATAATGGTGTTCTAAGATTGAATGATTAAATGATTTCAATGAATCTCAACAATCTTCACAAAAAAGAAGTAAAGATCATGTTCTACTGTTTGGAAGAAAGATTAAGCATTAGCGCTCAGTTAAATATATATTCCTCAAGTCATTAACACTTATGACTAGATTCAAATCTCATAGTTTTGAATTCATGATGTTCAATAGAAGAAACCTTTCTAACTAACTGATGAATTTTGAAGAACGCTAACATGAACTCTAATTTAATTCTGGTTACTTGCCAGATTTAGGTGATTCAAAATCCCAGCCCCATAAGCTAAATTTCCACTGGTAACCTGTTAACATGTAACATCGAAAAACATAAAAATAATTACTGTTGCTCATCACTATGATTTAACTAATGAAATTAGCAAACAGGCAACTTAATCTCTAATTCTTACAATCTAAATTTGATTAATAAAAAAAAATTTTGTTTACAATCCCACTTAATAGTTGGGAAAAACAATGACCATATGATCTTCGTTTCTCATCCTATTAATTTGAATTAATACTTTCCGTGAGCAAGTTCATATATAGTTTGAATAAGGTAGAAATTTCTACTAGCAACTTTGTCCATAAGTAAGGTTTGTTTGTGTTCACTGACCATAGTGACCAACAATGTTAAGTTTTTGTTTCAAACAAGATCACATTATTGTATTCTAGAATCTACACATATATCAAAATATTTTGTAAATTTTATCCTAAGAGAATATAGTTTTAGTTTTTATTCTGTTCAAGATAGAAACTCTTACAATAGTTAATCACAATTTTGTAGATTAGAAAAAACAGTACTATTATAATGCCTTAAATAAGTTTATTCTCACTGATTTTACCGAGACTGACTTCCACATTCGGTGCCTTTAAAATGAATAAATTTGCATTACAAATGTGAAGAAGCAAAATTCAGCAGGAAGATCATTGTTTCTATTATGCAGATATTTCACATTTTAACAGTAAACAATGAACAATTTAAGTAGTTTACTTTAGAAAAAAATAATCTACTCAAATAGTCAAGTAAGAACTAACAACAAATTTTTTCTTCATAATCCATATAGCCAAATATAATTGAATATGCTTGATTTGAGTGCTGCAAAAAAGGGGAAGTTTGTAAACAAGTGGTTATTCTTTCATCGTTAGTCAACATTAACAGTAGAGTCGATACCGCAACCAAAATACTGTGTTGTATGAACTTGTTAAAACTTGTAACACGATAGACAATGCATAAGCGAAAAACAAAAACCATTCATCACTTAAATGACTTTCGTGAGATTGTATCGACTTTAATTTCGGCATTTCCCTGTAGAACCTACATTCGGTACTTGAAAAATTCGAAATCATCAATCAGTCATTGTTAGACCACCATTAGAAACCTGGAAGCACTGGACGGCCGTTTCGTCCTGGTATGGGACTCGCAGGATTTGAACCCGGGACCTTCAGTATTGTGCGCGAATCCTGCGAGGTGCAGGAGTTGTGGATGTGCACTGCTTATGAGTCCCATACCAGGACGAAACGGCCATCCAGTGCTTCCAGATTTCTAATGGTGGTCCAACAATGATTGATTGATGATTTCAGATGTGTAAAAGCACAAATCTCCATAGCTCTAAATGAAAATATTGAAAAAAATTGTCAAGACTAGTTATAAACAACTGGCCCATACCACCTACCTTTTGATAATCTTCTAATCTGTACCGCCTACTAACTTATCTCTTCTGGCGTGTAAACAAAGTAAACAAAAAAAATCTTTTTATTATGCTTCTCATCGTATTATGTGTAAGAGTTGATTAAAGTAAACGAATAATAACATGCAGTAAATACCCTGGTACATGTTGCTTATAGGATTACTAGTATGAGTGTGAAACAGTATTTCACTATCATGAAATTCTGTTTACTTAAGAATAGAAAATGTCCACGGTATGCATTCAGATAATAATAATAATAATCTGAAACCGTGGTGTAATGTATTTTTGGGGATAAACAAACAAAATTTAATAGTACAAACTTTGGAATAAACTGATCAATAATCACGATATAAGCGAAGACCATAAAGTGTTAATTTATTGAAATTTAGCATTTTTTTCAGTGAAGCGAAAATATTATTAGAGTTAGTAAACAACTAGATATGTTTGAAAATTTGAAAGTGTTTCAATTCAAAACTCCGATCGACATTTTCATTGGAATATTTTGTTTGTTTTCATTGTGATCTTCAGTTTGACTAAACAACTCTGTGGTTTGTTTACACTTTCAAGATAACCTGATTAATGTAGGTTTTGAAGTGTTTTATCAACAAAACAAAAGTTTAACTTTTACACTCGTGTATCAAAAAACACACCAACAAATGTTTATTTCACGTATTTTTTTAACTTCAGTAATATTTATTGTAATGTTTATCATAAAAAGTGTAATGTTGACCACTGTTAATGTAGAGTAACGTTCGTGTAGCCAGCACACTTTATACAGACTATGGTGAATTATTTTTCATTCTGAAAGTAACTGTTAGTTTCTATTCAGAAAAAGTATGTCTCAACTGCGAACTAATTGCAGACTATGATCAGTTTTTAGTGTATGAACATTAATATCCAAATTGATAGACTAGGGTTTTAAGTATATATGGCACCGACTGCATCAGATAGAAATATACCGCGAATTGTGACTTCGAGAGCTTTAGACTGTACGAATATCATTTAAAACTTTTCATATTCATTTCGAAACGCATATATACTCGAGTGAAATCTAAGGTGCATAAATTTATTTTCAATTTTCATTCAATAATAATAACAGAATGTACATTTCTGTCTTACTTAGAGTGGCCAGTTTTGATCAGCATAAGTGCCTACCATAACAGTATTGTGTTGACCTGTTTGCTCTAGGCAAAACTGAAAGCAGCTTATTTCGAAAATATTAATGATATTATGCGAAGATAGCTTCAGAAACTAACAAAACATTTAAGACTGTAAAAGAGTCAATTATTCGATTTCATTGAGTTGATATTATTCGCTGCTTTATATACATCTAACAACTGTCAACCGTCGGTTTGAATTATCAACGGTGTAGTCAGTGTAGTATGTATACGCAACAGTGGTCAATCATTTTGACGATCTTTAAAATTTAGTGTTTATTTTGTTACTGTTTATTACTCAATAAAAAAATAACTTGGTTTTTAATTGAATAATAACATTTTGAATTCAGTTGCTGTAGTGAATGAATCCGCATCTAACCTGTCAAATATCAAAAAATTTGTCAGTGATTATTGTCAACCTTGTCAGAAAATTAATGGAACATGTTATGATCAGAATAATGATGGTATACCAGATGGATGCCGATGCCCGCCTGGTAGGTCATTTATTTATAAAAGTGATCGATATGAAAACTCACGAAACACTGCTGGTTCAATGAATCTTATTCAACACAAGGATGAATTAAAGTTTCCTTGTCAACTGAAACACAGTAAGTGTTCGTTGAATTAACGAATAATCTACATTTTTTCGTGTTTAATATAATACTTATATTGATAACAATTTTTCCTGATTTTTACTATGTTTGATGCCAAGTCACTGGCATGCATCCACAAGTTTGTAAAGTTTAAACAGTGGAATTTTTCCCAGGAATTGTGAAGTTGAGAAATTGGTTTTTTAGATTGTTGCTGAACAAAGAATTTAATGAGTTTTTTTCTTCAAGATCATAATCAGTAGTTTCGAATGCCGAAATTTCTGAGATATAAGCTACACTCATGTCTTTTTCAATAGTATGATTTTCCAGTACTCTGTTTTATCGATTTTATGTGTTCAACATTTAAAGTATCACCAACAGTTTATAGCCACTACTAATATAAAACATCTAAGAGGTAAGTGAATAAACACTTTCATACTTGTGGACATTCATACACAAAAAAAAATTAGTGTTTGAATGAGATTGGATTTATATTAGTCTCGGATCTACGTTGTCAGTTTAATATTCAGAGGAATTCATTCCAAGTCATTTCGAAATCAACTTATCTACGTCAAGTACAGAATTTCAAAGAGACTAAGTTTCCGGTATTAAGAAGTTACACAGCTTATCGTAGTTGTTTCAGTTTACCAGACTAAGTATACCTAACAATTTTTAGTTATATGACATAACGTAAGTTATTATTTAAGGACAAGTCAGGGCAAACTATTGCTTTTCCCTGTAATATAAACATTCGCTCAACGCAGATATACAAAATATAAACTTTAGTCCATCTTTATAGATGGATTTGATGAGAATTTTTCATATCTATTAGTGACTAGTCAAATTTAGAGATGCAGTAATGAGTGAATAGCTGATTTTCACATTTTACTACACTTTACTGAATAGTCACACGAGCAAAATATAAATATCGAGAAACAATCAAAAGAATACGAATTGAATATTGTACCTGTAGTGAAATCTTGGTACAACATTTTGGTCACCATACATCAGATTGTCCTTCTATAGTAAGATACATAATGACCGTATTTTCTACACGTAAAAATTTGATAACAAATTTTATTTTTAATCGGTTTTAGCAGCGATTGTTGTCGAAACAATCCACTTTTGAATAATCATAAGGGGGTAAAACTTCATCTACTTACTGAAACCCAGACCTAGTTTCACCCCGACATCCAGATGGTTTGTCTGCTAGGGCAGTTAAATTATGACTGTATATTTTGACAAAGTACTAATTATAGTGTGAGGTTAACATTTTCTACTCCTTATTCGCATGATTAACTTGAATAATAACCCTTTGTACTCATTGTCAGACATTCGGATTATTGCTTTCCAATGCATTTTCCCATTTCTACAAAACTTGTACACAAGAATATTTTCCATAGAAATGAATGTAGTGTGTCTAACGAGGTAGTTAAAATTCTCCCAAAAAAATGATAGAATTACTGGGACATCAATTCAAATGTATTTAGAAATCATTTTAAGAATATCCCATTACAACATGATGTAAATATTTTTCTACACAACTTTGCAATCTACTAATATGAGTTTTGTAATCGCCTAAAATAATTGTCTTCTCTTCAAAACAACATGTTTTTAAGCTGTCAACCTATGACAGAACGAGGCCCATCTGAAGATGTGTGTAAACTCCTACAACTAGTCTTGTGGCTAAACATTGATAATAAACCTTTAAACCTATCTGCACAATCTCAATTGAGTAGGATATGATACTATCAATGTAAACTGAGCAAACCAACTACATTGAATTTCATTAAACAAGCTAATAATTTCTTTAGACAATCAAACATTGTAACCGGTTTGTCACGGGCCACCAGTAAGGAATTAGTCACTCTCACCTGAATTTCTTTAACAATAATTGATATTGAGGTATTTCTTTACAGTCGAAACGAAATGCGATGAACGACAACTCACAGTCTGTTACTTTCCGCATACTTCGGGAAAATTTCAAACACTACCTTACTATCTTCAAATGAATATGATTCACATATCACTTGTACAGTCAATGTATAGCGAATTATCTGATCATCAGGAATCTTGTTCATTAAGCTCAAAATTAAAACCAATATCAACTACTTCGGATGCGGAAAAAAATTATCCATTCAAAGACAAATCGTACTGCATTACATTGTCCAACGATCAATTATCAATGAATACTTGCACAGTTAATTTGAAAATTGACTCAACTTGTAATGAAATTGTAAGTTTTTTTTTAGAAATAACATGTCACTATTACTATTGTTACACTTATAACTTGAAGTCCTTGTGTTTTGAGTGCATGTTTGAATTCTTAAGAATCATGATAATACGAACTTCAAGTAAGGTCTGAAATTTTCTGTTATTGTTCGACTAAACTTTAGTACACAGCCATACTGTTAGCATGAATTTTGAAAGCATCCAGCGAATATATATTTTTGTCAAATACCTAAAGTTTGACTTATTTGACATCTAATATTTAACTTGATAATTACGCTAACTTCATTTCAGTACTGTTCGTATGATTGGTAACATTACTGTACACACAAAATACTCGAAACATCTACATCCAGGTTCAAAAGAACTCAGAAGGTTTGTAAAGTTGCTAATTAACTTCAAGGCTTTAGTTTTGTCTGTGAATTATTCATCATGGTTCTACATAAATTACTGTCATATGTTTAACTTATGTAATCATTAATCAACGCTTGTGTTGACTGTGCATGCTGATCGACTACAACACAGGTGAATATTCACAGGCATTTTTACATTAAACAAATATTTAACAAGAAAATATTGTTCAGCCCGTGAAACTCACATGAGATCAAACCCAGCGATGATCTGTGGTAGTGAATCTCAAGAAAATAAAAAGTGTAGAATGACTGCAAAGCGTCACCAGTAAATTCTTGTCAACTATGCCTACTTCACAACTATTCTATTCATCACCTAATGACAACCAGTTATAATACTAACAATATTAGAGTTGTGTTAATTTCATTCAATATTTTCATCTCATTTAAAAACAATTTAACGCACTAGTTTAAAATACTTCGTAGCTTAGATTAAATTTGCTTTTTCTTGGGATTCGAATAAAATTGTAATCAAGACAGGTTGGTATGAGTTCGTATATTTTATTATGAATCAGTTCATAGTACAGATCACTGTACCTCCAAGTTTAATTTCAATCATCTATCATGCCTTCAAGAGTGTTGCTTTTCATATCGGGTTCTTCACGCAGAACAGTATTCTAAGCGAATATTGATTTTCCAAGCGGTAATGTTATTTTTACGATTTCCAGAACTGTAAAAGAGTTCTACAAATAAACAAAATTTAATGTTTTCAATTTTAAGAGTCAAATATTGAGTTCAAATCAATAAGTCTAATCTGGTCAAAACAAGCTGTAATTGATTCCAAGAAGTTTCTAGAAATCTAATTGGTCGTTTATTTCTGTTTTCAAAGTTTTGTTCTGTTATTCAATATTATATGCTGACTTCATTACCTTACTGAACTGGTAAACAATTCGATAGAAAAGTAAACAGTACACGATGAAATATTTATTCAGTAAAACAAATGCAATAAACATATCTGATAGTTAGGTGGCGGAAAAACTCATAAATATATGGCTCTATACTGGAAAATCTTTAGATTCATAGTTTATTTCTTTAAAAGCTAATCTTCTGATCAATTTTACCTGTACTTTGGTGTAGAAAATCAATATATTATCACACTTGACCTAATCTGGTTGTTTATGCAATGTATTCAAGATAATGATCTCTGTTAATAATGAGAAACTCCTTGTTTTATTATTGTTTTTTAGGGTAAGACATTAGAGCTTAAATTTACTAACCCATTTGTACTGAATATAACTGTTTTCAGTTTTACTTATAGACTGTAAGGATACCTTATTTTAAGTTTACTATCTATTCACTATTTCTCTGAACTTTTAAATTACATATTGTATACGTAGTGCCACATTAATATCTACAGTTACTACTATGTAGGAAAATTGTAATTTTTAAATGTAACATACTTGAAATATGGTAACTTACTCAAAAACGGGTTTCTTATCAACATACATCAAAATTATATCTCGTCAACAGTTATTCGGCTAATCTTGGTCGATTGACATTAGTCCGATTTTGGTCTGCTTTGAAAAAAATTATTTTAAATATTCATTTGAATATTTCACACTTATCTTTAGTAATCCACTGATAAGAAAGTCGAAAATCAGAATGGTTCTAAGATATTTGGGTGTGCGGGAACACTTTCTCGATGAAGTCTTGAGGCATCTTTTTTTAACTTGAGTATATTATGATTAGCAACTGCTTATCTCTATGTATGTGAATTGTTGTTTGCTTTTATTGTCTTAGACTCATACACAAAATCTTCAATATTCTGGCAATGTGTACGTTCGTCAAAAAAATAAAATCTATCTGGATGGCAAAACCATTCTTAAAATACCATGGGAATGTACGGCTAAAAGAATTTGCAATTTGACAGAGTGAGTAATTAGAATGGTTCAGTATAGTATATATTTAAAGGGATGTATAATGATACTATAGGGAAGAAAATTTATGAAAAATGTTAGAATAACCGCTTATGCCAAAAACAGCTACGAGAATTTGAGTGATTAAACTTGGCAAGTAACTGTTAGTTGAGTAATACTGATAGACAAATTCCAATACCATTTTTCTCTTCTAAGTTTAACTTGTTGAAATAAACCAAGTTCGACTATTTGGTTGAATGGAATACATTCATTGTTGTTGTCCTTGATGGCTGTCTGAAATTTGTACGTAAAACGCTTGCGTTCAACAGTTTATTTGCCTGCAATCGTCAACAAGATTCACATCGAACTATTGAAGCATTTATATCACGTAGCAAATCAAAACTTATGTCACATTTTCAATATGCGAGCTTAAAAGTGATTAAAGCGATTCCCGATGGTCGATTTGTAAGGTTCCATTGAAACATTGATTACACTAAGTGAACTGAATGAAGTTCAAATTCAGATATTTTCGAGATATATACAATTCAAGAAAAAAAAATTTACTCAGAGGTAATTTAAAAGGCTGTAAAGGACGTGATTTAATGGCAGTATGAATCTATTTGTTTGCTTTGAGCGCATACTAACAACTAAAGTAAGGCTAATGTAACTATGAAAAAGCATCCAACTAACCATTTATATGAACCTGCTAGTCCGTTTATTTTCAGCCTCTTCTAAAGTCTGCGAAACTTAATTTTCAACTGGTACCTTCCATTCAACCATTTGCATAATATTTTTTATCATTTCTAAGCGAACCAATCCATCGAATAACAAATCAAGTTCAAAATAATTTGCGACAACTTTTTGTTATGAATATGAACAATGAGATTATTACTGAAATTGGTGAAGGTGAATTAGTGTATTTGGAGCTTATATCGAATTATGAAAAATGTAAGTTGAAATTTGGTTTATATCTGTATAAAAAGAGTATAAATAATGACTAATTAATTGTAAATGACAAAAGATATTTATCTTTTCTCCGATTGGAATTGATGTATCATTTGGACTCATACTGCTATTTACTATATTTCTGAGTGTTTTCTATCCAATAAATTAACTGAATACTTCACTGAATGATACGTTCATTACTTTCAATCAACTAACATTATAATGACCTTGTTTGTCAGTGAATATGAAAGTAATGTATTCCATGGAATAACGCCTATTCAGGCGAAACAATTCTTCAGTACAACACCGTTCTTCAATAAGTTTTAGAACAACGCATATGAACCAACCATGTTGTTTTCAAGTACATCATCATCAGGCTTTACTCTAACGTATATGAATATGTCCTCCTACCGTGGGTTACGCAATCCATTTCATTGTGATCATTGACTTATAAATTGTCTTGATCGGTTTAACATTTTCATATAAATCATTTTTGTATATTAGAGTAAAGCATGACGACGATCTATTTGAAAACAATATTGTTCGCTTATGTTTTTTTAAAATGGGAATCTTGAACAGTTTAAAATAGCTTTTACATATTCTCGTCACTTTAAATGCACTTTTTTAATATCTCTTTTAATTTAAACAAAAGGGATTTCATTAAGAACTCACAAACATAACATCTCTAAATAAAAGAAACTATTGTAGCAGTAAATTGGCTGAATTTTATATGATAATTCAGAATTACGAGTTTCATATAAGTTTGTTTTGATTGAAAAATAAGGGAAGATGTGCATACTGCCTGGATCTATCTAAATAACTAATGTCTCTCCTCAAGTATATTGATTCATGTTAGTTACTTGGTTGTTTTGCACTAACGGTTTGTATGAAAATCACTCATGTTGTCTTATGCTTTAGTGAGCTACATAACTATTAAAACTTCGAGAATAGCTTCAGGAATACACATTGCTGAACTGACTTTTATCTCCCTGACAAATTCATGATGCTGTTTTAGTGGTAAAAGGTACCGTGCTTTTAGATGCTAAGTGACGGTTATATGTTGCACAATTCAATTCGTCTAGGTCGAACAGTTTTATCACACAGTCCAGCTGAAGCAATAGATACTATTTCGTGAATCAATGACGTGAATATTTCTATGTCGTGTTCTAGTGTATAGTAGTAGTAATTAGAGGTTTCTTTTTGTTTGTCTTCGTGACATAGTTTCATGTTTATCAAGATAAAAATGTACCTATTCGTTCAAGAACACGATAGTAGTTGGAGCCATTTTAGAGATTAAATGAAACAATAACTAACACATTTGAAGCATTTTCAAATAGTCAAGGACTAGGTTTCCATATATTCCAGGTTACTTGAAGACAGTTATTGAAAGTTCCTATTATGAGTTAGGTTATTACTTGATTAAGCTTTCATACCAAATAGTTAGCTAAACTTAACATGAGAAATACAATCTGAAATTTGATATTTTTTTCTGAAAGTTCACAATAATAAAAGTGTTTCAACTTAATACTGACAGAAAATGTCTTCTTAATTTGTAGTTGTCATAAGTACGAAAATGTGCGCAGTGGCAAGCCTCAAATTTCCGGAAAGCTATAATTCCAAGTCAGTTATTGACATGCATTTATGTCGGGCATTTTATCACTTCAAGTAGGTTCTTTTTTTGAGTTTTTTGATTACTCGTATGCGTAAGTTGTAGTTTTTTCCACTGAACACGAACTAATAACGTGTAGTTATTTTTTATCACTGTTTGCTGACACTCACTATTCAGATGTTTAGTTTAGCAACCAATTTATAGAACATATTGTCAAGCTGAACTAAATTTATTGTTCTGCATGAAAACATAGCTTAATGACATCACCTTTTTTGCATTAAAAACTACACTAGAGAACTATGTGTACAGAGTTATCTGAGGACAAGAAGATAGGAAACTGAATATAATTCGAAGATCAATCAACAGATTGCGTTCATGTTTACAATAAGTTAAAGTAATTTGTTAATCAATTGGTAGAATCTCTACTTGTAGCTCTCAAAGACGTTCTCGTAATTAGCTAAGCGTGTTGACTCTTCATGAGGTTGTAATGATATATACATATAGCTGACGTGTCTCAATAAACTCAGTAATTATTACAGATTAAACACCGGAAAAAGTTCGTAACGATCTCAAAAAAGTTATCTGAAAAAACGATCAACATTTATCTGACAGTTATGGATACATATTATTGATAAGTGCGTCAATATAAGAAAGTCTGTTCAAAAAGCTACGTATCACATGTTCCAATTGGACAGTAAAATATACGAAGACCAGAAGTTAGGAACCAACAGATTATAATAAAATTTGCCTGCGCATGTTAGATGCTGTCAAACAGCATTCATGTGAGATCATAGAAAAGATTGATGATAAGATCTTATCGGATAAACAAAATAGCCACTTGACAAGAAATAGACACGGCTCCAAATTTTCCATGCAAAGTAACAATCAATAAAATGAATACAAATGCTATTATCAAAATGACTACAGAAGTTCAGTAATGGAGTTTTAATAACCACCATAAGTAATCTATGATCACATTCGGTAGGCAGCCATTTTGGGCGGACAAGCCATTACCTCTAATCAGTTTCTGTCGACCAAGGTGAACTCTTAGATAATTGCCTCGATAATGCCTTTAATTATATGTTTTATGGAAGATTTCCAGTACTGGATTTCACTCATATCTGCGAATCGCTCTTGCTTTCAATAGAATTGAATTATGTTAATGATTCATCAACCAAATTTACTCATTAGGGCATCAAATGAATGAATAAAATCATATTCATTTAGTGAGCAGTATTCATCAAACACATAAAAATTGTCTACTGCTACATGTTGACTTTAAACAAATTTGTTCTGAATGAGACTTCTTAACTCATCATGAGTTTGATCAAGATTAGCAAGCGTATGTTTAGTACTTGGAAGCATATTTTAAGCATTTGACTAAACGTTATATTGTAAGATAAGTGCACCTTTCATCGTGTTTTAGTCTAAATAGCTAGAATTATTAGCACTTGAACTAGTGTCAAACATCCTACATCTCGAAGAAATAAAAATGTATTAGATAATTGAATAACACGATAAAAATATACGGTTCAAATAGAAAACAACAGAAAAGGATAGTTTGTCATTAGCAAGATAAATAAATCTTAACCACCTGTAATACTTTGACAAGCCTTTACATAAAAGAGTCTACAAGTAGTCGCAACTGATTTCGATCCGACATAGTTGAGTTTCATTCTATCATATTTTGAAACTAACCTTTTTATTTATTCCATTGAGTACTGGAGTTAGGATAAAGTATTTTTATGTAAGCTGCTATATTTATTTCTATATGGTACATATTAATGTCACGTGAAATAATGTTGTTCAATGAATTTGCTGATATCCCACTAATCGAATACAGAATTAAAGACGTATAAAACTAACAGACAGACCGTAAAGACCATATTAAACAGTTATATCCCTTGATTCAGTCAGTGAAATATTAGTCACTTTATAACCACATCGTTTGTCTACACAAAAGCGGTAAGGGGGTTTGCATTTCACAAGATAATGAAAACTACCGTGTGACAGTAATTTAATGACTTCAAACCCTGATGAAAATGGCATGTATTTTTTTCCAAACTCAGGACTTTGTATGACTGCATTGAACGTGTCCGTATGTTACAAATTTTGTCAGAAATACTTATCCTACAAGTTTATAGCATAGAACTCTGTTGGATGTAGAGTTTGCATCCATCTACACTCATCATAAAGTCACAACTTGAAAAAAATTATTGCCGGTTGTTTAAAGTGTTATTACCAAACTGTTTATACCTAACACTCAGTAAAATGAGATTACTTCAAAGAACGGGTCTTTAGAATCTATCTCGTTTAATTGTTTGCCAAACACTGTAAACAAGATATATTGTCTTATGTTTTGAGATGAACTAGAGTTAATAAAGATTATAAACTGATATTTAAGGTGTCTTCATACAAAAATGATGGTCAGATCGCTTCAAATCTTTTTGAATTGATCAACTTGTGGAGGTGAATGATAATAACAATCAAATTAATTGAATAACATGTTCTTTACTCTTGACTACATTCAGCATTGACTGGGATCGGGCTGCCTGATGCGCATGTTAATAAATTTTATTGTTAGACACCGAACTCTTAGCATGTGGCAAAAACGATAACGTTTAGTGATAATTGGGAACATCAAACTTACCTTTCAACTTAGACTAATTATTCCCTTGTAGCATGTCGATTTACTGCGTGTTCCTAATGTTCGTGATTATCTCGTCCAGACAATCGTTACTAAATAGCGTCTGACTGTTTACAAATCAGAAAGTGAACTCGAAGTGATGAATACGTTTATTTGGGTCACACCACAAAGCGAACCGGAGAAACAGTGAATAAAACGAATGAAGATACGTGAATCGGAGAAGGCTGTTGAGCCAACTCTAAGAGATAAAGCATGACTAGGAATTTATAGTCAGAAATAAGACAAACATATAAGCGAGTAGGTATGCACAACACATGAATACTAGCGACGAATAAGTCACAAGGTAAAAAGACAAGTGGGACAAGTCATGTGAGCTAGACATTGAATGACTCACTACACCCATACCAAATAATTGGAGTCTAATAAGCCTAACATATTATCTTGTATTTAATACAGAATTTTCTCAGGGTTACATACTTAGATGTATTTCTCCTGTTATTTAGATATTATGTTGCAGATGAAAGTATAATGAATTCATATCATAATCAAACCATATTTATTAGTCATATCCCTGCTGTTATTCAGTACAGCAATACATCATTGCATCGATCAAGTGAGATATTTCCAGCTCTTCAAATTATTCCCCAACAAAATACTATATACTATATTTGTCTTGTTCCCTCCGTAAATGCATCAATGGCATTTAATGCTGACAACAGTAAAATACAAGTAAGTATTACGGTAAAAAATAAATTTATATATATATATATATATATATATATATATATATATTCACAGTATTTAATTGGTTTTCTTTTGACATTTCTTCACTTAATTTGCAGCGTGAAACGAATGTAGGATGCAAGAAAGTGTAAAATAGCCAGGTCATTGCGTCTCATTTTACTTATTACTTACCATTAGTTTCATGCAAAAATGATCGCTGTCCATTTGGTTGTTTTATAATATAACATGAATAAAAATGTTTTACTTGAGCTGCGATAATTCAAATGAGGTTGTGCTGTATGTAAGTTGGCACTATAACTACCCAATCACATTTCATTTGCACTATAAGGTAACAGATATGATGATTTAGTGTCATCATAAACTTCAACTTCCTTTATTATCTAAATAATTTCCTTTTCTACTGTTCAAACATAACTGAACTTCTATCCAATTGTCTTCGATGGTTTTAGAGTATGATCAATATAAGCAATTGAATATATTAGGTAATTTAAAATTTTCTAATTTTAATTAAAAAAAAAAATAAAACTACAGAAATGATGCTATTAGTTCGCAAAACAATGCAATTAGTTTATCGTTTCCTTTGTTGCTATGCTTTTGTACAAATTGAATGAATACTCCTCAATTTGAACTATACATACAAAAATAATGGGAGTTTACTCTTGAAAACAAAATGTGAATAATACACAATAGGAAGTGACCTTAATATAAAAGGGAGTTGATATTTTATTGAATGATGAACTTTAATGATATCCGTTTATTTTCACTGTGATCTATAGTTGAATTGTTTTAAATAAATGAGGATTAATAGGAATACCGACCAATGAATGCTAATCGAACAAAATGATTTCTTCCTAAAAGTAAACTATTCAGTTCATTGTGAAGGTTAATCTGTGAAGTACACTTTAAATTAAAAAGAACTTTTTAATCAACTCTATTTCTTACTTACGAGAATAAGATTAATGTCAATTAATAGAATCTATTTTTTCATTCAGATCCTATCTCTAAACAAGGTTGATTGAAGGGAGAGTAGAAGAGGGAGCTAAGCGACAATTAATTACGCTATGAAATAAATCTTCACTTTAATTTCCGTGTCTCACATTCCGGTTAATCCCCTTTGTGCGACAGTGGTAATGGAAGTCCAATAGGGCTTTGTTTGGATGAATTTATTGCATAAGTCCGCGTTTGTAGACTAGAAGTGTTAAAGCAAAGTGAATACGATTGGGCTAACTCAATATAATGAAGGATAACTAAGTATTTATAATCGGACAAAATTAGTTAGACATCTGATAAGAGAAATAAGCGATTCACATACACATTCAAATAAAAACACTACAATATATTGATGATAGGCTGTTAGTATTTTAGATAAATCGCTATAGCAAAGTTTTTATTTGCAGACAGTCATGATTCACCGAATTGTGAACATACATACAATAACCTTGTTAGGCAAATAATCCAGCTGATAGTTATTGCTCACATGCACGTAAATCTGACCGCATACAGCCCTGATACATCATACTTCGCAGGTTCAGTTTGCACTACGTGGTGCACCAATAGGTTGTCTGCACTGTACTGTGCGTTTTCACTATTTGCCAAAAACGTCAGGGACTTTTATCATACTGAACAGTAAAATTCAAGTTTTTCATTAGTATCTACCCCTACATTACACTTACATATGAAAAAAAATCATATAGTGTCAACCTATAAGTTGGACTTGATAGTTTCAAATAAACTGAGCAATGAATGGTAAACTATAATGTAACTACAATAACTCCGCTACTTCATATCACAAATTACATCTTTTTCTTACCCTTCATAATGCACATAAATAGCGTTTTGAGGTCTCACACAGAAATCACCTTGACCAAAAATGGCATGATATGACATGTTCAAACCTATTATAACTTTAATTGTACCGAAAATATTCTTTGTTTCCTTCTTATCACTGAAACTTGTGTAAATTTATTTCGTCTATTTATTTATTTATTTATGATGAAGCAGTGACAAGTATTCAGTGACCAAACTTCAGAAATACAAATTTTTACTCATTCGGATATCATCGAAAATTGTAATGATTTTAAAATAATGATAATAATAATTAACTATAGCGATCTGTTTCGAATTGTGTAAATTCTACAGTGACTTCAGTCTCAACTGGACACACGAAAAATAAAACCGTTTCATACCATTTCTAGGAGTAAGGATCTGGTCGCCAAGGTACAAAACTGAGGAATGTTAGAAGTTATGGTTTCAAAAATCGTCACTTTTAGTACTGCCTGGTTTTTAATCTTGACAATCTTGAAGAGGGTTTCTTGTAGTTTAACTAGAATATCATTGTTAATCGAATACAAACGGCGTAATATACGTCAAATTATGAAGTATACTTGATCAGACATTGGCCGATGAAACCAGATCAGCTGATTTATGGACTCAGTCATTTACTCTTTAATATAGAGGTTCCTCAAAAGGTCACAAAGAGAGCTCGTATCCTCTAGATTAGTCAAAAACAATAGTTCAACTGGCTATTCACCTAGTTCTTTCTATAGAAACTTGAAACCATCACTACAACCTAAAAGGTCACTGAAAATTCAATTGAAATCTCTTATCCATGAATATGGAATTTAAAGAAACACGGTTTCATAAATCTCCAGAAAAAGTCAGCATCTGTAGGAAAAGATTCTATTCTGTGAAGTATCATGTAGTCTTTTCCAGTTGACTAATCATGCAGAGGAGATACATTCAGAATAAGCTCTCGCTTTAAGCTAAACCGACGTACATTTTTAAGTGTACTTATTCTTGAGTATCAGATTACATTGGCCACAAACAAACAGTTTTCACACGCTTCTTAAAACATTACAAAAACTTTTCATCAAGTCTGGATATGCTGCTCGATCAGAACCATGGTTCGAAATAATCTAAGTTGTTAAACAAATCAAATCAAAAATGTGTACATTGCTGAGACTCTTTATCAATTGGATAGTCTAAGCCTGAATTTAGTGTGCAAAAGCAGCGCATACAGTTGTTCCTTCTCCTAGGGCCTTGACAATCCTTACAAGATGTTTTCGTCTTGATTGCTATATTATATTTTTGAATCCGTCATCATTTACAATCATCCTCTTACACAATCATCATCCAGTTGTTATCACATTTCCTTTTTCATCCCTTTTACAAGTTCGTCAAGTGAACAGTTATTTCTCGTATTTCGAACCCTTAAATTATTCTGTCCAACCAGAAACTTGAAATCTAAGAAGACTTTATATGTAATGTAATTCTTTCCATTCTACACAGTCACAAATTTTCCAAATCACTACAAAGTCGTCACTGTATTACCATTTATTTCTTATTCAGAGACACAATGACTTTCTTTTGTTAATAGAAAAGTCAAATGGATAGGAATGTGTATTCAATCTACAGATCAGATTCACTGTCTACTTGCTTTCTAATTCATCAATTTAAGAAAATAAAGCCCAAAACTTGTTGTTTCTAATTTGATAGTCTATCGAAAATTGTGAATTATTTAGTGGAATTTTGAGCACAGAGTTACCGCTAGATTACTTTCTCTTTATCGTAGTTTATTGACTGTTAAAATATAATTCTGAGTTATTTAAACGTACTACAACGAAATTAATGAGATATTTTATTCTTTGAATTATTCTTGCGATCTGTCTTTTTTTCATTCTGTAAACCTGTTATAAAATAATAACGACAATATCTACAGAATATATTGTGGTAGTATGTAACACAAGTATATTTTTATCCAATTTACTCAGATCATCTTGATTAGTGAATTCTTAAATGCTTGTATTTATTTTAGGATTTGTGTGATATGTCAAACAATCGAATAAGGTTGTCACCAGCTGATCATTTATTCGTTACGAAGCTGACCATAAGAAATTCCCTTTCATCTCATCATAGTAGGTTATTTCATATTCAATAATTTGTATCTGTTTGAAGTGTATTTATTCCAATTTATTGAAAGTATTGACTGGTCTATAGATGCACATATATTGCGGCCAGAATATGAATACCTTGTTAATCCGAAAGTATTTTGTAGCGCCAAGCAATATTGGCTTAGAATTACTGAATAGACGTTTACTGACATTCATATGGCTAGTGTGTACTGTGTATGTGTGCGTTCAACTACTGAACTAATTGAACCTAGGACTATAAAATCCCATCAGCATAATTTAACAGTTGGGATGAAATTTAATGCTGTACTTTAGACTATTTATATTGTAAAATACAACCATTATTTGCTTTGTCACGCCAAACTTGAGAGATTTTACACGCTGCATTTTCTGATGCCTACTTGAAGACATCAGTTTGAAATCTCGTTCCTAATGTGGATTGTTCTCTTGTTGAACAGTATATTTTCAGAACAGTTGTCTATCAATAAAATCTCGCTACTCGATTAAGAAACTAAATATAGAGTAAAGATGTTGTTGAATCAGCAATTTTCATGTTCACTTTAAAATCTACCTAGTTTGAAAACAAAATCTTAGTTTAGAAATTAGTTATTATTCACTAGAATAATCGTTTTTAAGTGTTCCGAACATATTATTTTTGAGATAGGTCCAACTTTAATTCATGTTTCGTTATCCTAATTGTGAATCAAAAGCTTAAGAACCTAGCTGTCAAAAAATATGCTATCTATCAGCTTCAGAGCACCCGATGAAGTAAAAAGTCTTCATGCGGCGTGCATAGTATATAGTGCTAATATACGGGATCAACACTCTAAGTTAGTAAATGGTTTACGTTTTAATGGCTAAGTACATGCGGTTTTCGAAATCCTTACTCGTTAAAATGATCACAAAATAAAAGTAGTCGAGGAATTTTCCGATCACGTCAGATTACACGTCACAATTCGGCTAAAGCAACTTCAGTTCGGTCAACACGAGTCAGTCAGTCATTTATAACGTAGACCTTCGCACGTACGTACAACAGTTCAGGTTGCCATACAAAATTAACACAGAAACGCAATCGTCACTTCAAATCCCATAGTAGTAGAGGTAGTAGGAGGGGTTAGGGTTCGAGGATATTATTTAAGAAGTAGCATCTAATGAAATAAACTTAAAGGAATGAGATCAAGGTGATGAGAAATTGAGAACTTTAGGGTTTGAGAGAACAAAGAATTGATGCACTTGCGCTATTGCAAACGGTTTTGAGCCATGTCGTTCAAGATATCAAACCATTAATTACTATCATCTCGCGGGCCCCAAACAAGTAGTCGACATCTACCAACATGGCTCAGTCCACTTGTCAGTGACTTCGTGGATTTGTGCCACATTTTGGTTTGGCCGTCTCTAGCTTTCGTCCAAGCTATTCCTATATCGCAAAACATAACTCGATGGTTAAGCGTTGGTAACACATGTCCCAACCACCTCGACTGATGAGTTTTCACTACTGCATCTATTAATCTGCCATCCTTACCTAGGACTCGTTGCTTACTCGGTTGTCCCATGACATACGGGCAATACTTCGGAGACACATATGATCGAAAACCAGTAACCTACGAATGTCTTTTACTCTTACCGGCCATTTTTCGTATCCATATAGTAGGATGGAGCAAACTGCTGCGCAGTACACTCGTCCTTTGGTTAGCAAACGGACATCTCGCCTATGCCATAGGTGACGCAAGTTGGCAAACGCCAATCGAGCCTTCTGTATCCGTGCTAAGATTTCGTCAGTCACTAGGCCATCAGCACTGATGAGACTCTCAAGATAAGTTAAGCGGTCAACACTTTGGACTAATTCACTCCCTATCACTAGTTCAGGTGCCGATGCAACCCAATCTTGAAGCAACATTCTGCATTTTGAAGAGGAAAACCGCATCTCGAACATGCTAGCATTGTTGCTTAAGGCAGTCAGAAGACTTTGCATTCTGTCAGTGTCTTCACCGAATAGGACTATGTCATCAGCGTATTTCTAGTCAACTAGCGTGTCTCTCGGCGGAAGGTCTACTCTCGAAAGGTCAGATGATGATAATGTTAAATCCCTGTTAACAGCCCTGACGGACATCACTTGAAGTAAGGAATTCCGATGATAGTGCGCCATAGGCTATCACTCGACCAGTGGCGTTCGAGTAGAGAGCTTGTATAAGGTTAATGTAATTCTCTGGCTCACCTTTTAATAACAGACACTGCCACAGAACCTCACGATCGACAGTGTCGAATGCTGCTTTAAGATCGAGAAATACTACTATTGTCGGACGCGTAAATGGGTGTCTGTGTTCCAAGATCTGTCGTAGTATGAAGATGTGGTTTATACAGCCACATCCAGGTCTGAAACCAGCCTCGTTTTCTCTAGTCTACTCTTCACGAGCTCTAGTTAGGAGTGTAAGTGTTATCGAGGTCAACAATTCAAACACTATATTAGTTAAACTGATTCCTCTGTGATTGTCACAAGAGGATATTTTTCCTTTTTTTAAATTGGCACAATCCGCGACTGAGACCACTTAGATGGGATTACACCTAGTTCCAAGATTCTAACTAAGATCTCGGTCAATCTAACTGTTAAAACTGGACCACCATCCCTCAGAATCTAAGGAGTAAGCCTGTCAGACCCTAGTCTTCGCCCTTGCTCCAGATTCCCTATAGCTTTCTCAACTTCATAAAGACTCGGAGAACTTACGTCGATTTGCCATTCAGGATGACTGGGGATCGTGGGCAACCGAAGTGTGGCTGAAGACCAGTTGAACTGGTCCCAAAAGTGCTCCGCCCATCGATCCAATCTCCTGCACTGAGAATGAATTAAGAACAACCATGTTTTTCCGAAATAGTCTAGTGTTGCCTATTGCCGCTGCCTTTTCCATATCCCTTGCTACTGCTCGCGATCATTGCGTAGGCTTTTTGCCAGCCTATCCTGAAGCTGACTACGCTCTTTATCGTATTCAGAGCCAGACGGGATGAGTTTTCGAGCATCCATCAGTTCGGTAGATGCTGCTGAAATCCACGGCTTCTCCCTAACCTTATGGTTACCTTACTAGCAGATACCACTGCTGTCTCCACAGCTTTTTTGATGTCATTCCAAGCTCTCTCTCAGGGTGGGAATCGCTTATAGGGCTGCCCAACTGTTTATCTAGTTGCTCCTGATATATATTCTTAGCTATGCTATCATTAAGTGGAACCCTAACAGGTTTATTTGCAGTGTCTTCCCTACGTCCAGTAAGTCCCAAACAAATACGTGTTCGCACAAGAGCATGATCTGAATCTTGACCTATGCCCCAGAACGAGCGACAGTCCTCTATTGGACATTTCCATCGGTGGCCGATAGCGATATGACCTAGTTGCGTCCAGCGTTGAAACGACTTTCGGAGCCGCCATGTCGAAAGATGTTTTTCCGTATACTGTAGGACTTTGTGAATTATCAGCTGTGGCATGCGAACGTGATTGCTTACGATCAAGATGGCGAATTATAGGTAACTTATTTCGCACCATATCTCTTTCAAACGATATCCATTATGAGTAGGGCAGCACAATTTGCACTAACAATTTTAATTGAAGTCTAATTTCATCTAAGTTTTACATTCACCTTACTGCTAAATGTTGACGGTACGACACCTAATTCGTATTTTGACTGATAAACTTGGAAATTCTGGTGCTGAAATAAACTGCACATCAATGTTGTTTGATAACTTGAAGACTATTTCTTTTCCTCGATGGATTTCGTTTAACGCTGAGAACTTGATAGCAATTTTGTTTTCATTATAGAGTAATTTTGTTCAGTATCCGTCAAATAGTCGCTTTTACGACTGTGTAATGGTGAATGAGGATGTTTCGACTTTTTCCTGTTCCTCAAGGACACCTTACTTATTATCTGTAAAATATAACCACCATTTGAGTTTAAGTATATACATTTTAGGAATACATTGTGTTTAGTGCAGCCTATACAATATATGTAGTACTCTGACTAAAGCCAATTTGCTGATATTATATATGAATTGAGATTTTTAGAAAGTAGTTTTAATTAAATATTAGAATATTCAAACGCATTCATACGTATTACAATTTCAAACAGCAATATGAACACCCATCTGACTACAAAAGGGAATTTAACTCAGTATGCCTTTTTTAAACTATCAAACTAGTGAGTCTGTTATGCTTTGTGACCTGCTGACCGATACACATCTCAAGTCACTAATCATAATCTTAATTTTAATTATACAATAAGAATATCATATCCCAGCCGAAGTTACCATTTCTCTAATCTACTTGCTGACATAGCACTAACTAATTAAATAAATCCTATCAACTCACCCATTTAATGTTTTTAATGGTAGATTTAAGTGCTGGTTTCTTAAATAAAAGTTTTAATAATGTCATTTCGGTAACTGACAGCGACTATATGAAGCATCGTTCAGTCAGTTAGAATGTCAACTAAATCTAATTTTTCACAAATTAACCTCGTAAAAAAACATCACTCACTGGTATCCTCAGTTATATGGCATTGAATCTCAAATTTACAGATATTCTTTATGAATAATTATTAAAAGAACAAGTTCAGCGTTACTTATTATCAAGCAGTATACAAATTTATACGAACTTATTTAGGTTTCACGCAACGAACATTCTGAATTAATGAAAAAAAATAAAAATGACTTAATCTATCGGAATGTTATCGTTTATGATAGTTACCTTTATTTGTTATCAGATATACTTATGAAATACCCAAGATATATAAGCTGTTAAACTAGCGAATCATGTTTATATCATATGCTTGTAATTAAATCTGCACATGAAAAGGTGTTCTTTCTACTTCTATCTCCGTCCTTGCATCATTCCAATCGTCCATTACAGCTATGCTCCGCCAGTAGAACCTTTGGGGCTACTGCCGGTCCCAAGCCCGGGTAAAGGAGGAGGGTTGGACATGGGGTTGGCGACCCCATTCCGTCGAAATCTCACTTGCCAAAAAAACGCTAACCAGAAAAAGTAATTCAAACCATTTTAACTCTGCCTCGGGAGTTGGAAGAAGAATTATGACGTCTCGTGATGAAAGCCGAGTTCCCTCGGAAGTCACGGGGCCGATGCCTCTTCTGACAACCAGAGCAACCATTTTTTTAGGTACATGGAACGTTCGTACATTGTGGGAGACTGGAAGACTATTTCAAGTTGCGGCAGAAATGAAACGATACAACCTCGAGGTGCTTGGAATCAGTGAAACACATTGGACACAAGTAGGACAACTGAGACTAGCTTCAGGGGAACTGCTATTATGCTCTGGTCATGAAGAGGAGAATGCTTCACATACACAAGGAGTTGCACTGATGCTGTCCAAACATGCACAAAAGGCACTAATAGGATGGGAATCTCATGGACGCAGGATCATTAAAGCATCCTTCAAAACAAAGAAAGAGGACATTACAATGAACGTCATCCAATGTTATGCACCTACCAACGACTACAATGACGACGTTAAAGATCAATTCTACGAAAGGCTGCAGTCAATCGTCGACAGATGTTCACCAAAGGATTTGACGATTCTGATGGGAGACCTGAATGCCAAGGTTGGAATGGACAACACTGGATATGAAGACATCATGGGACGACATGGACTGGGAGAACGGAACGAAAATGGTGAGAGATTTGCAAACCTATGTGCCTTCAACAAACTGGTCATCAGTGGCACACTGTTCGCGCACAAACGCATACACAAAGCTACATGGATTTCACCGGATCACGCTACTCAAAACCAGATTGATCATATCTGTATCAACAAAACGTTCAGAAGGACTATGGAGGATGTGAGAACCAAGAGAGGAGCTGATATAGCCTCAGATCACCATTTGCTAATCGCCAAATTGAAACTGAAACTAAAGAAGCACTGGACAACAGGGCTGACAACATCACACAAGTTTAATACGGCCTTTCTTCGGGATACTGTAAAGCTCAACGAATTCAGGATAGCCTTCACCAATAGGTTCCAGGCCTTTCAGGATCTACACAATGGAGAGGACGCAACATTGGAGAACAATTGGAAAGGGATTAAGGAGGCAATCACTTCAACATGTCACGAAGTTCTGGGTCACGAGGAGTACCATCACAAGGAATGGATCTCTGTTGATACTCTCGCAAAAATTGAAGAAAGGAGGAACAAGAAGGCAGCTATCAATGTCAGCCGAACAAGAGCAGAGAAAGTTAAGACACAAGCTGAATACACGGAAGCAAACAGGGCTGACAAACGAAAATTTGTGGAAGATCTAGCAATGACGGCGGAAAAGGCTACAAGAGAAGGAAACTTGAGACAATTGTACGAAACAACAAGAAGCTCGCCGGAAACTATCGTAAACCAGAACGACCAGTGAAAAGTAAGGAAGGCAAAGTAATCAGCAACACTGAAGAACAGCGAGATAGGTGGGTAGAGCACTTTAAGGAACTATCGAATCGACCAGCTCCACTGAACACACACAACATCGAAGCAGCATCCACGGACCTCCCAATTAATATTGGCGCACCTACGATTGAGGAGATCACTATGGCCATCAGACAAATCAAGAACGGCAAAGCAGCAGGACCAGACAACATTCCAGCAGAGGCAATGAAAACAGATGTAGAAGCAACTGCGAAAATATTTCACATCCTCTTCAAGAAGATTTGGGATGAGGAACAAGTACCATCAGATTGGAAAGAAGGATACCTGATCAAAATACCAAAGAAAGGCGATCTCAGCAAGTGTGAGAACTACAGAGGCATCAATGTTCTTTCAATACCATGCAAAGTCTTCAACAGGGTATTGTTAAACAGAATGATGGACTTCGTAGACGCCCAACTTCGAGATCAACATGCCGGATTTCGTAAGGATCGATCATGTACTGACCAAATTGCAACATTACGGATCATTGTGGAACAATCAATTGAATGGAACTCACCACTCTACATCAACTTCATCGACTACGAGAAAGCATTCGATAGCGTGGATAGGAAAACACTATGATGGCTTCTTCGACACTACGAGGTGCCTGAGAAAATAGTTAACATCATACGGAATTGTTATGATGGATTCAACTGCAAAATCGTACACGATGGACAGCGAACAGACTCTTTCGAGGTGAAGACCGGTGTGAGGCAAGGTTGCTTACTCTCACCCTTTCTCTTTCTCCTGGTCATCGACTGGATTATGAAGACGTCGACGACTGGAGGGAAGCACGGTATCAACTGGACAGTTAGGACGCAACCGGACGATCTGGACATCGCAGATGACTTGGCTGTTCTATCGCACACCCAACAACAAATGCAAGAGAAGACGACCAGTGTAGCAGCAGCCTCTGCAGCAGTAGGTCTCAACATACATAAGGGAAAAAGCAAAATTCTCCGATGTAACACAACATGCACCAACCAAATCACTCTTGATGGAGATGCCTTGGAGGACGTTAACACCTTTACATATCTGGGCAGCATCATCGACAACCAAGGTGGATCCGATGCAGATGTGAGGGCACGGATTGGCAAAGCGAGGGCTGCATTTCTACAGTTGAAAAATATCTGGAACTCCAAACAACATTCAACCAAAACCAAAATAAGGATTTTCAATACAAATGTCAAGACAGTTCTACTGTATGGAGTGGAAACATGGAGAACTACCAAAGCCATCATTTAGAAGATACAAGTGTTTATTAACAGTTGTCTACACAAAATACTTCGGATTCGTTGGCCAGACACCATCAGCAACAACGAACTGTGGGAGAGAACAAACCAGATTCCAGTGGAGGAGGAAATCAGGAAGAAGCGGTGGAACTGGATAGGACACACATTGCGGAAAGCACCTAACTGCGTCACGAGACAAGCCCTCACATGGAACCCTCAAGGCAAAAGGAAAAGAGGAAGGCCAAGGAACACATTACGCCGAGAAATAGAGAAAGATATGAAAGGAATGAACAAACACTGGACAGAATTGGAGAGAGAAGCCCAGGACAGAGTTGGTTGGAGAAAACTGGTGGGGGGCCTATGCTCCGTTGAGGCTAACAGGCGTAAGTAAGTAAGTAAGTAATTAGAGCTATGATTACACTTTCCTTAAACTATATCTTGTTTGGGAAGATATTTCTACCCGTATTTATTTTCCAGATCATCTATTTACGTTAGGTTTACTAAGGAGAAATTTGATTCAAAGGGTGTTTCATGATGTCATTAAATTATTCAAAAACTTCACATATTTATTGATTTTCATTTATACAGTTCATACAACTGAAAATGTAACAGTATAGAAAGTAGTTACTTAGAATAAATGTAAGTTTGATAATTTATCATTAAAATAGGAAAGATGATGGTTTAGTAAATTACATTTTCAATGTAAACCAAACTTTGAAAATACTAGTAAGTTTGTGAATCAGAGCTCTGTAACCATGTAAACATTCAATATGGTCATTAGAGGGGTTTAATTTACTTCATAACTTAGAAACTATCAGTAAAGATATATCCTAAATCAACAATGATCCTTAACTATTAATATTAACATTTTTATAGCTATTATGACTGAATGGTGAGTTAAACAGACATGATGGAACAGCTAAGTGAGTTACAGCAATCAAGAATGATGTATACTAGAACAATAAAACCGAGGAACAACTGCATTCGGTATTACATAAAACTATGATGTTCATACTTTGAATTATTTAAAGTCATTATCTTATTTGAAAAATAAAATACACTCCACCAAAATAACTTACTATGTGGATTTACCCACAAAAGTAAGGCTAAACTAAATGTATCCATGTAGTATTATTTGTTTTTCGACTTTGTTCTTCACAAGATCTAGTTAGGCGTCGGAATATTGAGGCCAATATTTTAGATACTGTATTAGTTAAATTGATTCCTCTGTGATTGTTACAAGAGGGCTTTTGTCCTCTTTTGTAGACTGGGCCACTCAGTGATTGAGACCAGTTAGATGGGATTACGTCTAGTTTCCAGATTGTACTTTAGATCTCAGTCAATCTAACTGCTAAAACTGGACCACCACCCTTAAAAATCTCTGGTCAATCTATCCGGTCCTGCTGCTCTCCCTCGCTTCAGATTTCCTATAGCCTTTTCAACCTCATTAAGAGTTAGATGACTTGAACCAACTTGCCATTCAGGTTGACTGGAGATAGTAGGCAACTGAAGTGTGGCTGAAGGCCAGTTAAACTGCTCTGCTCCTCGATCTAATACCCTGGATTGAGAATGAATACTAGTCCCAATTTTTTCCGACAGAGTCTTGCTAACAGGTCAGGTCTCTAATGCCCGTTTCTTGATCGGTTTGGACAAGTGTCTACGGTTACCTGTTGGTGATGCCGTTTCCCTCTCTCTTGTTTCTGCTACCCACCACTATTTGAGATCATTGTGTAGGCTTTCTTTTAGCCCGTGTTTAAACTTGAGAGAAATAAACAAGTAACGAGTATATAAAAGTAGAAAAAAAGCTGCAGTTGAGTGAATCGTAGAGAGGGAATTGAAGCGATTAATTAGTGAACTATAAAACAGGATGTATTTAGGTAAAAATCTTTCTTACTGAAACCATCAAATTATTGCTCGCTCAAGTAGTTTATGATAAACTGGTCGATTTGAAAGTAGTTTGCTGGAGTAGAGTGCGTGAATTTACATGAGGCCGAACTCAAAGTCATAACATGACGACTGAGTCCGGATCTAAAGATCCGTTATTTAGTTTCAATCACAATTTTTATCAATTGTTTGCAACTTAAACTATTATTAAAATTAGTGGATAGAATGTTTTTTTCTTTTTTTCAGTCAAATGTACTCTGCTATCGTGTCTCGATTTGAACCAAGTAACTTTTATCTGCTGCTTCTTACTACTAACGAATTTAGCTGTTTGTGTGACAGTGATCTGGGTATGCAAACGAAAGCAACAGTTAAAACAGCACCAACTTCAGTACACCTTTAGTCAGAATTTACATTCAGAAAAGCTGTTAAATGATTCTCTGAACTGTTCCATGTTACCTACTATTACACCAGAAATTGTTGAAGCACATCAAAAATCAGTTCACTGTAATGAGCTTGAAGCTTATTTGAACTCTAAGGTTTATGATGACTTTAAACCCTCTAATAGCACTAACTGTCCCAAATGCATGGGTTCTGCGATAAAGCAAACCGATTCTTTATTATCTTATCAAAAAATAGGACGCATGAGTCAAGTGCCCTCAAACGAAGATCTTATCTACCTTAGTTTATTAAATGGGCATTCAATAACAACTCTCCACAACTGCAAGCAACAGCCAATATCAGAAACATTGACGAATAATTTAACTTCCGAGAATTTTGATGTTTAGTTTGAGGACAGAGATTTATAGATAAGTTATATGAATGATTGGTAAAACTGAATGAATAATTAAATAATAACATCAAGTTAATAATTGCAAACAAAAGACTTATTAATATTTTTTGATCATCAATATTAATATACTGTCCGCAAAAACTAGGCATTATTCTGTAAGTAGAGGGTGAATGATAGTATCGACTCGAAAATTACATTGCTGAAATTCTTCTAAGTATCTAATCACTAAATAATGCTCGCCCTACTGGTTAGAAAGGTAGATTGTCGTAAGGCTTTCTGAATGTAGTATTATCTTCAAATGAAATTGCGTGATACGTACACAGTATACAAACGAAGTGCTGCTTTTCGTAAACCGACTTCATGAAAATGACTTCTGATGTCCAATAATCTAGATAATCTGTTCATTGTAAACGTCATAGGGACATAACACACATGTATATCGGTCCATATTGTCACGCTTTACGTTACCATATCGAGATGAATTAACAAGAGAAGCACATGAAAAAATATATAAACTTCAGTAGAAAGCTCAATGTACGATATGTGGTTTGAAAGGAATATACGAAATGACACCAGATTAGAAATTTAGAATAAGCTAAAGAAAGAATGTATCTAGAATCAGTTTCAAGCCGTTAGCCAACATCAACCATAAATTAGGATCATTGCACGGAAAAGCCTAAGTTTACTTACACTTTTTGACTTAACGCAGCTCAATGCAATAATTACGTGAAGTGATTGTTTTCAGAACCGGGTGAAGGTAGAGGGTGGAGAATTGATTAGTCCCCGCTTTTGAGCATCTCCGCTTCTTGTAGTTGCTCATACCGAGCCGCAGTTAGTCAGGTGATTATCAAAGCTATCACCTCACACATTTGGCCAAGCTGTTTGCTGTGCTTACCAGCAGAGGACTCATGATTTTCCTTGTGAACTGAGATTGCAACCGTAGTTACGAAGTTACGGTGAGTTCTCAAACGCTAGTCGACATTTAACAGCTAAAAGCTTGACCATAATAAGTAAAGATCCCCAAAACTGACCTATCAGGTCTGCCACATCCTTCTGCAGGATTGTGATATGGTTCTCAGATTCCCTTCTTTGCCGTAAATGACCTAGTACGGTCGAGGGTGGAGAGTCCGCTCTTTATCGAAACACTTTTTCTTAGTGACCCTGCCGGGAAAGTCCTCATCGGTCTCCCTGCGATGTTGTCCAAGCACAAGCGCAGCATCACATACCACGTACAAATTCGATGATTCGAGTGGGGAATATATCTTTGTACCTCTTTCTACCAATCATGTGTTCAAATAAATCCTCTTCGGTTTGGGAGCAAGAAATTAAGTCCAATGAGTTGATGTGAAGCTGATGAGTACTTAATAGCTATATATTAGACAACTCATTCATCATTCTCATCATTACAGTTCCTTTTTTTGAAAGCAGACTTTAGTGTTATTTATCTGAGATAAATTTCCATTTGATTCTATTCAGGGGGTCTGGCGTCGTCTACCTGATTACTGCAACGAGATTAGGATTCAAATACCATAAAATATAAATTATATTCTAGTGAGGCAGATTTCTCTACCGTCAACTACTGAACTTTCGGTGGAGATTCAGAACGGAATATGATTCTCGCAGTTTTGGTGACTAGTGAGGTTGGAAAAAAGCTAGTCAGACAATCCAAGATCTAGTATTCGTTCGTAGTCATTAACTCTTAGTTCGCACATCGCCTAATTGGCATACCCGAAATAATATAAACAACTATTGCTTCAAGAATTAGTCCTCCGAATACAACTACTGGGAGTTTAAATCTAGGGTAAGAGAAAGCACTTCCTCACCCCAGTCCATTTTTAGGCCGTCACATGAAATTTCAAACTATCATAGATACTATTGCTGTTTTGATTGCCTTGTTCATCATCTTTTTGATTTCATCTCACTGTGATGATGCAACACGGCAACCTCAATCGGTTTATGTATCAGATCCTACGTTGATAATTAATGAGTGATCAAGCAATCCACAGTTGTTGTGAACATTCATACTAATGTGGTATGCCGACTTACGGTAGTACACACCCGTATCACGCTTAGTGTTGATGACTGATTTAATTAAAGTTTTCGATTAACGAACTTCAGTTTTTACCAAGAGGGTTTGTTTTGACTAAAAAAGGACTATTTATTAAAAACACGGTTTTTGTATATAAGCCTGACTACATGCAGCGCAGTTATTATTACAGGTGATAAAGTGATATTACATAATTTTTCTACAGTTGTTAATTATCAGGAATGGTTGAAAGAACCATGCAGATCGAACGTCCCATAAAATTACTTACGAAAACAATTACCAGAAAATTTACGTTTGAATATCCAAAGTAGCATTAGAACTCAAATGAAAACTAGCATGATATATATGGCAGAATACAACAGTAACGTTAAGGAAATGGAACAGTACTAAAATATAACAAATAGTTGAAGACAAATATCCATAGAGTGAATGATTTTCTAATAGAATTCTAAATAGAAATAAAACTACGTGTTTTATATGCCCTTAAGAGGGATAATATTATTAATAAAACCGCGTTTCTGTAAAGAAACATGAAAATTTAGTAAAATTCGCTTTCTACAGCAGAGAATGCAATTACAATAATAACACTGAGCAATAAAATATTGCAAAAATATTACGTTTGGTACAATAATCCCGTTAATTAAAAATAAAGATATCTGGAGTGAATAGCTATTTCCAAAAGAAAAATCGCGCTTATATATCTCATAGCATTTTGATTGAATGTATGAATTGTGGGAATGTTACAGACCGAATGCCTTCCACATCATAAGTTCAAAATAGGAATCTGAATCTATCGATGCACTAACACCGCTATAGTAATTCAAAAATTCTTCCCATGTAACCTGGAATAGTGAAACGGAAAAATAAGTAATGAATTTATATTACGAAGTTATTACTCTGTGGAACAATTACGTTGTCAAAAGAATTCCAGGACAAAACTGATTCACAAATTATAGGTTAGAACGCCCTTTGGACATTGGGTTAATGGTAGTGAAGACTAGTCGCTTGCTCACAAATGCCATAATACAATGTTTTTTCAGACGAAAACATAGTATGATGACGACACCAAGAAATTTGCAACATAAGTTTTGATGGCATGACAAACAGCATAAAACACAGGATGCAGCAGTCTCAAAAATCATCCCCTGAACTTCTGAGTTATTATGACGAACCGATCGAAACAAAGTTCTAGTTTTACAGAGTCGGTGAATAATACAAACTCAGTATTTAGTGTTGTTGATTCAGGTTCCAAAACCTTTACTGAGAGGTATATTTCTTAAGGATTCTATAATTCCATCAAAAAAGATAAAATGGTTAGGCAACACTATCAAACCTGTCTGACCTGAAAAAATAATGACCCATTTACCTGGCGTTCAGTTCAAATACGATTTACGATTCGATGAGATAACTCAATACAGCCTTACACGAATACCAATTTCATATAGTGTGGGAATGAAACCATTCAGTTCAGAGAATAAACTACCAAAAACGTCTGACGACTTGCGATATAACGTAGTTTAGGCATTTGATTGTAGAGAACTAGATTACTTTATCTAAGAAAAACGTCTTTTTACCATTATCAATACTGTAAATCGTAATCCTGTTCTTTCATTTCTCTATGTTGACATGTTATGGACATTTGGAGCGATGGGTGTACTGGATATCAAGTTGGGTACGACTGACTGATATGATTATTGAATTAGCAGATTGAAGGGGACTCGGAATATTTCGCGATTCAGCACTCCTCAGTTTCTGGATGACAAGTATTGCAATAGTCTGTGTTTTGGACACAATAAATATTTTAGTTATTCGGGGTTTAAGTGCTCATTGAGGATTCCCTTAAATGAGTAAACTTATAATTCAGAGTGATGGAACTCTCAGTTGGGTAGAACTTTCAGTCGTAGGTTATTTCTGGATAACCACTAAGGGCGTGGAAATTTTTTGGCTGAATTTATAGGAACAAACTGCACATCAAATTGTGTATCGTGTTTTAGGCGTGTTCATAGGTTCACAATAGACGCGCCATCAACCTCACAGATTGCAGCGTAGATATAAAATACATTCCAAAAATCTAGTAAAAAATTACCGTCGGCAATAATAAGTAACTTTTGACCAAATTGGCTTTTCTTCAACCGCTCTCAGCCAGGAATTATCTTGCCCGTAAGATTAAACCTTCGGGAAACCAAAAAATTCAAAAATACCTTGAGTGGTACCTAAGTGGTACAACTACAATTAATATTATGGAAAAAATTTTCTCGTAAGTTTAGTTACAAAATACTAAACCAGTCAACCGTCAAAATATAAATTAAGGTTTTAGTATAATGGCTTTCAGTGTACACGGGACTGCAAGCCACACTATAAATGATACTAAAGTGCGGTTGCAGGCGTAAATATCAGGATAGCCATAGTGGACAAACGGTTAACTTCATGGACTAGTAAACGGTTTCACCTGTTCTATAGCAACTCATGAAGCACTAATTGTCTTAATTACAGAGTACTGAACAACTTTTAGAACTGGATTAAATGGGTTGAAATAATAAATTCTAAAGTCGTCACAGAAATACATAAAATTGTAAATGTTTAGCAAGATGTAATTACTTCAATAAGTATGCACAAATCAAGTTACTTACGACACCATCCACAGACTTTTCGTTTTCAAATGTTTTTAGAAACTCTCTTAGAACTTGATCTTCAGTCGCTCTTCCAGACATGTACTTGGCATCACATTTAACTTGGTACACGTTACGTAGGTCATCCAACTAAAAGGAAGTTGTTAAAAAGTCATTCGAATATTGTTTTTAAACTCTAGGGCTTCACAAACTAAACTGTAAGGCATTATCTATATAGACATAATTTTATGATAAAGGATCTTACAAATGATGATTGCTCAAATTACCATCGTTACTCCACCCTTGCTAAAATTAGAAGCCGCATTAACCGTTTTTGGCTGACAAGTAGTGGAACACACCGATACTTCGGTCTTCTTGAGATATTTAGTTTCTTAAGTAAATCAGTACATAGAGTCAGTGTTGTCTAGTAGCCAGATGTTAGATAAATTCTACTAAGCGAGAACAAACGTCATAAAATACCTACAAAATAACCGAATAAGATGATCAGTAACACATTTGTGTCGATTTTCTGTGCCGTGTACTGTAGTCACATAAATTAGTCAGCCACAACATAAAAAATCAGTTTATGTTATTCACAAACGAGTTTGGTAATATTACTTTCCAGCTACACTGACAAGTATATAACCTAACCAATTTTTCAGTGGACTAGGCTAAATTTATTCTACTGAACAAGCAATCTGTCAGAGACATTTTTCATTACTAAGGCAGGTATCTTTGACTGTACGGTTACAAATGCTGATTGTAATACAAATGGGGTTAATTACCGTTATTTTTCCATCTCCAGTTTTGTCCATTTTTGAAAATGCTTTCTTGACAACCTCTATTCGCGAATTTGACATAGGAGGCTAAAGAAATAACATTATATGATTTAACAGACTTACGCGTAGAGCACGCAAAAATTCATCGAAGATTATTGACCCACTACCATCTTTATCAATTGTTTTGAAAAGCTCATCGACCTCCTCGGGAGTTAAATTACAGCCGAAATCATGACAACCTTTCTTGAACTCTTCTTTGGATACAGACTTGCTTCCATCGTCATCCATTATACGAAATTGTTTCCCGAATCCATATATGCCATTCGCTCCACGCAACAAACATTGACATCGAAGCTTCTCCAGAGGGTTTTTCGTCGTAGTAAGTACTTTACGAACGTTTGAGTGTAAGTCTCGGATGTCTGAATCACTAGCAGTCATTCTTCTCGGTATTTGGACAGAAACAAATGAACAAGTTTGTGACGCTACCCTACAATTCTATATTCAACTCATTATAACACAGATGAATGTTCATTTTTTACAAGTTTTCGTTAGCTGACAATGTATTGAAAGACTCCTTGCTTTAACGATAACCATGTTTTATTACCAGCAAATCAAAAGAACGTATGCATAAAGTCTACCCTTTATAGAAGAAAACTTGAATACGAGCTTGAAGTATTATATCATTACGCTAAATTAATCACCAAAATAAGTATAAATGTTAATATAAATATTAAAAATTATTATCATTAGTACATAGCCATAACCATAATGCGACGAAAAGTTATTTATAAATGCATATAATATACTTAATCTAATAAAAACCATTTTTTTTCATAGTAGTACGTTGTCTTAAGAAGCCATCATATAATAATAATAATAATAATAATAATAATAATAATAATATAAATCACGTATAAAAATAAATTTGAGTATGATTCCTCCTTAGCATTATTCATGAGTAACATAAAACGCTATTACATTTCTTGCTTCATAAATAATCATAAACGCAGCTGGACGTAAAGAGGAATTCTCAAAATAGTCTGAATTATTTTTGTAATTCACAATTATTTAGTAATTTGACATATTCATTTGCCTAAAAGACATCTGCTAGAATTTATTTTGATTGATTGCTTGCTCACGCCTGTTATTATTATTGGGGCACAAGTTCCCAATTAGGATTCTCTACCCGACTAGGTCATGGGCGTTCTTAGGTTACTTACATACTAACGCCTGTTACTCCTGATGGAGCATAGGTCACCGACCAGTATTCTCCAACCTGCTCTGTCCTAAGCTCTCCTTTCTAGTTCTGTCCAAGTGTTGTTCATTCTTCTCATTTCTACCTCCGTTTCTTGGCGTAATGTGTTCTTCGGCCTTCCCCTTTTCCTTCAACCCTGAAGGTTGCAAGTGATGACTTTTCTAGTGACGCACTTGGGTGCTTTTCTCAGTGTGTTTCCTATCCATTTCCAACGCTTCTTCCTAAATTTCCTCCTCCACTGAGATCTGTTTAGATCTAGATCATAGCAGGTTTTTGCTGACAATGTCTGGCAAATTCATCCGAAGTATTTTGTGTAGACAACTGTTAACAAATACTTGTATCTTCTGGATGATGGCTTTCGTAGATCTTCAAGTTTCCGTTCCATACAATAAAACTGTCTTGACATCTGTATTAAAAATTCTGATTCTGGTGTTTGTTGACAGTTTTTTTGAGTTCCAGATGGTGTTCGTTTGTAGGAATGCGGCTTTTACCTTACCAATCCGCGCCTTCACAACTGCACTGAATCCACCTTGCTCGTAAACAATTCTGCCTAGATATACAAATATTTTTACCTTCTCCAAGGCATCTCCATTAAGAGTGATTTGGTTGGCGCATGTTGTGTGGTATCGGAGAACCTTGTTTTACCTTTTTTGTATGTTGAGACCCACTGTTGCTACACTGGTCGTCTTCTCCTGAATTGGTTGTTGTGTGTGCTACAGAAGAGCCAGATAATCTGCGATGTCCTGATTGTCCCTTTGATTCCTAGCTGTCCACTCTATACCGTGCTTTTCTCCAGATGTTGACGTCTTCATAACCCACTCGATCACCAGAAGAAAGAGAAAGGGTGAGAGTAAGCAACCTTGCCTCACACCGGTCTTCACCTCGAAAGAGTCTGTTAGCTGTCCTCCGTGCACGATTTTGCAGTTGAATCCATCATAACAATTCCGTATGATGTTAATTATTTTCTCAGGCACGCCGTAGTGTCGAAGAAGCCATCATAGTGTTTTCCGGTCCACGCTATCGAATGCTTTCTCATAGTCGATGAAGTTGATGTAGAGTGGTGAGTTCCATTCAATTGATTGTTCCACAATGATCCGTAATGTTGCAATTTGGTCAGTACATGATCGATCCTTACGAAATCCGGCCTGTCGATCTCGAAGTTGGGCGTCTACGAAGTCCTTCATTCCGTTTAACAACACGCTTGGTAGTGAGAGATGAGTGATGCCTCTGTAGTTCTCACAATTGCTAGTATCACCTTTCTTTGATATTTTGATGAGGCATCCTTCTTTCCAATCTGATGGTACTTGTTCTTCATCCTAAATGTTTTTGAAGAGAATGTGGAATGTTGGTGCAACATCTAAGTTCACTGCCTCTGCCGGATTGTTGTCTGGTCCTGCTGCTTTACCGCTCTTGATTTTTCTGATAGCCATGCTGATTTCCTCAGTTGTTGGTAGGCCAACATCGATTAGGAGTTCTGTGGTTGCTGCTTCTATGTTGGGTGTGTTTAGTGGGGCTGGTGGATTTCAGAGTTCTTAAGACTAATCTACCAATCTGTTCTTCAATGTTGTTGATTACTTTGCCTCACTTGCTTCTCACTAGACTTTCTGGTTGTTGTCGTATCGTACAAATGTCTCATGTTCCCATCTCATACAGTCTTTCACGCCGTTATTGCTAGTCCTTTAACATTTTTACGTCCATCAGCTCTAATGCCTGCTTCATTTGTTTCTTTTAATTATTTGTATTCAATCTTTGCTCTTTTTGGCTGATGTTTATTTTAGCCTTCTTGTCCCCCCCTCATCCAGAGTACCAAAAGAGATCCTTTCCTTTTGAATGTAAATGTTGAGGTTCACTGTTGCAAAGGCTTCCGTTACACTGTCCTCCTTCACCTTCATTCGTTGCTGTGTGTAGGATAGAACAGCTAGGTAATCTGAGAAGTTCAAGTCGTCCAACTACATCCGAGCTGTCCATTATATCTTGTACTTCCCCTGAGATGGAGTTTTTATAATCAAGTTAACCACCAGTCCACGCTGTCAAATGCTCTCTCGTGGTCAAGGAAGTCGATACGAAGCGGTGAGTTACACTCAATAGATTGTTTAGCAATTATCCGTGGTTTGACCGGAATACGATCGATACCTACAAAATATTCCCTGCTTTTCTCGAATTCGAGTGTCTACGTAATCTTTCATTCGGCCATAATGACACTCTGTCAAAGGCATCTTGGTGGTGTTTTGCCTCCTTAGATTTTACACTTGCTGAGATCTCGTTTCTTTGGTATCTTGATGTGCTATCCGCTGATACTGGTTCTTTTCTTCAAATCATGAAAGGATGAGGTTGACGGTGAAAACAAAATCCAAAATATTATTACGTCTGATAGGGCTGTTAGCATATTGGGTTCACTCTCTAAGCTCCAAGCATTCAGTAAATGGCTCAAAACATTTTAGTGCTTGGGTTGTAAACCAATAGATTCCAAGCAACTTGAATTCCTCACAGATAACCGTGCCTATGAATGGTGGGGATGGAGCTAACGTGAATAATTCTGAAAATATTTCTGATCCCTCTCTCTATGTATTCGACCAAAGGAAAACAACCGAACTAAAGGAACCTGAGTTTGAGGGTTTTGGAACAAGACATACAGAATCTTGAAATTTGTTTGATTCTAGAATATCACATGAATTTACATGCATTTACAGGCAATCAAAACATACAGCTCAGAGGACGAAACAGCACCTCTATTTATAGGGAGTCCTCCGCCCTGACCTAGTACTCCATCACTTCATAATAAACATATCCAAATTTGTTCTTTTACTACAGATTGAACGAGCGTTGATAAGATATAACATCAGAAAGTAATACGGAGTTGCTGGCTAGTAAATAGTGATGGCGATGTCGATGATTTCAATCTATCCATGTCCATGTGGTAGAACGTTTCGTTTGCCTCACTCCAGCTTTAATTGAGGATTAGGCAAATCATCTGTGAGGTTTCAGTTATATGCCTGCAACTACTACGATTCGTATTTCCAACGTTATTCTTCGATCTCTATTCTACCAAGACCACAACATGTTTATCCTGGCGCTCACGACATAAACTATAGTTTGACGATTGCTGAAAAAAGATGATAGCTGAACAATTGTTAGACGCATGATAATAATATTATATTCTTGGAGAGTTAAGTTTGTGTAAAACAATAATAACACGATTGTTTATTATCTAAGTTAGTGTGATGAAGGATGTCTCGAATAAAAGAGCTGTTATTATTCTCTTTGACGTGTTTTGGGTTTGAAGTGATGAAAAAACCGTTCTCCGATTACTGATGTTTCTGGTGGCGGACAAAAGGCTCTATTGTAAAAAGACCCTGAGCACATTACAATCTCAGTGGTACAGCTCGTAACATTTTTTATAATTCCATGTAGATATTTCAGTTTGAGTAGGAATTGCTGTTTGCGACTGCCAGGTTTTATAACTGCGTCAATACCCGAAGGCAACTTTTATTATTTGGATTGGCAACGAAGGACGAAATAAATCTTCATCTTGAGGATCGTCACAATTATAAGCTTGAAGACTAGAGATACGGTGAGGGTTGAAAAATCTTTTACTACCAAACCTGTGAGCATCCCTAGACTTTGGTGGGAGGGCGGAGTATCTAGTGCTTTAATAATTATTATTAGACCGTGCCCAAAGGTGAGGTGCACTCAATTTTGGTCTTGATGCTTCAAGAGGCTAGGGATACTTTTCATGGTACCAGAAGGGTATATGATCAGCATATACGTAATAGTCATGGAAAAATTTGTATGAGAGCAATCCATTTGAGATCATGGATATAATCTGTCCACTATTCCTAGTTGTGAACGGAGATTCGCATGATGTCCAGTGATGAATTCAGGTTCATTCGAGCCATCCAGTGGAGCACACATGCAAGAACTAGTTGTTAATTGGTTTGATTTAGCTGGCTATGAGGCTAATATTTAACACTCCACTCCCTAAAGTACTTGTGGTAGCTTTTGCAACAATTTAATCGTGATAGTAGATTGACGTGCCTTATGCGAACGTTAACTGGGAAATATCTTTTTTTCATCCTGCAAATGGAAGGACTCAATTCACCACAACTGTAATTCAAGTCATCACCTGCTAGAAGCCAAGCTGGTTCACTACTTCTTTTATCATCATGCAGCAAATTTCAAAACATTCTATGCAGTCTTCAAATCATCACCACTTAAATTAATATCCAGGGTTTGGCGCCATTGTGACGCCAATATGGTATTCAGATGTACTCATATTTTGTGGATTAATCTAGCAGTCATGTGTGAAGCAGTATTGAAGTCAGAAGGAAAGCTTTGAAAACAATTGAGCATACTGACCTTGGAATCGAGAGCAGCATGATAGCATAAAAAGTAGTCATTTTAGAACACAATCACCGTAACTGGATTACTGAATGCACGGTAGACCTCTGATACAGTGCTTATCGTTGCTGACTGTACCTTTAATCTTGTATGATAACTTCAGAAACTTGACAAAGGAGAAGTTTCTTAAGCCTTCTTCGTGGCTTACCTTGATTTCCATCTTAATCGCTAGCTAAACGGGTTAATAGCAATGCACGACCGAAGCTGCAACCTTGACGTGGTGTTCGGGATTGCCTATCGTGATTACCCAACCGGGCTATATTGACTGGAACATATGTTCCTGAAGATTCTACCATGCCAGACAGGTCAATTGGGGAACGATGAGAATAAAAGCAGCTATTCAAGGTATGAGGGCGAAGTCGTACTGCTGACTGCATAGGGATGTGACAGCAGTTAGGTGTTTCCTTCGAACAACCGGCATCTAAATCGATACCACCCTCTCACAAGGAAAGAAGAGATTAGAAAAGGTTGACCTTACAAATGTCACATCTCGCCTTACCTCATGAATTTCCGTCTCCGGTGGTAGGGGTATCCACTAAAGGCTTTTAAGAGCGGAAGTAATACTCTAAAAACTTCTCATAACAAGGCCGTACGTGACTGGCGTCAGGCAGTTGTCCTTTGGGCTCTGCGGTCACACTCTCAGGTCTCTAAGGCCGACACTAATCTACCTCCTTTTTCAGGATGTCAGGAAACAACCTTCTACAGTTTGGGTAGCCAGGAAGTAACAACCGCCCTCATACCCGTAACAGCACACGAGACCAAATTGGTCAAAATCAAATCCTTTCTACACCCCCTAATACCTCTCTTATCTCCATGATTCACTCTTCTCATATTCCTTTATCATACTGCACAGCTAATGCAAACAATGCGAGTTCGCGAAACGTCATTTCTGGTCTCTTGAAACCCCTCTCTAGACTACATGTTGAAGCTTTTAATGTACGTACATTATGTTAAATAGGGCAACAGGTTTCCTTAGCTAGAACATCAGAATATCGCCCAATCGATGTATGCTGCATACAGGATCCTAGTAATGTCAGTAATCTGATTTCGCCTTGTCAAAACAAAGAAGCAGCTAGATTTACTCTTCGTGTATCTGGAAGCCCTGATGCTGCTTCCAGGGGTCTCGCTGGTGTAGGTATAACACTGAGTCGTAGAGAAGAACTAGCACTCCTAAACTAGATCCCAGTAGATAGTCGTTTGTGCGCCGTCCGACTAAACGGGACAGTAAGGACTAGGAACGATAGTGACACCCGTCGTTGCTTCTTCGTCGTATCTGCCTATGCCCCCACTGGCTGCAGTGCAGACGAGATTAAAGATGAGTTTTACAGAAAGCTTTCGGACCTCCTCCTAAAAGCTAGGCGCTCTGATGTAGTAATGATGGCTGGTGACTTCAATGCTCAGGTAGGTAGACTAAGTGAAAATGAAAGACACCTAGGTGGATGTTATGGTCTCGCGGCTCAGAGAACAGACAATGGCGACCGTCTGTTGCAAGTATGCTCAGACAACCGCCTATTCCTAACAAACACTAACTTTAAACATAAAGAAAAGCATGTTTACCTGGCAACCCCCGAAGTCATCTCAACGTTGGACCCAACTAGATAACATTGCCGTCAGCCACCGATGGAGAGGTCCGATTTAGGACTGTCGCTGGTTCTGGGGCACATGTTTATATTCAGATCATGCCTTAGTGTGAGCTCGTATTTGTTTGAGGCTTATTTGATGTCGGAAAGACACCGCAAGAAAGCCTCTTAGGGTTTTATTTAATGATAATAAGGCGAAGAATATATTTCAGGAACAACTAGAAAGACAGTTAGGCGACCATTTAAGCGATTCCCATCCGGAAGCAGGTTGGAATGATATCAAAAAGGCTGTGTAAAAAGCAGTGATATCTGCTAGTAAGGTAAACCATAAGCCGATGAAGGAGGTGTGGATCTCAGTAGTATCTACCGAACTGATGTATCTAAAGTTCAGAGTGGATTCTGAATTCGTAAAAACAGTTACCCAAGTGTGGATACGCGCCTTGCCCGGATATCCCAAAAAAAGTAATTTATCTGGGTAAGAAACGGTTCTATCATTAATCAAAAAATACAGATAGTTACTTAAACAATATTACACCGTTTTCCATCAAAAATAACACAATGAGTTCCCAGTTCTGAAAGAATGCTTTCATATAGTTCCGAAATTGCATCCTTCCAGTCCGGATGCACGTTTTACCCGATATGGTTGAAGCCAAAATTAGGAATCAATTTAAACAACATAATACAGTTCAGTAAAAAACAGAAACTCCAATAAAGGTAGAAAATTAGAAACTATACAAGTATTAACATCACAAAATAGGGTTGAAGTGAGCCCCAAAATGTTGAACAAAAGGAGTCATTAAGAACATTTTACAAATATATACATGGAGGGATTTTCCCAAAACAAAGACTTCAAAATGGATTCTACGATGGATGCTCGAAAACGTATCCCTCCTGACTCTGAGCAAGATGAGTAGCGGAGTCAGCTTAGGCGCAGGCTGATAAAAAGCAGTAGTGAGTAGCGAAACCAAGAGAGATGGAAAAAGCAGCGGCGATAGGCAACAGTAGGCAACTATTCAGAATTATCAAGGAAACTGGTATTAGGAACTCGAATGTGAGTGAGACTATCTGAGAAAAGGATGGTCTTATTATCCATTCTCAATCCAGGAGACTGGACGATGGGCAGAACACTGTAGGGATCAGTTCAACTGGGCTTCAGCCACACTTCGGTTATCCACGATCTCAGTTCATCCTGACTGGCAAATCGACGTAAGTCCCCCTAGCCTTTACGAAGTTGAGAATGCGTTAAGAAATCTGAAGCGAAGGAGAGCAGCAGCTCCTGATAGACTGACCACTGAGATTTCGAAGAATGGTGGCCCAGTTTTAACAGTTAGGTTGACTGATATCTCAGCTAGAATCTGGGAACTGGGCGTAATACTATCTGATTGGTCTCAATTCCTGATTGTCTCAATTTCTAAGAAAGGACAAAAGTCCTTTGTGGCTATCACAGGGAAATCAGTCAAAATGGGAATAACCAGACTTCAATTATTAAAATATATATTCTTAGGAGTGTGGTGTACATTTTACTACAATTCTACATCTAGCTTACCATTTAGAATCGCTTTCATTATGAGATAACTAAAGACACTATCCGTTTGAAATGCTGAGTTACGATAACATTTTCTATATCAACTACGTTCAACAAATTGATGGTGGGTAGTCGCTCAGTATAAGAACGACACACTATGATGTACAAATATTACCTTTCACTAGAACCTTAGGAGATATAAAACATTACCACCTTTTTTACAGACTGGTTACGCATAAAAAGCAGTCCACAATATGTGACAAGACAAAAAGACTGATTGTTGAGGAGGGTATAGACAATCTAAATAAAAACTTACTTACTTGGAATCTGTGGCTTTAGAAATAGCAGGTTCATTAGATGCTGATTCTGAGGAGTTCGCATCTATTTGTTTACCAGATTTCTGTTTAAACTGCTGTTCAAGAAGTAAACGATGTTTGCGCTCTTCGGTAAGGCGTTTCTCAGCTGCCTGTAAACTGGCACGATCCGCCTGTAACACGAAACTCAGTGGCACAACTTAGTGTATAAATGATTTAAAAGATACAATGCTAGTCAAAGTATGTAACTATAAGTTGGAAAACAATTACTTCAGAACATATAATATTGGAACAGTGTGATTTCCCGTAACATATATATATATATATATATATATATATATATATATTTCTGAAGTCAATATCTACACATATAAGATAATTAAGTTATTATCTCTGAATTAGTAGTTACTGACTGTATGGAGTAATTGCTTGCATATATGAACTGCAGAAATAAAGATGCTTTTATACATTCCGAAATAAATCGTAATAACAAAACAAAACTAGTACCCCTCATTAAAAAATGGAGAAAACTACCTTAAGATTTTAGGTTTATTTCATTAAAGGAGACATTATGATGACCATGTGGTCTAATAATTCAAATACATCCAGCCTTCGAAAAGATTTTAACTTCAATTCTAATGTGATCTGGTATATCTAGACATAGACTGCGTCTGCTTGGAATACAATGTAGTTGAGGCTGGTTACTGACCTCTGAAATCAAGGAAAGGGCAGAGAGAGTTTGCAGATTAATGGAACAATAAGGACTTGGTAGTCGATTCAAGCTCAATAGTGCTGGTCAGGTCATATGACAGATCGTCAGGAGATCGAATAACAATCAGATTCCTAACCGGTAACTACTACAGGTCCTGGAACACAGGACAATAGTTGCCTTCCTGGACCTTAAGGCGACATTCGACTCTGTCGATCGTGAGGTTCAGTGGATGTGTCTGTCACTAAAATGTGTACCAAAGACATACATTAACTTTATACAAGCTCTATATTCGAACATTTTAGGTCGAATGACAGCTGTCATCGGAATTCTTTACTTCAAGTGGTGTCCGTCAAGGATGTCCACTTTCTCCATTCTTGTTTAATTTTATCATAGGCATGCTCCTAGGTATAACCTTATCCTCGTCCGAATTTTCAGGAGTAGACCTTCTACCAGGAGGCTCGCTTACCGACTTAGAATATGCCGATGACATAGTTCTATTCGGTGGAGTCTTATGACTACCCTAAGCAACAATGCGAGCATGTTCGGGATGTGGTTTTCACCCTCGAAATGCAAAATGTTGCTTCAAGACTGGGTTGCATCGGCACCTGAACTAGTGATAGGGAGTGAAGTAGTCGAACGTGTAAACCGCTTCACGTAGCTTGGGAGTCTCTTCAGTGCTGATGGCCTAGTGACAGACGAAATCTCAGCATGGATACAGAGAGCTCGACTGGCTTTTGCCAACTTGCATCACTTATGGCACAGGCGAGATATCCGTTTGCTGACTAAAGGACCAGTGTACTGCGGGACTACCGAGTGAGCAATGCTGTTATTAGGAAACGGGTGCTAGGTAAGGATGGTAGATTAATAGATGAAATATTGAAACTTCATCAATTGAGGAGGTTGGGACGTGTGTTACGAATGCATAACCACCGACTGCCTCGTCGAGTTATATTTTGCGGTGTAGGAATTGGTTGGAAGGAAGATAGGGGCGACCAAACCAAAACATGGCACAAATTCATGAAGTCACTGACAAGTGTATTGAGTAATGTCGGTAGGTGTCGACTACCTGGTTGGGGTCCGAAAGATGATAATAGTCGATGGTTAGAGACCTTGAACGACATGGCTCAAAATCGTTTGCAGTGGCGCGGGTGCATTTACTCTTTGTGTACTCTCAAATCCTAAACTTTTTAATTCTCAATCATTTTGTTTTTATCCGTCTGAGTCTATTTCACTAGATTCTACTTCTTGAATAATATCTTCTAATTCTAACCTTAGCGACTACTGCTAATACCTTTACTACCTCTACTACTGTTGGATTTGAATTGACAATTACATCTCTGTGATAATGTGGTATGGCAACATGAACTGATGTGCGTATAGATACTAAGTTCTACGTCGCGATTAATTGATGGCAATGCGTTTCATCAATCAAAATACACGTAGTAACGGCTTGTGACAAATTTAAGAGAATGCCCTGACGCACAAATATGAACTTGAAAAACGTCCTTACATCTGGACTAAGGGAAAAACCGTCTTTTATGTTTCTAAGTATAGTTCTGCTGTCAACCGCCTAGATGCGCCAAGACTGCTTTTCAAATACACCTGGGAAAATGTCCACAGCAACAGGATGGTTATGGGCGATGCTAATCTGTACAAGAATACGGAATCCCACATCCTGATTAATTAGCAACGAAAGCTTAAATCAGAGAAAAACTTAGGCACAAAATACTTTAGACGCACTTAAGGAACTAAAACGATTGCTTTAAGATGACGATAAACACAACAGCACAAAGAGGAAAATGTTTTGACTCCCATTTCGGAAGAGTCTGGATAATAATACATTAACATATTCCTTACTTTCCGCCCTTTTCGATTGATGAAGCGATAAATCAGTGATACTGAGGCTGGTCTTATACGCTCGCTACTTCCGAGAATCTTGTTTCCAAAAATATACTGAGGTCGCTATTTTGCTAAGGCAACCCGCAACATGCTTACTCAGGCACTTACAGTATGACTTCGAGGTCGGCATTCGATAAAAAAGGCGTTCGGCAGGGAAAAATATAACTATCAATCTTTTAACCAAACTTTACTCTTCTTACTGAACTCTCGGTTTCAATTTACATGCACCCAGCTTCTCACTTCATTTTCTCTTCTGTCCACTTGATACACTACACAACCCTTCCTTCTTCATTGTTGTGCTTCTTAACTTGTGGGCTATATTACTACGAATTACTTTAATTTTAGTGGTCAGTATGGATTTTATCTTGAGTTACCACTGCATTGTCTACTTCATCATTAAAGGTTAAGCAGTGTTCTGCTTACATATAGCCGATTGCCTCGTTGCTGTTTTTTTCTCCCTCTCTTTTGTCTCTTCTCAGAACACTATTCACAGTGGGACATCCATGGCGACTCCAGGCTAAATGCACCGTCTGTACGCTGACGTCTAGGTCACAGCTAGTATTACCGCTTTCCAAATGACACACTCCAACAAATTCACTCATGAACTATGCAAACCACCCAAGAACTCCACTGTGTACCTTCCCTATTTGTACTCGCTGATTCAAAACAAGGTTGTATCAAATTGTTCCTGTCAGTGACATGGTGTCAATGTGCTATCAGAAGCAGACTCTTACATTTAAAATAACTTCGATAACTTTCGTAGTGAATGTGGTAGCATTTGTAACAAATTGATCTAGCCTGTTAATTGGCGTGCCTCTTGTAGCATGTTGTTATCTGAGAATAAATATTATTATTATTATTATTATTATTATTATTATTAATGAAATATGGATTCCAAATACAATCAGTGACAACCGGTTTGATCATGATTTATCATAAAGGCAAGCGTATACACAAGTAACATAACTGAATAAACAACTCTGAATTATGGCAGTTCACCAATAGCTTGAACAAGATCAGAGTACAGTCGACATCCACGTATAAATTCTGTTTTATCTAACCATTCATCATGATCATGCAACAAAACTGGAGTATTTCTAATCGGCGAAAAGCCAATCGCTTGTATTGGTTTTTGATTAGTAACATGTGGAAGTAAATGATATTCTCGAAGAAACCTGGCATCTGTACCACCAGGAAATATTCTCTTTTGAACCTTACTACCATATTTTGAGCAGACATTCATTAAAGCAGCCCACCAAGAATTAGTTGATTCATCTGGGGTATGAATTGATTGTTTTAAATCAACGCCGGTGTTGATGAATTCGAACTAAATTACAGAAATAACAGAATATTAGACCGGTAATTCACATGGTACATACACACCAAGAGTTCATTAACTATAAACAACCGCAAAACTGACAAGAGTATAAGGCGAACTTCATCAAACTTAAGAATCTAGTGGAATGTTACTGTGTTTGATATGTTCATCCATGCTTTCTGTGGAAGCTTCAACACATACGATGTAATATTTTTAAGACCCAATGTATGGGAAGCTAGCAAGTGATATGAAGATCTCATACTCTGTGGATTAGTCAGTTACCTTCTAGTGGCTAGTTCACTGATTTAAACAAAAACTTATGGATAGCCCAGAGTAAATCAATCAATATGTATAGGTTAGTGTACTCTTTTTTGAGCCGCACTACATGGTTCAAGAGCTAATGATAATGATTGCTTACCAAAACCAGAGTCGAAGGAGTGGAGTTTGAGCCAACGACCTAATAAGTGAAGGCTAAGTCTTTTAATTACTAAAGCTCAGTAATCTCTTTGGCCGTGAAACAAAGGGTAGTGCATAGTTTGGTGTATGGAACTGCACTGTTCATACTTAAATATATAGGGAGTTACAGATCTTCGACAACTACGGAAATCTAATTCATTTGGACATGGGGCTGAATGATTATTTCATTTTCGTTCAACAAGGTAACAACATCTAAAATTAAAGGCATTGAAGAAAAAATGTCTGACGAAGGTAAAGTATCCCGATAACTAAGACCTAATTAGGAAAGTATGTGATAACTGCGATAAAAAGTGTAAGGATACTATTTATTTCGCATAAGTTAGAAAAGCATGTAAATTATATATTCAAATAGTATAACGAGTTAATTAGTGTAAAATCACTGAGTCAGTGCTATGCTACTTTGCCGTACTTTACGCACTATACGGGTAGAAGTTAGTCATTATTAAAAAGAAAACAGAACGCTAAAATTTAAAAACATAAGGACGAGCCAATCAGAACTGAGTGTACGATAATTAAGTATGAATGGTGTAACGCATTCGAAACTTCCGGTTTCGATTATCAGTTTGCCTTAGTCTCACATTTGTGGTAGTTATGATCGTTACGATCGCTTTCTTTAATAAGTGTAAGTGCATTCCATGAGCTTACTGATGAGTCGTCGACTCACTTTTTATCATGTCCTTTTTTCTCTTGCAGATAATCTCACAAACTGCCCCTTACAATCTTCCACAGCACGTAAAGGACCCTCAGACTAGATGCAAACTTACTAAAAGCTGGACGTCACAACAGCTCTTAACTTTCTATACAAGTACCATACATCGCACAAATGAACCCTATCCTTAAACCATTAATCATGACCTATAATCGTACACAGAGCAACAGTAAATAAGCAGTTCTCATCGATTTTTAGACGATTTTTCTATTCTATAGAATTCGACTTCCTAAGAAACAATAATCAAATAAAAGATACAAAAAACTGTGCTAAATATTTAAGAACTAACCTCAATCTGTCCACCAGCGTTTGATGCCCATTGATTTAATTTCTCTTTGAAGTTATCCAGTGACAACGATGGAGTTAATCTAATATCAAATGACGCTGACAATTTTCCAGGTACAACATTATGTTGTACACCTCCATTTATCATTGTCATATTAACTGTTGTTATATCCCCCAACGTTAACTTTCCTAGAGAATTTTCTAACTTTAATTGTTCTTCTTTACGGAAACTGTAAATACTGAGAATTAAAATCACAAAACTGTTATGCACAAATTTCGTTTAAACAATTGTCTACTTGGAGATATAAATCACGGTAAACAAAATCTTCTTAATTCATTATAGTTTAATTCCATTTTCAGTGTTGATCTGTCTCATTAGAAGAATAACAGGAATTTCAGTACTTATAAGCCTTTCATTTCGAGAGCTAAATCTTTAACCCGAAAAATCATGCAAATCTAAAAGGTGTTTAAATTACTAACAATAAAGTATTGAACATTGGTTATTGGAAATTTTAGGTGATGTTTGTGATGAAGTTTATTCTAGTAGAATTATTCAGTGGGTTCGAAGGCTAGCGGTTTAACGAGTGAAATGTTCGACTAACTACGAAGTGACCCACATGAAACGATATAATTTACTTTAATATTGGTTAACTATGAGGATCTTTAATTTTTTTGAAAAAAAATACACATTAAATCCTTTGGACTTACATATGAAGCTGAATAATCGACATCTCTAGGATTTACAGTAAAATAAGAAAGGTTATATGCTTGACCGTCATTACTATCACTATATTTACAGACCTATTTCCGCTAATCATCGATATCACGAACCTGAAAACGATTTGTGGTGGTCATGATATTCAGTGGGTACGTAGACAATAAAGAGTGCAAACACAATTAGTGGGGGAGGGGTTTGAATTTGAACAAAAAGCGTACTGTTGGCCACCAACGAAAGAAAAAAAGATATGCTACAATTTAACATCAAATTATATATGTAAAGGATATATGTTAAAAGAAATTTATCAATTCAATCCTTCGAAAACAAGATATGGAATCAACACAAATTGAAATAAAGATAAGGAAAATATTTTGAAAAAGCTTACTGGTTTAGAAATATCTGGAATTTTTCAGCAGCCGTATTGTCAATCAAGGCAAGACCGTGACCAGCATTCCCATGAAAATGTACATTTATCCAAATTGGACGACGTTCATCGTAAAATGCTAAATACTCATCTGAAGAACTTGGTATGCCTTCGTCTAAACAAAATCCAATATTCATATCTTTAAATTTGATTTCTTCAGAATGATGATGATTATTAAATTCATCATAATTTGATACAAACGGTTTCATTCCCTTTACACCACCCAGCTCCTCGTCAGGAACAAAAGTCAAGTAAACTGTACGACGTAACTGTTGGTATCCACGTGACTTCAATCTTCGAACAGCCTCCAACTGTTGAATACCAACTGATTTCATATCCTTCATCGAAAAATGTAAATTATATAAGATCTAGTGACAGTGAATCCCATAACGTAGTTCTAAATTGTACAAGTATTAAATTAACTTCTGTGTTTGCATCACAGATTGATCTTCGACAATTACTGAATACCAAGAGGCAACAAACATCTACTCAGTTAGTTAGTCAGTCGGTTACAACCTCGAACTTCATACGTAAGTAAATCATTTCTAGTTGGCATATCACATTAGCATAGAGACGCAATAGTCAATTCAAATCCAGAAAGGAGTGATGAAGAATCTAAAAGATTAGGATTTAAGGGAAGCCAAAGAATGAATGCACAAGCGCCACTGCATCATTCTCTTTCTGAATTTATTTCTTGAATAATATCTTCAAACATTAATCTCTCCAATTACTGTTCATACTTCTATTACCTCTACCACTGAGGGACTTCATTTCACAATCCTATTTTACTGTGCAAATGCGGTGTGGCAACTTGTAATGATGTACACAGTTCTACGTTGTAACTGACTAACAGGAATGCAAGAATAGTGAAACAACGTTGTTCAATAACTTAATCATCAGGCTTTATAGTTGTAAATCCATAATTATCACACGGCAATTGACAAAACCAAGGATTTATATATACAAATATGTTGTGTGCTAATACAATCAATCTCCACATCAGTTCCGGCTTAAAAACATCAAACTGTTTCATTAATCAGTTGATAATCTCCTGCAGTTTACAACGTAATATTATTCCAAAAGCCTTACTGCAGATTTTGTCGGTTTTTTAACACGGTTATGATATCGTGTAGGAATTAAGGTCGATGTGCATTTCTGGTAAGTTCTGGATTGATTATAATTGATTACCAGTGGAAATGTCACACCACATCATTGAAACTTTACGGAAAATATGCCGACTGTTTTACAATTCAAATTTCGTGGTAGCTACACTTTTAATTAACAGAGTAAACAAACGTGTATTAACATGTAAACGACCATTCTATAAGGTACATGCAATCACGTGAACAGTTAAAACAAGCCTGCATCGAAAAACCAGCTAATAACATGTAACATGAAAAATATTGGCTCAGTAAAATAATTCTTATATACACAATCATATCAATCCGCTGGTTTAACAACAATAAATTTATCATACTAACCACTTACATATGAGTAAACAGACAAGTTTTAAAAATACAATACTATTTGGCTTGTTCTATTATAGCTAGAATAATGCAATAATAAATTCCAGCAGTAAATAACATGAGATTTAATTACCTGAGTACCTCGACCGTATATTTTACCATCATGAGCAATCACACCACCGAATGGAGGATATGACCATTTTTCTTCCACTACCGGTACTACGTCCATGTGTGAATTCAACATAATTGCCGGCAATTCCGGTTGAAATCCATTCCAACGCATAATAACGATAGGATTGTTTGGGACGATTTCAACTACATTACAAATGAGCTGTAACTCTTGGCCCAATTTCACAAGCCATTCAACAGCAGGTTGATAACATGGATTAGGATGAACTGTTGCGAATTGTAAGTATCGAATGAAATTATTTAAAGCGATTTCATCCAACTGTTCTTCATTCAGATCATTCATTGTAAAACTAAATTAAACAACTATTTTCAAATAACACCAATGATGGATGATTCACCTTTAGCATAACATGAAATATAATTATGATATTATAACGAAAAAAAAACATATTTTAATTGCAAAAGTTAAAAAAATCCAAATAATACAATGATCAAATAAATCACTTGTTTCGAACACATTTTGTTAGCCCGTAAAAAATGAGCGCCGAAATAAGCAGTCCGACAGAACGCAAAGAACAAAGCGACATACACATCACGTAAAAACATTTTCATAAAAAGTGTTTATAAACCATATACAACTACTTATGATTAAAAACAGAGATATGAAAAGCTTGAAAAGCAAAAATATAATATAAGTCGTGATGAGATATTTAAAACTCAGGCAGGTTGACATCACAGTACGGTCACCATCTGGCTAATTTGTGTACACTGTTAGATATTAGAATAGTGGCAGTTAAACCGACAGGATCATTACCTGAGTTAGTCACTACCAAATTCAAACCCATAAAAAAGGTAATCGGTTTTACTGATCATATTACTTCAGTTTTGTTATGTTTATTATATTTATTTTCACCCTGAACATCTCGAAAATAGCTTACTTTTGCCTGCTCTACAGTAATGTCTAAAAAATGCTATATACGCTGTATAGCATCTCTTCATAAGTTCAGGCATTCATGAACTACTCCAAGCTTTGAAAATACTGACAGAAAATTTAAAATTAATTCTCTTTATACTCAGTCTGTCATCATAAATTAATGAAGAACGTGAAATAAATGCATGTTGGCCCGAGATGCCTAGCCACATCTGTATGAAGAAATGAAACTAATAATAAGATGAAAACCAAAGGAGTTAAATTAATATATTATCAATGATCTTGATGAAGACTAGAAATTGAAAATATGCCTCGAGAAGAAGGAATGGAGGAAGATGAAGGATAGATGCATCTGAGCCATTGTGAACAACACGAGGGGACTCTACCCACTGTCTCCAACCACTAACATCAGTTACCATCCGGACCCCAACTAAGTAAACTGGATCCACCAACATGGCCTGGACCAATGGTCGCTTACGTCATGAGTTTGACCTTTCTCATACTTATTCCAACTTCGTCTTACCACAGTTAATACTGAACGTCCAGTTAGGTGGTGTCCGGCGATACACAATCCATGTCTCAATTACCTCAGTCGATGAGGATTCACAGCAGCATAAATCGATTGCCCATCTTTCAATAGTAACCTATCTCTAGCCTCAACACAGCTCTTCTGGTTTTTATATGATATACAAGTAATACTTTGAAGATACATGTAACAAAATCCTACACCCAATTCATGTCTTCTGTTTCCAGAGACCACATTTTTCAGCCACTAAGTAATACAGAGAAGACTAGCGCATTGTATATACACCCTTTGGTTAGCAGGAGGACATCTTGGCCAAACCAGTGCTCCCAAACTCCAGCTAATGTCTACGCCGATTTTACTACTCAGCTTGGACCAGGATCCTTAGAGATCACCGCTATTATTCCGTTAGTCTGCTGTCCTTCCTCACCTTAGATTAGATGTAGCCCTATTTCACCTCTAATCCAATTTGTTTGAAAATAACAAGTAATTGGAGGGTAGCCAGGGGTTAGGTGAACTGTCCCCTAAATTTTCTACCCACCTATATTGGGACTGGATAACAGCTTTGTCTTTATCCGAGTTTCATTACCAATCACCTTTTAAACACCTGTTTTCCTGATGGATAGGAGTAGTTCTTCAATGTTACCTAATTCTGCTACGTTGTCCATCTCTTTTGCCCTCTTTCACCACTACTACTCACGATTGTTACGTAAACATTTTGCAAATTTCGTTTATGGTTTTGTCCTTATTCATCGTACTTCAAGCCTGCCAAGATGAGTTTTCCAGCATCTATCAATTCAGTAGATACAAACGAAATATATTGGTTTAAGTTGTTGGCAGATGACTCTGTTAGTATTTACAAATCTTTATATTTCATCTCAAGCTTCTTCAAGACTAACCTTTTCTTGGCGATAAAGCAGGCGCCTAACCAACTGTTCCCTCTTCAGAACGATATTTAACAGACCCTCCTCTTGCGATCTTCCTACGTGCAACACGAAGCATTAGAATGCTTCCACGCACATGGACATTATCAGTATCCAAGCATCTGTTCGAGATGGAGCAACATTTTCCTATCGAGCTCCAATAGCAATGGCTGATCATAGGATTTATCTGTCTCGAACGCTGTGTTGATGTTAGGTATGTCTATGTTCGAGAATATCTTTTCTCATGCTTAGAGTTTTTACTTGGTAGGAATAATCGGTTTTCTGAGCATACTTGCAACAGACGATCGCTATTAGGTCTTTTTGGTTGAGACGCCATAAGATCAACCAATGTGTTTGCGCTTCATGCCGGCTAGTTGATATTAAATTAATAACCATGCTAGGATCTTGTATGTGTTTCAGAGACTTAAGATACACCATTAGTATGAAATTTTAGGGACCTAGCTAGTGATGCTTGTTTTCCGATACAGAAAACTTATGATGCTAGGCAAGGCTTTCAGAAACGAGGACTCATAAACCTGGTATTGTGACAAACAGGAATTTGAGGCTGTCCAAGATAGGGCAAGTGAAACACATTTCTTAATTAAGTTATCATCACTTAGAGAGCAAATGTAAAAGCATCAAAAGAACCTACAGTAACTAACTTAGCTATAAAATATGACATTTAGGGAATAAGTTATATCCCATGAATTCATTGAACGAACTACGCTGTAATTAGCCGTGGGATTCCAAGTGAATGGGATTAAGTCAACTGATTGAAAAATTGAAATTTTTGTCGACAGTATTAGCTACGGCAAATTTAACAATGCGAAATCCAATGTACTATGTTCGCCTAAGTCGAATGAGGGATTTATCAGAGTGCTCAGACAAGAAAATGACATTGCCAGATTGAAGGTTTGGAGTAAATGCAGATAAATCAAAGGTTCACAACAATCAACGATTTTTTTTACCAAACAATACACATTAACAAAAACACACAAATAAATAACAACAAAACAAATTTAAAAAGAACTGTTGGAATTTTATTACATACTAGGTACATAGATTTCAAAAAAATTCAGCAGTAAAGTGAAATCAGCCAATTATAGGTAGCACCTCTTCTCGCTTTACCTTATCACCTGTACTTCTGTTTGTCTTTTTCCCGACTGAAATTGGTGGTTGAACATTGACAGGATATGCGGAATCATTTATCTTGATAGACTGTGATGCAGACCTTTTTTGTTTTCGACTTTTACGTTCCATTCGAGGGGCAACCCGTTTTAACAAAGGTGGTCTATATGCACAAAAGTTATTACTGTATTCAAAATCAGATTGGTTGTCACTATCAAGCATATCATGAACAATTCTGCTTTCAAATGACTGAAGAACGATAGAAGATAGGTAAGACTGAAATTCAGTAATAGTAAATTCATGAGGTGGTGAATCATAATCATATAATGCTGAACTGATTTCTACATCTTCCCAGCCTCCTTTTTTCTCGACTAGTAAAGACTACAATAGGAAACCATGATTAAAGAAAGCAAGCGCATTCAAAAATGGAAACGGATTAAAAATAGTTTACAATTTAATCACAGGCATCGTTATTAACAGTCTATTCTCTTTCGATCAAACTTGGGTAGACATAAAAGTCAGAACTGCTGATTACATTTAAAAAAATCACTTACAAGCTGATCTACACTGGTGTGATCATTATTGATTCTGGACGTGTAAACATTCAAGAAGTCCAAAACACGGAAATAAACTTGGAAGTTATTTAAATATGCTCCACCTTATAATGTATTGAAATATTCTGACAGCCTTTTAGATAGCACATTATCTGTATAGAGTGAAGACTATGAAAACATTTGAATTACGGTTGCTACTTTTAACGAGACTCCGAACAGCTAGATCTCATTATGAAATACTTTTAAAATTAATCTGAGCGGTCACGTGAACGATTATACAGGATAGCGCTTTTGTTAATGTTACTCACTAAACTGTCGGTGCTAAAAATTTAACTGTAGAAATATTCAAACAGCCATTAGGGAGAGAACATTTATCGTAAATGACCAACAGTCATTTGATCTGTTTACATCTATTTTTATATATCGCAAAATACACCATAAAAACAGGTTTCAACTTAGTTTAGCCTTTCTAACTAAGCTCAGCTTACATGTCAAGATAAATGCATTTATAGTATTTCAACTCGTTTTTTAAATTTTAAACAGGGTTTTTTAAAATAACCAAAACCTTTTTCAAAATTTTCACAGCGTTTTTAAAATTTTTTTATAATCCTCGAAATGTCAGAAGTGAATAGGAAAAACAAGAAATGCCGCATCTTTAACACTGTATCCATTCTTTAATACCCTTTTCTATGAGGTTATTTCTTTTTTTATTTGAAATCATATTGTTTTTCCTATTCATTTCTGACATGTTAAAGGTGATGAAAAAGCGAGTTGAAACACTATATACGCCTCAACCTTTTAACTTTGCCTGTAATATGATCACTTATTGTGTTCTAGGAGTTAATTTTTCTCCTACATTTACATACATGCCGATGAATAGTTAGCGGTGTACAAACTACGGAAGTTTTTAATAAAATATAGTGAATACATAGAGAGAAAACAGAACAGTCATAAATGACAATCATAAAAAAACTCTGATTGTAATCGAGAAGTAATGGTTAGTGTTGGTTATAGTTTTCCACAACCTAGAGCTTGAGATCTGTCAAAAAAATCTAAAAACAAACCAAAACCTAAGAGATATTTGTTTGATTGCAGTTACACACAGTTATCAGAGATGGAAGCAGCTTTGAAGTTTCATTAATCGCCTCACTATCGGCGACGGAAGACTGTTGGACAAGATAGAGATGCACATATTTTAGTGCTAAATTTATCTAACCATTTGTTTCCTAGGTAAAATGACAAGATAGCTGAGTAATCAGGATGTCTTGAAGAAACCATTAATACCATCTAATTTCTGTTCCCACATAGCATTTGAACCCACACTGAAAACTACATAATTTGCATCACGGTAACAGATTTATATGTCAATATTTCCTGACGAACCTAAATGCTATCGAAGAATTGTTTTAGACTACGCAGATTAACCGGAACACCACACAAAAAAATCCGACCACTATGACTAGGTAGTAGCTATAGATTGGATGAGTAGAGTAAAATAAATAGAATGGTAAAAACGTCGGACAAAAATATGCGGCATGAATGAATATCCGCTGTAAACGCTTCGTAGTTATACATAACAATGGACTTTATGTATTTCTGAAATTATCACGGTAGTGTTTTATGGTAACGGAAAGATATGATGGCTGGAACTGTAATGAATAAGAAAATACTTCAGGATGCAATAGTTTTCCAACGAGATTAATCAAAATTGTGATATCGGAAGTGGGAAAATACATACACATTCATAAAAAATTAAAATGGCAACTTTAGTTATGTCTATGGACACACAAGGTTAGGACTTACAACTTCTGAATGATTATTGGACGTTTTATATGAGGCCTCGTGAACGTTGGTGGCCATTACGGCTGAAATATTACCTGTATTATGACCGACTATAGGAAAATCTATCTCGATTTGTTTACAAACTTTAAAGAGATCTGGTGGAATTTCATTAGATGAACAAAGCCCCAAAACCGCCAGCTACAAGAAATTGAAACAGGATTTTAAACACCATGCAGTTGGGAATGAATAATAGTTTCCAGGCTAATTTAATGTGCATTTTTAAGTCTAAATAAATACCAGCAAAACAAACATAGGTTTGGATCATTCATATTTACTTTACAAACGTATATTGCGTAAAGAATGATGAAACTACTGGACTGAGTAAACCAAAAAAGATGGGACAACTTTCACAATTACTAAGTAATGGTTGAAATACAAGTGCTTAGATCATTTATTATATGAAGAACTTTGAAAAATTCACAATAAGAAACTTGGAACATAAAACAAAACGCAAAAGATGTCCAATCGATTTATGCTGCTGTGAATCCTCATCGACTGAGGTAATTGAGACATGGATTGTGTATCGCCGGACACCACCTAACTGGACGTTCAGTATTAACTGTGGTAAGACGAAGTTGGAATAAGTATGAGAAAGGTCAAACTCATGACGTAAGCGACCATTGGTCCAGGCCATGTTGGTGGATCCAGTTTACTTAGTTGGGGTCCGGATGGTAACTGATGTTAGTGGTTGGAGACAGTGGGTAGAGTCCCCTCGTGTTGTTCACAATGGCTCAGATGCATCTATCCTTCATCTTCCTCCATTCCTTCTTCTCGAGGCATATTTTCAATTTCTAGTCTTCATCAAGATCATTGATAATATATTAATTTAACTCCTTTGGTTTTCATCTTATTATTAGTTTCATTTCTTCATACAGATGTGGCTAGGCATCTCGGGCCAACATGCATTTATTTCACGTTCTTCATTAATTTATGATGACAGACTGAGTATAAAGAGAATTAATTTTAAATTTTCTGTCAGTATTTTCAAAGCTTGGAGTAGTTCATGAATGCCTGAACTTATGAAGAGATGCTATACAGCGTATATAGCATTTTTTAGACATTACTGTAGAGCAGGCAAAAGTAAGCTATTTTCGAGATGTTCAGGGTGAAAATAAATATAATAAACATAACAAAACTGAAGTAATATGATCAGTAAAACCGATTACCTTTTTTATGGGTTTGAATTTGGTAGTGACTAACTCAGGTAATGATCCTGTCGGTTTAACTGCCACTATTCTAATATCTAACAGTGTACACAAATTAGCCAGATGGTGACCGTACTGTGATGTCAGCCAGCCTGAGTCAACGAACACGCACGATATCCTTTTTTCCTGGGTATCTCTGTTATTTTTGTTATGTACAGAATTCTCCAAACATCGAATAATTTCATTTGCACCCATCAAAATGTGAGACCTGATGATTGAAGCAATAAAATTTTGCTTGAGTAACACTACATCTGGATTGATGGATTATGCTGGAAACTATGAGCTATAAAACCGAGATTCAAAATATTGCACAGCAAGACAATGTAGTGGCTACTGAAGTTGTAAGGCCTCAGAAAAAAACGTAAATCTTTGCATTTAAAATTCAGATCGTCCCGAAGTCAATGTATGAAAACTAAACTGTAACTTAAGAAGTTGAGCACGAAAACTTATCGAGGTTGTTGGGTTACCCTGAGACATTTTTCAGAAGAGTTTATAGCAGCCCAGCAACTCCAGAAAATGTTTCATCAAATCAGCAGTGAATAGAACCTCTGCAACAACATCCGGTTAGTGCGGAACCATATATCATGATTCTGTTTGGATATTTAGCCATATTGTCACTATATTTAGAATGGTTCTCTATCTATTCAAAAGTCCAAGGTCATGAGTGGCTCTATAAGTACCCTCATTTTTCTGTGCACAAACTAACATGCGAGTAAAGCATTCTCCCCGTACTTCGTGACTTTCTCTGAGGTTATTATGAGCGGATAGCAAATCAGATCTTGCGTCTGTTTAGCAAACTTAACAGAGGAAAATAGTAGTAAAGTATAAGATATTGTAAAATTAGTTTGAGCCCATATTATTAACAAAGAATCCAAAACAGATAATGACAATAGACGTTAAATGATTAGGAATTGTAGTGGTCAGGATCATTTACCAATACCAATCCTGTAGAAATCAGGAATAATAATCGGTCCACGAAACAAAAGTTTGCGAAACGAGGTTCATTGAGTTTTAAATTTACTGAGGTGAAACTTCCAGCAAATCTTCATTAACCACGCTGTAGTGAAAATGCCAAATATCTAGAAGCGTAAGTGATGGCTCATTAGTAAACACAAATGTATAACAAATCAGACAGATATTACACCATTTAAAAGGTGAAAATAATTTTCTTCGCCGAATTATTTTAATTTCGTTACTAATATTCATTGATAAAACTTGAAAAAAGAAATGTCTTATAGGTCCACAGAACCAGGTTTAAAATATATTCACTAGTTCAGAATTTGGCTAAGCAGCTTTCCCGACCGTACCTGCTATCTTGACGTGGTGATCAGGCTTGCCTAACAAGATGACCCAACCGAGCTATATTGGCTGGAATATATGTTCCTTGAGGTTCCACCATGCCAAGCAGTACGATTGGAGAACGGTAAGACTAAGATAGGCTACTCAAGGTCTGAGGGCGAAGCCGTACTTCTAACAGCAGTAACGTGTTTCCCTCGAAAACCAGCATTTGCAGCGATGCTGCCCTCTCACACAAGGATAGAAACGGTTAAAAAAGGTCGACCCTGGAAATGTCACACCTCACCTTACCTCACGGATTTCCGTCTCAGTCGGTGATGCCTATTAAACAAGAACGGAGCCAACATTTTAAAAACTCATAAACAGTTGCATGTGACCGGCCTTAAACAGTTGTCCCTTGCACTCTGCAGTCTTGCTCCTAGGTCGTTACGACCAATACTACTCCAAATTCCTTTCTTCGTTGTATATGCTCACGCTCCCACTGACTGCAGTTCAGACGAGGTGAAAGATGAGTTTCACAGAAAGCTATCGATTCTCCTCCAAAAAGTTAGGTACTCTGATAGAGTAATAATGGCTGGTGACCTCAATGCTCAAGTAGGTAGACTCAGTGGAAAGGAAAGACACCTGGGTGGATCTTATTGTGTCGCGGCTAATCGAACAGGTAATGGGGACCGTCTGCTGCAACTATGCTCAAATAACCACCTATATCTAGCAAACACTAACTTTATGCATAAGCAAAAACATATCTTGGCCTGATGACCCCCAAAGACGACCCAAAAATGGATCCAACCAGATCAAATTGCTATAAGACATAGGTGGAGAGGCTCTATCGAAGAGTGCAACTCATTCTGGAGCACTTCTTTAGACTCAGACCATGCTCTAGAACGAGCGCGTCTACCGAACTGATTTACGCTCGGAAACTCCTCCTGACTGGCTCTAAACATGACGAAGTGCGAAGTTGGTTTAGGCGCAGGTTGAAAGAAAGCCTATGGAAAGATCGCGAACAGTAGTGGGTAGCGAAACCAAGGGAGATGGAAAAGGCAGCGGCGATAGACAACAGTGGGCAACTATTCAGACTCATCAAGGAAACCAGCATTAGGAATCCGAATGGGAGACTAATTTGATTCTGAACACGGGAAATTAAATCGATGGGCAGAACACTTCAGAGATCAGAACATCTGCCTTCGGTTACCGAAACTTCCAGTCAACTTGAATGGCAAAACGACGAAAGTCCTCCGACTCTTTATGAAGTTGAAAAAGCAAAAAGCAATCTGTAGAGAGGGAGAGCAGCAGGACCTGTTAGATTGACCACTGAGATTTCGAAGAATGGTGGCCCAGTTTTAACAGTTAGGTTGACTGATATCTCAGCTGGAATCTGGGAACTGGGCGTAATACTATCTGATTGGTCTCAATTCCTGATTGTCTCAATTTATAAGAAAGGACAAAAGTCTTTTTGTGACAATCACAGGGAAATCAGTCTAACTGATATAGTTTCTAAATTGTTAGCCTCTATTATACTTAACGCATAACCGGAGCTCATGAAGAGCAGACAAGAGAAAATCAGGCTGGTTTCAGGCCTGGACGTGGCTGTATAGACCACATATTCTCACTATGTCAGGTCCTGGAACACAGACACATATAAGCGTCCGACAATAGTTGTCTTCCCAGACCTTAAGGCGGCATTAGACTCTGTCGATCGTGAGGACCTGTGGATGTGTCTGTCATTAAAAGGTGTACCAAAGAAGTACATTGATCTTATACAAGGTCTCTACTCGAACACGACTGGTCGAGTGACAGCTTATGACGAACTGTCATCGGAATTAGTTACTTCAAGTGGTGTCCATCAGGTATGTCCACTTTCTACATTCTTGCTTAACTTTGTCGTAGATAGGCTTCTCGAGTTAACATTATCTTCGTCAGACTTTTCAGGAGTGGACTTTCTACCAGGAGACACGCTTGCTGACTTAAAGTGTGCAGATGATATAGTCCTGTTCGGTGAAGACGCTGACAAAATGCAGTCTTCTGACTGTCCTTAGCAACAATGCAAGCATGTTCGCGATGCGGTTTTCCTCTTCGAAATGCAAAATTTTGCTTCAAGACTGGGTTGCATCGGCACCTGAACTAGTGATAGAGAGTGAAGTAGTTGAGCATGTAGACCACTTTACTTCAAGATTCTCATCAGTGCTGATGGTCTGGTGACTGACGAAATCTCAGCACGGATACAGAGAGCTCAATTGGCTTCTGCCAACGTGCGTCACCTATGGCGTAGGCGAGATGTCCGTTTGTCAATCAAAGGATGAGTGTACTGCGTTGCAGTTCGTTCCGTCCTACTTAATGGATGCGAAACCTAGCCGGTGAGAGTAGAGGACATTCATAGGTTGCTTGACATCGATAAAAATAGAGCAAAAAGATAAATAGTGTGTAAAACCACGCCAACAACGAGAAATGGATAAGGAGTGAGGGAATCCAAGGCAGCGGGATCGCTTTCCAACTGATCCTTCAAAATTAGACTTTTAACATTTTGCAGATCCAATTCCAGCAGTCTAAATCACTTCGATTTGACTTAAAATTATACCCATTCATTTTAAAGAATTATGTATTGTTCTGAAGCTCTTCAAATCTGATTCCATTTCAACTAGTCAGATATACTGGGCTAAGTGGTTTAATATGAATTACCTCACCGAAGTTATTAAAATTTACAATCGCAGAAACTAACTCTTTTTATTCAAAAATATGTATCATAACTTATAATTTATTTCATGATACTAATGCATATAGGTAGAGTTTTATACAGTAATAATCAATCTCTAAACAGGTAATATAGGACGACACTAAACGTCTTGTGTATCAAGAATCAAAACATTAAAAATGTATAATTACCAGAAAATGCGGCAATTTGAAACTTTTAACCATTCGTGTTTTGTTTCTTTCTTTAATAAACGACGAGACTTTCCAATTTTCAACGATTTACCTTCAAATCCAATTTCTGACTGGATATCAGTGCAGTCTGGATTATTTTGCGGAACATACAGTGTCTCGACTTCTAAATCTATATCATTGTTTTGAAACAGACTGACAGATTGACAAAGGTCGAACAAAAAATGTAAATTGATTACCATCTGATTTCACTGCATAGTGAGTTGGACTTATCAACAATGGAAATCCTTTGCATAAGCAGAGTGAAAACCTTATACTTATAAATTTACCTATCCACAAACGCCAATGAGCCAGGAACACACAAATACTTAGGAGGCGGAATTTGTTTTTTCTTCTTCAAAGTGAATTCTGCTTTACGAGCACAGTTAGTGGGTTGTGAGTAAACTGAAGCTAGTTCAGTCATTGGAAATGTTAAAACCCTAGAAAGAAAATAGATTTGTTGGGTAAAAAAATCAACTAACATAAATTGTACTGGTGTGCGTACTAAATCACACTAATATGGTGAGCAAGAGAATATAACTGCATTTTTAAGTTGAAAATCAACGTATTATTGCTAAACTCATCGCTTCGTATCGACTTCCTTGACCACGAGAAAGCATTTGACAGTGTTGACTGGAAAACTTCATACAATCTACTTCAATACTTCAACGTGTCTAAAATAGTCACTATCATACGGCATCCTTACGATGGACTACATCACAAAATAGCGCATGAATAACACCTCACAAATGCATTCCGAATGGAGACTGGTGTCAGAAAAGGCTGCTAATTTTTATTGGTTCACTTACGTTTGGTGGTTAACAGGATCATAAAAACTCCATCTCAGGGGAAGCACAAGACATAGTGGACAGCTTGGATGTAGTTGGGCAATTCGAACTTCGCAGATTACCTAGCTGTTCTATCCTACACACAGCAACGAATGAAGGTGAAGGAGGACAATGTAACAGAAACCTTTGCAACAGTGAACCTCAACATACACAAGGGAAAAAGCAAGATTATCAGATACATCACAGCGCGCTCCAACCAAATCACACTTAATGGAGCTCTGGAGCAGGTGAAGATTTTTACGTACCTGGGCAGCATCAGTGAGAAACAACGGGGATCTGATGCCGATGCGAAGACACGGATTAGCAAAGAGATGGCAGTATTCCTGCAATTGAAGAAAATCAGGAACTCAAAACAGCTGTCGAGCAACACCAAAATCAGAGTTTTCATTACGAACGTCAAGACAGTTTTATTGTATGGATCGGAAAGTTGGAGAACTATGAAAGCCATCATCCACAAGATAAAGATATTTATAAACAGTTGTCTTTGCAAGATACTGAGTATCTGTTGGCCAGAAACAAGCAACACCAGCCTACTGTAGGATAGAACAGCAAATTGCAGCTGAGGAAGAAATTAGGAAAAAATACTGGAAGTGTAAAGGACACGCATAGCGGCAATCACACATACGTGTCACGACGCAAGCCCTGATTTGGAATCTTCAAGACCTGGGACAGCCGAGTAAGCAATGCTGTCGTGAGGAAACGACTACTAGGTAGGAATGGCAGATCAATAGATGAAGTGTTGAAACTTCATCAGTTGAGGTGATTGGGCATTCGTAACACATCTCCCAACCACAGACTGCCTAGACGAGATGTTTTGTGTTGTACGAGTATATTGGAAGAAAGCTAGTGGCAGGCAAACTAAAACATGGCTGAAAATCATGAAGTCATTGACAAGTGCACTGAGCCATGAACCGATGTCATAGTGAATGGGAACGAAATTCGTTCAAAAGGGAGATTTTAACAGTTGAGTTTATAATAATTATTACTACTGCCATCTTTTCGCAGCTTCACTGTCAATAAGTTAGCTAAAAATAAGAACGTTTTAAGTACGTACATCAGTTCGATTTGCCATACCACATTAGCACAGAGAAATGGGTCTTTCACCCCAAATCCCATAGCATTGCAAGTAGTAGAAGTATTTGCAGTATTGGAGAGATGATATAATTCGAAATGTAGACTGTCATGAACTTAAAACGAAAAAGAAAAAGAGGAGGGTTATTTAGGAGCTTCACTATACCGTCAGCCTGTTGCTCCGACAGGGAATTTCTTTCAGACTAAGAGGATTTCCACTACGTCAGCGAATCAAAGTGATGTATAATAATCATATTACTGCATTATGGACTTGTTGTTCTGATATCTTATCGAGGAACATTAACAAAAAACAAATGGTTAAGTCAAACTATTTATGCCTGAAAAAGTCTCAACTGATCTTGTGAATGAAACATCATCGGAAGTCTGTATAGTCTTACCGGGTGACAATCTACGGGAATTAGGCTCCAGACAACATGTGGCGAGATCACAGTTCCCCAATTGAAATAACCTCCCCATACAATATCCAATATCTTTCTCATGAGCTGGTATAAAACAATTCATTTCTTTGCGCTGGATTCTTGTTCTTTCGGTACGTTTACAGGTGTTTGATAGTTTCCAATGAATGGGGATCTAGCTAATCGTCAGTCTAATTACAGTCATTTGGCAGTTGGTTGTGAGTTTGTAAGTCCTATGGTTTGAATGAACACACGGCAGTAGGGTTTCTGGATACCAGCAGCTCTCACAATACCAGACCGGTTAGTTGCAGTGTTGATGATAGTAATAAGGAGAAAATTCTCATGCTAATAGGAAGAGGATTTCAGAACTAAGTAATATATAGATAATTTAGTTTATTAATTGATAGTGAAGATTTTGAGAGAGGACCGAAGTGTAAGTAAGGGAGAGGAAACAGAGATAATAGGCAAAGTAGATTAATTCAGTGATCTGAAGAGGTGGCAACGATAATAACTGTTAGGTCTCAAGATATGAATGAGGCACAGCTTGTCCATATGTGAGTACGTAATTATCAAGTCTCTTCTCAAAGCTGTCCACTGAGAGGGCTATGGTCACCTCGGATGGGAGAGCATTCCAAGTTGCGGCAGCTCTCGATAAGGAGAGTTGTGCACAAACCTCAGTATTCTCTCTGACGCGCGATTTTTCGAAGATTGCCTCTAAGGGAGTTGTCGTGATCCATCGGTAAGGTGCTCACGTTGGTATGGTTTGGCGTGGCTAATATGTTGTACGCCATAATCAGATCCTCCTGTAACTCACTGGGAATAATTCCAACTGCTGGAGTCTATCTTGGTAAGGTTTTTTCTTCAACCCATAGTAGATATGTGGACTAACATCCAATCCAATATCTTTTTCATGAGCTACATGTAAACCTATGAAGTATGTGACCCCGACATTAATATCTAGGTAGTTCTGATTCTCTAGAAGATTCAGAACTTCAGTTCCAATTCCTATCCTAATGATTTCCACACTAATCGTGACTTATGGATATCTGAAGGATGGGAAAATCATATTGCTGAACAACTAAGAAGATCTAAAGAAGTCTCAAATAAATAAAAACTACGAAAGAGATACATATATTGACAGTCAGATTGTGCTTAGTGTTGTGAATAATTAATAGAAATGTCCTACAATCAAATGCTTAATGTCATGAATTTTAATTTGGCACACATACACAATACAGTTCTACTCGGCCTATTTAAGATAAACTTTTTAATTTCTTATTCCGAAGAGACTTTTTGGAATTCTTGATACCATTTAAAGACATCGGTTTTTTAACATATTATTTTGTGTCTAGTGGATTTCGCTTAACTAGAGAAAGGAGAATTTCCTGGGAGCGAAGCCAAACACTATTTAAAGTGTTTTTCTGGTTTATATTTGATTTTCAACTTTATTCGTACTGCTTTACAAAATGGTAGTATGAGCTACAGAACATCGAAGAAGCTAATTCAGCCACATTACGGATTCATTATCTCATGCTATTAACGTCTATTTTCTATTCACCATTAATTTATTCCGGTATTTTCAATTCGCATATTAGTCTAAGTCAGCTTCATGTCTGACATTTCACTGTTTCGCACACATGTCAGATAATCAGTTATCTTTCCGATATGCGGTCTCATTTGTAGTGATTTGCGTTTTCGAAGAAAACACGACTGCTGAAATATAAACATTTATGAGATGGTGGAGAAGATTTGTAGCTCAGGTGGATGATTCTGGTGTTGGTGTTCGGTCCTCTGAGCTGGATGTTTTAGTTGTGAAGCTTTGACTGTTCTTCTGGGCAACATCATCAGCACAAACTTCTATCTGAAATTTCGACCTGTAGCCCTTATCCTCCATGATACGGAGGTCTAGTTCACGGGACAGGAAGCTCAGTTTCAGATCCGCTGCGTGACGAACCAGCGGCAAATCTATTCTTACTCCCTAGAATCTCTACCGGGGAATCATATAGCCGCCGTTCGTGAGGTCATCTTAAACTCTGTTGTACCAGACGTATACAATCTTCTCAAGCAGGCGATTCCTCGACCTTTCCTCCCATCGAGTGAGGAATGACTGAGGATACTTTTAGAAAGTCACCCCCTGGGTGATGCCAGACCAAGCCACCACCCCACGCGCCTGCGACCATAAGCAGAACCAACGGCATCCGACTCTGGCATCGTCAGAGAATTGTGGCTAGAGTCACTATCAGCCCATGTTCACCCTTCGGGTCGCTGCTCTGCCCGAGGACATGCAGCTTAGCCAGGTTGCACTCGTGGCAGACAGAGTTATCGCGCGAACTGGCAACCGAGACAACTATACAGTTGCGTCCACGTCACATACCAGCGCTGACCTCGATGCGAATCACGTTAAGGCTCAGATCAATAGGGTTTGTTGTATTCATAATTTCCGATATCAATCGGCTGTACCCGAACCACACGGCCACTTGTGATCTAAAAAGGCAGCAAGTACTCGTCCCCAGCGAGCATCTTCCAAGCCACGCCGAAAGGCGGTTTCGAGAGCGAGTAACGGCTGGTGCTGATTCCATCAGACTTTAAGGTCTGGCGCCCGTCATTGTCCAGTCCCCTGCTCATACAAGTCGGGAAACAACTATGAGTAAACGCGGCCGTGCTCGCCGACCCCTCATCCCAGGTTTCCCGCCTATTTTACGTGCACTATATCCGCACTAACTCTAGGTACCTCGTTGATACAGGTACCCAAGTTTCTGTCGTACCAACCTATGATACTTCGACTACGCGCTGCAAATGGCTCTGTCATTTCTTCCTATGGTACACGACAGCTGTGGGTCAATCTGAGCAACCGACGACAGCATCTGTGGAGGTTCATCATTACTGATGTTCCCGCAGCCATACTCGGTATCGATTTTCGACAGCACTATGAATTGCTGGTCGATTCACGTAAGCTTCAGCTAATCGATACTTCGTCGAACAGTAAATTTATGGGCTTTCGAGTTCAAACAGGTGCGTAACGAATTACGGGGTATTTCATTCGTGTAATGACATTTTCCACGCTTTACTCGAAAAACTTACCCAGCTAACTAAACCACTCGAGGAGAATCTATCGTTGACTCACCATGTGGTACACCGCATCGTCACTCGCGGACCACCAGTCACGGCACGACCTCGCCTACTAGCTCCGGACCAATTAGCTTTCGCTAAACGTGAGTTTGACAGTTTACTAGCTACAGGTATTATTCGTCCTTCTCACAGCCCCTGGGCCTCACCACTCCACATCGTTCGCAAAAAGGATTGGATAAGTCGGCAACCATGTGGCAACTGCCGAGCATTAAACGTAGTAATACGTTTCGATGGCTATCATATCCCCCACATACACGGTATCACGGCATCTTTTAAGGGCACGACTATCTATTCTAAGATTGATCTGGTCCGGGCATATCATCAGCTTCCAGTAGCTCTTGAGGATATCTAGAAAACTGCTATCACGAATCCTTTCGGTCTTCCTGAGTTCCTACGAATGCTACTCAAACTTTCCAAAGGTTTATCAATAGCATAGTACGAGACTTTGCCTTTGTTCACGTCTATGTTGATGATCTGCTAATCGTATCATCAAATGCAGATGAACATTATCAACATCCTACGCTCTTATTCCAAAGCCTTTCGGATAATGGAATAGTAGTTGACCCAGACAAGTGTGGACTGGGAAAGGAAGACATAAAATTCTTGGGTCACATCATTAGGCATAAGGGTAATCTACCTTGTGAAAACAAAGTACGTTCTATCATGGAGTACACTGTACCATCCTCGCTCAAGAAAATGAAGACTTTTCTCGGTTTGGCCAACTTTTACCGACGTTTCATTCCTCACGCAGCAGAGAAGTTACGATCACTAACCAACTTACTTCGCGGTAATCCACGCACACTAGAATTGAAAAGTGCAGCGCAAAGTGCATTTTCTGCGATAAAAAATCATTAGCTCAAGCCACCTCTCTAATTTTTCTCACGAGGATTACTCCAACGGAGACGAGATATAGCGCTTTTGGTCGCGAGCTGCTAGCAGCCTACTGTGCCATTAAACATTTCCGGGACGCAGTAGAAGGTCGTAATTTTATTCTCTTCACCGACCATAAGCCTCTAACTTATGCTCTCCATACCAAATCTGACCGCTACTCACCACGAGAGTTCAGACATTTGGAATATATATCTCAGTTCACGAAAGACCTTCATCATATTAAAGGCGAGTCGAACTATGTTGCCGACGCTCTTTCCCGTGTTCAAGTATATGCAGTTACTTTACCAAAGCTCAATCTTCCTGCTATGGCCGCTGCCCAAACAAATGATCTTTCTTGTACAGAAGCACAACAGTCGACATCCCTTCAGTGCCAGGAAGCACCACTAGCTATCACCTCAGATACTATCCTGTGTGACAATTCTACTGGTTTACCCTTCTGCTCATTGTCGTCTCGTCCTCGATGCCGTTCATGGTTTGTCTCATCCAGGTATCGCAGCCACTTTACATCCCATCGCTGCACAATACGTCTGACCTTCCATGAATAAAAATGTCCGTATATGGGTACAGCAATGCTCACAATTTCAACGATCAAATGTGCACAGGCATGTAGCCGCCCCCATCGCCACATTTACTATGCTTGATACTCGCTTCGATTATGTCCAAATTGACATTGTAGGACCATTGCCACCATCGCATGGGCATGAACATATACTGACATGCATCGATCGATTCACAGGATGGCCCAAAGCTATTCTCTTCACTTCTGTCATGGTGGAAACAGTTGCTCAGCGCTTCGTAAAACGATGGATAGTGCTTTACGGCTGTCCCTGGACTGTTCAACTGACTGGGGACAACGGTTTGAGTCCGAATTATTCACCTCGCTAACCCAGTTGCTTGGTACGGAGTGCATACGCAGCACCGCCTACCACCCAGCTTCGAATGGTTTAGTAGAACGGTTTCGTCGTCAACTTAAAACTGCTCTTCGAGCACACGAAAACAACAGTTTGTACCAAACCTTACCGCTAGTCCTCCTAGGTATCAAAACGAGTTTAAAGGGAGATATTCAATGTTACGACACTGAATTGGTATACGGCACGACATTGCGTCGGCCCGGGGAATTTTTCACACCACGGAGCAATGATAACTTCAATAAATCAGTCTGCATCCTACGACTGTCTGAATTTATGCGAGTACTGCCTCCGGTGTCAACTCGAGTACAACATCGGCAGGTAACTCTCTCTCGAGAGGTATCTACTTGCTCGTATGTTTTCATACGAGTTGATCCAGTACGCTAACCTTTGCAACAGCCTTACGAAGGACCTTGCCACGTGATTTCTCGTCATGAAAAGACCTTCAAGGTTGTTCGACATGGCTGTGTCGAGGTATTCAGCATTGATCGTCTCAAACCAGCACAGGTCGATGAAAGTGCCCTACTTGCTAATCCGAGACTCAATGCTAGACCTATCAAACCTACCAGCGGGATCTTTTAGGCTACTTTGGGTCCCTTGGTAGACAATTCACAGACCTCATTCTCACGTCCCAGTCAACAGCACGCGCCGTCTGCGCTATTTACGGATGAGACTCCGGTCTCACATCCAGATCAGCATACCACGCCGTCCTTGACTTCGGATGAGATTTCTGGCTCACAAAGCACGCACGCGACTACCGTCTCGCGTTCCGGTCGCCGCGTAAGCCTACCTGTACGCCTTCCCGAATAGCCACCCAGGCAACAACGGAAACGTGATAGTACACTATTCTCGTACTACATGTATGCTACACCCTTCTCTTTTTCTTTCATTTTGTATCCTGAGCCTATGTCTACGATCATTATCCTGTTGGTGCCGTCGACTTCAGTCAATTACGGTGAAAGCTGGCCTAATCACCCACGCTCTTGTCAATGCACTCAGTTGATATTTTGGTTTCGAATGTTCTGGCATACGAATGGTTCCGAACTGGTCGTTTCTGGCCACTCGGCTCAATTTGGTTCCTTCCTACGTCTGCAGATTTTTCTGGTACGAACCCCTACGGACGCAATATCCAGACTCTGGATACGAGCCTAGCTGGTGTGGCATGACAACACGAGCACTAAATGTGTCACGTTACTATTGGTACAGCTCAAAAGAATCTCGTTGACAAATCGAGCTTCACTGGTCGCTTCCAGTCCGTGAATCCTTCGGCCCTACAATCGCTCTCTTCCGCACAAAACCACTAAGTAGCGAAAGTGTAAACCCTTTCTAGGGGGGGCTAATGTAGTGGTTTACTTTTATGAAGAAAACACAACTGCTGAAATATAAACATTTGTTATTGTACCTAACGCTGGAAATAATTGTTATATTGTACACCTCTTATTTATCTGCACTAAAGACTGTCTCTCGCGCACCAAGCGTGTTATTCCCATTCTCCTCTTCACACGTCTCCTGTGTGGACGTTATCCCTCGAACACCTGGAACTGTACCGCAAGAATAAGAATCGAGAGCGAAGAAATCAAATTGGTTTACACTAGCTCGTGAAAAATATGTTGGACATAGGAAGTATATCGTACGAATCGCCATACATCACTGCACTTTTTCAACCTATGATTCGTAATAGAATACTCTTTCAACAATTAAAACTTTCGGACATTTTCTGATATCTGTTTTGGTAGACAACTTTACTATTTAAATAGTCATATATACGATGAGTCAATAACTGCTGTATTTGAAAAGCATCTTTATTAACGACTTAAGAGATCAATATGGCAATTCAGGTACGGAGATATCTAGGACTTCTTACAAAGAACATTTTTCCAGTTAAGTTATTGAAGACTTAAGGTGCAATTTTTAGTTTAACTACCGCTACCACTCACTCTTCTGATGGTAGGAGAATGTGTCAGCAAATATCTGGTAGATCATAAGGCCCCAAAAAGTGCTATTTTATGCCATGAGCATATATTGATAGATACGTACTGAGAACAATAGAAAAAAGTAAATCAGGCAATTATCTTCTGCATAGATAAAAGCGGTACATGCATGAGATGTAAAACAGTAAACAGCTAGCAACTGAAGTTTTTATTTGGCATATATTGTACGTTTTTCACAGTACCATAATAAAAATTGGCCAAATAACTTTGCCGACGGAAAGGTAAACAAACTACCTAAAAGCTTTTCAAATACACCGTTGGATACAGGCTCAGTGGTCTAACGGTAAGGGCGCACGCGCACGACACCGAAGGTCCTGGGTTCGAATCCTGCGCGGTGCAGGAGTCGTGGATGCGAAGCTACACTTAGTGGCCTCTTTCGGAGAAAACGCTACTGAACACTAGAATTGCATAGTCGGAAGTAAGATTGTGAAAAACTGCTAGGGAATTAGCAGAGGAATTAATGAGAAGTGCAAACTATTCGTCAAGAAGTGGAACATCATGGTCTATATGATAACGATAATGATAATGAAGTCCATTACCCATGACGATGTTTCGAATTACGAAATTTATACAATTATTTACTGAGTGATGCATACTTCCATTTATTTTCGGCCATCACTACGTAGGCATTGCCGACGATCCTTTTTCTATTATTCATGCATTTACTACGAAGCTCTTAATGGAAAATTTAACGAGACGATGACGAAATAACAAACGACAATTTATACAAAAGCTTCCATCAGTTTGTAGCGAATCGAGACTACAGATCGCGAGATAATTAGGTTAAATCTCGTTAAGGCCAAATATCATAATACAGGCTGTGATTTGAGAATGAGGTGTATTGATTGCTGGTCTCGTGTTATCGAAAAAATATCAAGATAGGCGATTTGAAAGCGGATAGATCCACCAAAGACAACGAGCAGTGTTACTAGCACGTCGTGTGGTCGAATAACTGATTTTAGTTCAGTTAAACAAAAGGAGTACAATAAAACAATTGTTGTCACAGTTATGCGCAATAATAGCTGTTTTTATTCCACTAATTGTGTTCTCTTCGTAAAAGCGTTCCACCACAAGTTCATTTAACCTGGTGAGATAAACGATGAATTCCCGTCTTGTATTCGCATTCTAAAGTTTTTATTTGGCGATTAGCACACATATCTAAAGTAACAACAAGTTTCTCTGATGATATTGTAGTTGTTTGAGTCGAGGATGACTATGAACACGTCTGCAAACTAATTACGTCAGGCCTCAAGCGCGATCCCGTCTTTAATCAAAAAGAGAGAAGAAAGATAGTCCAGGTGAAGTAATTATATTTGCCGGTGATTCCGTGGTATCGAAAGAATATCCGAAACGAGTCAGAGGAAATGGGCGAAAGGTGAAGAGAAGCAAAAGCAGGATGACCTCCACTTAGAAGGAAAGTGTGGTACGAAAGTACGAATAAACAAAATGTTCGGTAAAACGTCTCTATTTAACCAATCGTGTTTTCTTCGTGAAAGAGAAATTACTACAGTATCTAGACGGCTTACGAATGAAGACTGCAGTGACAAACAGACTGCAGTATCAACAAGTGTGTGTTGTGATAACTATCAAGGTGTTTCGTCTACATGTTGAAATTTCCAGCACGTTTGTGATTAGTAATACAGCCATTAACATTTGATTATTAATCCATATCGTCAGAGTGAAGTGTTAAGGAATTTTCAAGCTTTTCCGATTACTTCAAATTTAGTATTGACGGTCTGGTTTCAATCACCAAAAATTTTGAACAGTTATCTTCAATAAGCAATGCCCAGCCTCTTGTGTGACCTGATACTGAAGCCACAACGAGTTGTACTGTAACTCTAGGATTTACGGATTTCGGGTTTTCAGTGAAATATTGGACTCTATACTGGCTGGGCAAACAATGAAATCACTGGATGAATGCAAAAGTCGCCTTTCGTAATCTGAGGAAAATTTATAATCATTGAAAACATCTACACCAATAAAATCCGAATCACAGAATTATCACAGGTGGAGAAACAAACGGTTGTTTGCACACCGACTCTATGTACCTGATACCGAAGCACCTGAAGGAACACACACGAGTCTCGTGAACGAAGTTTGCCACCCACATTTACCATGCTTAGTGAATTCCGTAAACTGTATTGAGATTGTTTGTTGGATCGTTCCTCGTATTTTAATCACAGTAGGAACTATAAATAATCAAACTCGTGATGTGGTCCTGGAGAATATAATTAATCATGACTACTGATCAAAAATCGGTCTTGTTTTTTTCGGAAGTGATATTTTAGTAACTTCAATTTGTTCTGTCTGAATTCTGAGTATTTATACCGACTTTCATCCCCTCTTAAATTTTGATTTATATCTGTTCTCCAAAAGGGCACAAGGCGGAATGTTTTTATAGTTCAAGCATAAGTTCTCACAAAATCTCGATAATTCTCTGCGTTCAAAGTTGTAACATTGTTGCGATAAACAAATGAATATACGAAGGGCATAGATTTTCCGTTTAATTCCGGATATAACACGTAGGCTAATCCTATTTTAGTGACAGAAGTAATAGAGAGTGAAAGTAGCTTCGTGGGATCTTCGAAGACTGCCTCATTTGAGTCGACGTACAACTATCCGAAACCGGACACCACGTGTGATATTCCGCAATGGTGTAATACGGTATATAATAATATCGAAATCAGAGAGAACAAACTGAACACCGATGTATGCAGAATTCAACTCAGTTAAAAAATCATTTACACGAAAGTCATCGGTTGGTACGAATACAACACAAACTGCTTTAAAATTGCCCAGCTACTCACTTAAACTCTCAATAAAATACAGGTGAATAATATTTCTGATTAGAAAAATGATATTCGGTTCAATCTTGAGTAAATTTAGCAATTTGTTGAGCTCAGCATAAACAATATTGATTGTTTTTTTTCAAACTAGAAAGCTAATACAGTGCCTCCGAAGACATTCAGAGACATGCACACTAGTAGGAATGCACCAATTAGTATTGATCTTTAGGACAAGCGTGACTTTATATTATCATGAGAACTCTAACTTCGGTTTATTGATAGAGATCAACAATTATTAAAAATATTACCACTCTGAGTGATCACAATCTTGTAATCAACGTTATGTTCAGCTCCAGATTAGTGTTGATGTGACTTCAAATTGCAATCACCGTTATCGTGAATAATTCTCGATGTGCACTATAATTGAATATCGCAGTCACTGAACAAATAGCTGAGTAATAGCGTCTCAAAATGTGACAGTGGGTTTGAGTTGCGCGGAGTCATCAGTTCACCTAAGATTGTAAGATGTGAAGATTAGCGACAGTTAACACAAAGCCTATGTTTGGTCACATCGATCAGTTATATCCAGGGAGTGATATCAAATGCTTTGGCTGCCTTGTAGTCAACGAGATACTTATCGAGCAATGAATTTATGAGCCTTTTTGAATTAATTAAGCACACAGAGTTATAAAACCTTGTTTTCGTGAACTTATAACGAACCTTATCTTTACATTATTGCTTTAAACGTGCAAACTGAGCAGTTCTCACTCAGTAACGTACATACACTCTGTGTTCATAAGTTAACATCTGGTGGTGTCAATCTTTTTATTAACTAGTAAACTGAGTGTCTACAAGTTTATATGGGATGTGCTTCGATGACAAAGTGAACTGTGGTAACATCGGTGCCCATTTCTTAAAACTTCCTTGGTAACAATCTTCACTAATAGTAATTCAAAGAAATTCCTCCTGAATGTAACTGTGAAATCACTAGACTATCAATAATACGGTACTGAATATTTTGACGGACTCTAAATTTTAAGGAACGGAATGTAAAATACTATGGAGCATGATAATCTGTATCAGCAAACATCCCTGTAAAACGTCATACAAGTCCTGCATAATTTCTGACCATCATAAAATTAAATCAATGTTCTTGATCAGGTTGGTGAGATCAATGGGTAGCCTGAGAACTTGAGACGAACAACTACATTTGATAGGTTCCTGGTCAGGTCCTAACTTTATCAACCCATAAGAATCATATCCCATGATCACTTGTTTTGAAACTTATTACGTTTGTTTGTTCAATCGAAAATCTCGATTTCGCTAACTTTACAAGTTTGATATGGATCCATGTGGAAATTCAGTCTCGTGAGCGGATATAAGTCGATCGCATTATCTTTACACTAGTACCCGATTAATTATTTGTGAAATATAAAGACTTTCATATAGGAGATCCGAAAATCTCTCTACAACACTGAAACAGGGATAGAAATTGATCGGATTCAATAAGTGGTAATGATTATTCCTTCAATGAATATGTATTTACATTCCAAACTTGTTAGAAAATTCGACATTATGTCATTCATTCGGAACCTGATTATTTACCAGCTATTGAATCGTGCTCCACTGATATTCTAAAATAAGTTGTTAAGGATGAGAACCACAGTTCTGATATACTAGAAACTATTACGAGTTCACCATACTCGGTAAACGGAACAAAGAGCAACGACTCAGTGATAGGCTATTCTAATCTGTTTGTCCCAGGCCCTGCTAACTAGATCAAGAATTTCTGATTAGGCGTAGAGAATGTTTTCGACAAGCACCCAGAAAATACAAGGCGTCTAAGCACAAAAATCAAGCTTACTTATACAATGATAGGAACGCCCTTGGGAGAGTCACAAATTAGCGTACTAAAATAATTTACAAACCAATGACTGTCAGAGATTTCCCGAGGGGGACATATAAGCTGAAGCTAAAATGGCGCGAAAACATAGGGATTGAGAATTAAACTACAAAATTAGGACCTTTTCCAAATGAGTTCTGGGGATCTAAGGTCCCCAACAAGTTCAAATACAGAATGCCTCAAGGGTACTTACAGTTTACGTTGAGTCGAACGCTGTCATAAATGAATTCGAAGAAAAATGTTTGATTTTGAATTCAGAATCCGTATTTGTCATTGATTGCCCATGTGTCATAATCAAATAAATTTTGCACAAATCACCTGACTATTCGGTTTCATAAACATCCTGAACATTCATAAGCTAATTCAAAGTAAAATTTTGAGAAAAATAAGCACATATTTCACCGACCAGTAAAGATTTACTAGACCAACTAAAAATTAGAGATCGTGAACACCAATTGTAAAACATTTAGGATTACCATTATAAATTAATATCAATATCTAGGGAGATCAATCATACACTCTAGTTTGAAATATTTTAACATACTACTGTTAGTGACTACCTTTATTTAACTGCCTGATGAAATACCTTCAGTTCCCGAAAATAACTGATAAATAGTGGTGAAAAGTATATGGTAACGCATGGACAAAGCATTTAAAAATAGTGACCTAAGAGCACTCTTACTACACGATGAAAGACAAGGTTTATCTTAAGAGATGGAAACTTGAACTGATTTATGTATGTAAGAAGTTCAATGTTGTTGTTGAATACTTAACTAAAATGTATTCTGCAACAGAAGTGAGAAATAAAAACGTAACAGCATTTCATTTTAAGCTTATGATAACAGTCTACAATTATGCACAGAACACAATCATGAAGGCTCATTTTGTTTCACATAGATTTATTAATTTTTGTAAGGGTTAAAGAAACAAAGTTTATGCTGAGCAATAGAATGCAAACTGAACACAAAAGATAGTGAACAGAGAAAAGATAACTAGTCAACCATTAAGATACTTTTAAAGTGTGAACAGGAAAGTTAGGTCGGAAAAGTGTGCATGAGTGGTAAATATGAAACAAAGAAAACGATTACAGTATCGACTACAAAACGTTAAGCAAAACAGTGAAGGAGGGAAAGCTAGAAACGAAATCATAAAGAAGAGTGATAAAAGAAAAATTAACACAAAAACGCAACGACTAGACCATAATATTTAGTTTGAAAACAAGATGAACAGCCTAAGTCATTAGGGGATATTGAAGAAAGAGATCGGAATAGTCGATAAAAGAATTGTTAAGAGACAAACAAATAGGCAGCTGAGACAAACAATTTGAAGCAAATTTTGCTCTTGTGTTACCCATTAAGATATAATAACGCAAAAATATATATCAAGAGTAATAATATTAAAGTGACAATAAAATTTTGGTACACAAACTCCAGAAAATGATCAAACTCTGAAGGTTATCAAAATGCAAAGTTGGGTTCCCGTAAGACAAATCACGAGTTATGAAAAGCTTTCAAACAGTTAATGAAACTTAGTTTTCTTTCCAAAAAGCTGTCCGGATAGAAATTAATAACGGAAATACAGCAAAATAAGAATTTATCATGTAAGCATACGATGAGACAAAAACAACATCCGATTGCTTCTACATTATGGATGAATCGAGGTCGCATCTGAGTGTAAAACTGATGGAGACATCATAGAAAACTTTAAAATGTTAGGATATTTTGAGTCTAAACACACTTATCTACTCTGTAAACCTGCTGAAGTTCAATTTGACAGGGGAATTACTGCAGTTGGCACTAATTAAATTTGAGTGGATGATAGTTCCGGGTGATGATGACCCAACTGGGCCAAATGTAGTGAAATCAAAAGAGTTGAACTTATCATCAGTTGAATTTGTCATTTCGAATTGAAAACATTTAGGTCCATTAGATGTCATGAATATTGAATGTGGGTTAGGATTGGTAAAGTTGTCACAAACAGAATTACTAAAATTCAAACTACTGTGTGAATGAGATGACAGTTCTTCCTGATGACCGATTGTATACACTGGATCTGTAGAATAAGAATCAGTAACAATCCGAGGACTATGTGAGCTAACCGGAGTTGTTGACATAGACTCAGTAGCGCAAACTGAAGAATTTATGACCACTTCCGAAGACGGCAGTGATAATGTTCCGTTCATAGGGTGGGGATATTGTAAAATATTAGAAGCAACATCACCCTGTAAGAGTCCGGGAGGAGGAACAAACAAAGGTGGGGGCGACGAAACTTGAGCTGAACTCCCGATAGGCAGTTGTCTGGTACTACACAACGGTATAGACCTGGCAGGTAAAACTCTATTTAGAATAGTACTATCATATGACGTGTACCCTCCATTTACACATTTTACACCAAGGGTTTCGAAATTATTGAGTTGAAAGGCATTTGAATCAGGTAGTTTATCCGAACGGAAATTCATTCGATTATTTGTGTGACAATGTTCATTTAGACTTGTTCGATAACCTAGCCCAGTAGTGGTTAGTGACGAAGACGATGGCGAAACCCCGTCGGATGATGGGAGATGACCGAAATAGTCCAAACTATTAAGATTACTGGAATTATTCATTTCAGAAACTGCATTAATTTTTCTATTAGTAACAGAAAAGGGGGAGGTGAAGAAAGGCTTTGGTTTGGCACAAGGATCAACAAAATAAATGCTTGACTTTTGATTTGATAGATTATTCAATGGCGCAGATGTCTCATATGGAGTCAATGAGTAGGACTGATTATAAGAATTCATTTTGTTTGACAATCCAGGTTTAAATACGATTCGGTCTACATGATTGTGCTCATCTATTTGTGTTTTATTTAGGTTTGTGTACATCTGTGAAGTATCAGGAATAGAATATGAATTAATGATACATTCTTCGTCTGGAAAATCTTCCACAGGGATTGAAATGTTTGAAACTTTAGCACAATTCGATGCTAAAGCATTCATTCTGCTTACATATTCACAAAGATTTGGAGTAAGACAATTTAAGCGCTTATTTAGTTCCACGATTTGGTATTCTTTCTTTGTAAGTGTAGCTGGAAGAGTAGTTATATGAAAAAATGCTTGATAATTTGAACAACGAATCAGTGACACCGAAAAATATATAGTAAATTATGAAAATATTCGAAAGCTTAACTCTGGCCTAGTTCACTGTCATTTAATACAATGCTCAGTAATTTAATCAAACTACTCATTTTAGACTATATATATAATCATTTAGATAACGTTACATGGAAATAACATTCACCAAATACTTCAGACTTTTAAATATGCTACGATGTTGCTAACGATGACTGACGCTAAATACCACACGCAAAATGATGAAGAACTAGATCGCTATCACGAATATGATTGGCCTACACATATACAACAAAAGCCTCTATGTTAAAGCTTTTTCAGTTGCCGATGATAATGTTTATCCAGTAGGTAGTTGTTGATCAAAGTGTATTATTGGTCAAGACTTAGATTTTTGGTCTATGGATTGAAGTACAGTCGATTAAGATATGATAAACAGGATCTGTATTGACGGAATTCTTATCTAGTGATTGAATTAAGAGACAAAGAAAATCAAGGACACAACAAGTGATAATTATAAGTGAGAAAGGAGTCTGGTTATTCTTCTCTTTTAAACAAGAAAGTCAATTGTTTTTTGGAATCGCTATTTCCTTAGACAATAATTACTTTGTCTCATATGACCACGGTATCACCTACGTACACAGTTGTGTGCTAAATTGGAATGCATTGACCGGGTTCGTGGAGACAGAAGAACCACCTAAAGAGGTCTGAAAACTCTTACTTCAAACCAAAGATTTACATGGACCCTAGGATCCTTACAGAACGAATGGTGTATGAACCTATTGTTGATCATTAGCTACCATGGGACTGCATGTCTATAGGTTGTTCCACTACCTTGTGGACCAAATTCTCGGGTCAAAGGCTCGGGGTGTGGCCCCCTAAGAAAACCGCCTGTTTCGGTCTGGGAATTCGGGCCTACTCAAAAATGCACTGATACATGTGGTGCATAAATATTCATGTGTTTAAATAAATTATTTAAACTTATCAAAGGTACTGTTTTAAAGTTTTAATACACATTATTAAGTCATAACTTTACTTTTGACAAGTCAACTTAGATCCAAGGTTAGCGATTAGATTAATAAACTGATGCAAGTGTGAATAACTTATTTATTTATATAACTGAGATTTATTGACTATGATATCACTCAATCTGATTGTAGAGAAATATGCAGCTGTAAATGGTTGTTGCTTAATGATGAAGTTTCACGCATGTTTTTTTCTTTTGTATATAAAGTTAATAACAAGACTTACAAGTGAGCAATAGAAGCTAAACCAAACCACAGACAAGATCTTAGACCTATGAATATTCATAGAATTAGATAAGAATAAAAAAATAATCTGTTACATGATAATAAAAATCACCCATAAAACAACTGAAACAAACCATTTAATTCTGTTATCTCTTTTAAGGAAGAATGATAAGCTGTCATAAGCTCTTGTTTCATCTTGTCTTCCTCTTTTAAGGTATCTGTTAGGCGTTGATTTTCCTCTTGCAAAGAGTTTACACGAGAGGCAAGATCATTCAGTTCAGTCTCAGTTACTTCATGTTTTTGCCGCCGTGTGCTCATGTTATAATGTTCTTCTAAAGTTACAGAATTAGATTTTGTTCGTTCATTTTTAGTTTGCTTCTTCGATGCCTTATCAGTGGATTCACATAAACCACCACGTTCAGAGTTCTGCACTGCAAGCTGATTATTTTTCAGAGTTAAAGCTTTTGTGAGATTTTGCAATTCTAATTCTAATTCCTGCCTTCGTTTCGCGCATAATTCATTGTTTTTACATGCTTCAACGGGTGTGGGATCACAGGAATTTAATGAAGTACTTTGAGACTCAGTCATAGAAGCTCTAAAGTAAGAAATTTTTTTATATTTCGAAAGAATAAAGGAGATATATGAGTAAAAGAAGGTTAAATAATAGATTACAAACTAATGATTTCATAACACCTCACTAAATTTTGATATATATAATGTGCACTGCAGCCTTAGTCTAATGATCAACACAATCGTTTGATATGTTACGACGAGAAAAAGATCAGCAGTGGATCGAGTGTACAGTAAAGGTTTCACATTAGCATACTGAACACATTGAAAATATTCTAGCAAAAGGAACTCTGACAACGAACTACCTAAATGTGAACAACCAGACTTCGATTAATAAAATATATATTCTTCGGAGTGTGGTGTACATTTTACTAAAAATTTACATCTAGCTCACCATTTAGAATTGCTGAGTTACGATAACATTTCCTATATCAACTACGTTCAACAAATAAAAAGTAAATTGATGGTGGGTGGTCGCTCAGTATAAGAACGACACACTATGATGTACAAATATTACCTTTCACTAGAACCTTAGGAGATATAAAACATTACCACCTTTTTTACAGACTGGTTACGCATAAAAAGCAGTCCACAATATGTGACAAGACAAAAAGACTGATTGTTGAGGAGGGTATAGACAATCTAAATAAAAACTTACTTACTTGGAATCTGTGGCTCTAGAAATAGCAGGTTCACTAGATGCTGATTCTGAGGAGTTCGCATCTATTTGTTTACCAGATTTCTGTTTAAACTGCTGTTCAAGAAGTAAACGATGTTTGCGCTCTTCGGTAAGGCGTTTCTCAGCTGCCTGTAAACTGGCACGATCCGCCTGTAACACGAAACTCAGTGGCACAACTTAGTGTATAAATGATTTAAAAGATACAATGCTAGTCAAAGTATGTAACTATAAGTTGGAAAACAATTACTTCAGAACACATAATATGGAACAGTGTGATTTCCCGTCGCATATATATATATATATATATATATATATATATATATATTTCTGAAGTCAATATCTACACATATAAGATAATTAAGTTATTATCTCTGAATTAGTAGTTACTGACTGTATGGAGTAATTGCTTGCATATATGAACTGCAGAAATAAAGATGCTTTTGTACATTCCGAAATAAATCGTAATAACAAAACAAAACTAGTACCCCTCATTAAAAAATGGAGAAAATTACCTTAAGATTTTAGGTTTATTTCATTAAAGGAGACATTATGATGACCATGTGGTCTAATAATTCAAATACATCCAGCCTTCGAAAAGATTTTAACTTCAATTCTAATGTGATCTGGTATATCTATACATAGACTGCGTCTGCGTGGAATACAATACAATGGAGGCTGGTTACTGACCCCTGAACTCAAAGAAACGGCAGAGAGAGAATCTGCAGAATAGCGGACTAGTATGGACTTGTTAGTCGAATCAACGTCAGATCATATGACTGATCGTCAGGAGACCGAATTAGAATAAGATTTCTGACCAGTAACTACTACACGTCCAGGAACACAGGCACACATTTTGGCGTCTGACAATAGTTGTGTTACTAGACCTTAAGGCGGCATTCGACTCTGTCGATCGTGAGGTTCTGTGGATGTGTCTGTCACTAAAAGGTGTACCAAAGACGTACATTAACTTTATACAAGCTCTCTACTCGAATATATATCCTGGGACTAGAGTGAGCAATGCTGTTATTAGGAAACGGGTGGATGGCAGATCAATAGATGAAGTAGTGAAACTTCATCAGTTGAGGTGGTTGTGACGTGTGTTACGAATGCCTAACCACCGATTGCCTCGTCGAGCTATATTTTGCGGTGTAGGAATAGGTTGGATGAAAGCTAGGGGCGGCCAGACTAAAACATGGCAGAAACGCATGAAGTCACTGACAAGTGCACTGAGTCATGTAGGTAGGTGTCGACTACCTGGTTGGGGTCTGCGAGATGTTAGTAATCGATGTTTAGAGACCCTGAATGACATGGCTCAAAATCGTTTGCAATGGTGCAGGTGCATTCATGATTTGTGTTCTCCCAAATCTTAAACTTTTTAATTCTTCATCACTTTATTTTTATCTTTCTAAGTCCATTTCACTAGATTCTATTTATTGAATAATATAATATAATAATATATAATCTTAACCCCTCCGACTACTGCTAGTACCTTTGCTACCTCTAGTACTATTGGATTTGAATCGACAATTACATCTGTGTGCTAATGTTGTATGGCAACATGAACTGATAAACGTACGCACGCACGAAGTTCAATGTTGCTATTGATTGATTGATTGATCTGACCGGTAACTAGGCACGTGATATTGATTAACGATTTAAGATACAGGAATACGAAATTTAGGAGAAAATAAGTATGAGCAACGAGAAACTAAACAAATTTTAATGGTACAAATGTTACGACGGTCAAAATAGAAAGGCTACTGGCTGCTTACCTCTAGGTCTTAAACCCTGAATAATTCTTGTTTATCTGATAAGCAACTCAGTAACATTATTTGAATGAATAGTTTGCAAAAAAACAAGGACTTTAATTACGTAATGTGTTCACATATTTGGTCAGATAGTGGTTTTATCAAAAAAATAATTTTGCGGGAATTCATATAACAGTTCAGCAATCATCAGAAAGTCAGGTTTGTAATGGTGGTCTAACAATGATTGATTGATGATTTCAAATGCGTAAAACTTGACACAATCCATGAAATCACAGACAGAATCATGTTCGTAGATATAGACTACCTTGGTTGGGGCTCGCGAGACGAAAGTCACCAATGATTAGAGACCTAGAACGACATGGATCAGAATCGTTTGCAATGGCGCAGGTGCATCCACTCTCTGTGTTCTCTCAAATTCTAACCTTTTGAATTCCTCAACGGACTGTTGCATCTCTGTGCTAATGCGGTATGGCAATCTTAACTTATGTACTTACGTACTAAGTTCTACGTTGTAATTGACTGACAGTTACTACCATATATTTCAATGATACAAGTGAGAAAGTATCTGAGCATTTGTTGATTCTAAAGGCTCTGTCCCCAAGACAAGCGGGAATTTTACGTAATAGTAACTGAAAATTCAACGAATGAATTTGGCCAAAATGAGGGATGAATACTACGAAAAACTGTGATGCCTAGTAGGACAGACCAGCAGTATGTGAATTTTCCGTTTCTAAAATTAAATGAGGAAGAAATTGTTGGAGTAACCTGAGCATTTCGATTGGCCGAAAAACTGGCAGCAAATGTTTAGGTTAATTTTTCTCTAACAATCACTAGTTTCTACAAAAAATAAAGTTCCAGAAGGAATCGAAACATTAGTTGACAAGGTTGTCAGAGAGGGGTTTACTGTTCTGAAGTGACAAAATTATGATAGAAGAGAAGACTTTTAGTTTTTACTAAAACTTGAAATTGATGAGATTGATTTATTTCTATAATAGATTATATAATGGCACCATGAAGATGTCTGATTCACTACATACTTATCATCCTTAACATTTCATTGAAGTGATTCAACTATTTGATAAAATTTATATTTTATACAGTACTGGAGTATATAGTGGTCATATTTATACAGTGATAACAATGATAAAAGTTCAATCGTAAATGACTGAAGCTAATTACTCTGTTATTGTAAGTCGAATAGCCCTCGAGGCAATATATGTACTCCATGGACAAGTGAAAGAGAAAAATGTAAAAGGTTAACAATTATTGACATGGAGAAGTAACAATAAGTGATACAGGAGCTAAAATGTTTAGTAGAGTAATAGTTTATATATTCTATCGCAAAAAACTAGAACTAATCAAGTTGGTACATAACGATGTAATCAAGTATTTACGTATTAAACCTAAGTCAGTTTCCACTGAAAAATAAGAATAACAGTTAATATTTAACACATGAATAAACCATAGTTATGCTGACAGTTTAGTTACAAGGAGGTTTATGTCAGGTTTTCTGCCATCTGACTAATGATAAAAGAGAAAAGGATCTGAGCATCAAAGTGCACAATATGAGAAGTTTATCTTTAAATAACTGACTGTATCACGTATTAGTTAGTTAAATTCAATTATCAAACCGAGTCTAGATCATTTAACATTTGTCTTAATCCGATTACTAGTTCAAATTACATAATTCCTAAACATTTTCTTCATATTACAAGACTGAAGAGAATATAACACGCGTCTTAATGCTGTTTATCCGACTTTATTCTATGTACTTACTACACAATACACCAGAATGAAATACACCCAGCACAAGAAAGAAAGAAGTTGATAAATACAAATGTTGAGAGTAATCAGTAGGAAAGTAAACGAGACAACACCCAGTCAATAGTAGTAGGATAATTAGGAGTAGGAGGATGTGCACATGAAATAATGAAGGCATTCGTTGTGTATCTACACAGTACTACTATTATTCTGCATTTAACTTCTTAGGTAAGAGAGGGAAAAAACGAACATTAAATTCTATTGATGAAATCATATTGAAGAAGTAGGATAAAGTACTGAACTTTGCTTACTTTTAAAGTATTAAATGAATGATAAAAAGTGTAACCACCTGTTAAATTATTTTCTACGATAAAATGACCTGAATCAGGTGTTTGAGCAATAGTTAAATCTTTGAAATAAAATAGTAGAAACTATAGAAAAATTCACGCTTGGGTGTATATGACCTAAAAGACGAAATCAGGTCAACTATGAGAAGTGTAGCAAAATCAAATCTCCAAATATAAGTAAATAATATTAGGAAGGTAAAACACCGGCAAAAGAAAGATGAATAGCACTAATATATATAGTTAAACAATAACCCTAGGTGCATTGGGCAGTAAAATATTCCTGAAGAGAATTACCAAAACAGAGCAACTCTCTTGATCATAAAACTTGACCAAAATGTGGTAATTCGACTGTCGAAATATATATTACCAAAAACATATTTTCGGTACTTTTATTAACGGCCGAAAAATGGTGGAAACACCAAGATCCACTAGCTTTAAGTATTAAAAATTAAGTAATATGCCGATTCGATTATTCCGTTACATAGGTACCAGCCTACTAATACATTCTTGATAGTTAAAAAACTTATCATGTATACTATTCCTCGGATCTAACAAACGAGTAGATAAAGTATAAATAAATTCAGTAATGTTCTTGTACGAGATGACGGATGAGATAGATCGATAAACAGATGACCTATTAAGGAAATATAAACTCAGAATATGTAACGATGGATGGCCAGCTATGATGAGGCAGTAGACAATCCAGTGTGTATATAAACACGATGTAGGCTAAAAAGATTAGAACGAGAATATGCGTACATGTAAATATGTTTCTGAATCCCGTGGAAAACTAGACAGTAAAATAAAATGGGCGAATGAATAAACTGAATAAAAAATTACAACGGCAACAATAACAAGTGGTTGAACCATGAAAAATCAATACGAAAAAATCAGGAAGTATTCCTCAATAATTAAACAGAGTCAAACATGATATACTAGATTTACTAACAATAGAGAAATTTATTACTTACTTGAAGGCGTTGAGTTAGCTGATTAAGTTTGGCTTGCAAACTTTCAGATTCTTGTTGAGCTTGAGAACTTTCTGAACGATATGTTCGTTCAGCGGCAAGTAACTGTTGAACCTGACCACGTAACTGAATTTCTGAACTACGTAAAGATTGGATTTCTGATTTTAAATTTTTAGCCTCGGCCTCTAGTCTGTAATTCATACAACAATCCAAAATGAATAAAATTGTGAATAGGTCATACAAACCTACGAAATAGATATTGAAATAAAAGCAACAGCATATTAGTCATGACCTATATGTGAATATGCTGAACTGACAACTACAACCACAAGTCAAACTGTCAGTAAATTTATTTACACTCAGCGATGATGGACAGAGCCAATCGAAAATCTTATTTCGAACATATAGTTAGTGAGACCTTCATGAGTTTGGTACACCGAAAATTTAGGATCTTAATTTGTGATTTAATATGAAATGAATGTGTTCAACTAATCAGGTAGAGAGTTAGACTATGACAATAACGACAGCATCCATACATGGTTATTGATTCTTAATATTCAGAAAGTGTTAAATTAAGACGCATCATTTTATTTACCGCCAGACAGACAAATACAACGCAGAACTTCGTACGTAAGTACATCAATTCAGATCGCCATACCCCGTCAGCACAGAGACGCAACTGTCAGTTCAAATCCAAGAGTGATAGCGATAGTAGAAGTATTAGAAGGAATGGAGAAGATTAGTGTTTGAAGATACGATTCGAGAAGTATAATTCAGTGAGATGAAACTAGGAGAATCTAGGAGATTATCAGGAATTCAGAAGATTAGAATTTCAGAGAACACAGAGTGGATGCACCTGCACCATTGCAAACAATTCTGATCCATGTCGTTCAAGGTCTCTAATCATTGGTGACTTTCGTCTCGCGAGCCCCAACCAAGGTAGTCTACATCCACCAACATGATTCTGTCCACTTGTCTTTGATTTCATGGATTGTGTCAAGTTTAGCTCTGGCCGCCCCTAGCTTTCTACCAACATGCTCATACATCACAAAACATCGCTCGTCGAGGCAGTCGGTGGTTGGGCATATACAACACATGTCCCTACCACCTCAACTGATGAAGTTTCACTAACTCATCAACTGATCTGCCATCCTTCGTCTTCTTTGGTACACCTTTCAATGATAGACACTGCCACAGAACCTCACGGTCCACTGGGTCGAATGGCGCCTTAAGGTCCAAAGAAACAACTATTGTAGGACGCCTAAATGTGTGTCTGTGTTCCAGGACCTGTCTGAGTGTGAAAATGTGGTCTATACAGCCACGTCCAGGTCAAAAACCAGCCTGGTTTTCTCGAGTCTGCTCTTCACGAGGTTTCGTTCGTTAAGCGTCCAAATATTACTGAGGCCAATATTTTCGATATTATGTTAGTTAAACTTATTCCCGTGATTGTCACAAGACGTTTGTCCTTTATCATAAATTGGGAGAATCAAGGATTGGGATTACGTCCAGTCCCCAGATTCTAACTAAGATCCCAGTCAATATAGCTGCTAAAACTAGCCCACCATCCTTAAAAATCTCAGGAGTCAATCTATTGGGTCCTGCTGCTTCTCTCTCTCGCTTCAGATTTCCTATAGCCTTTTCAACTTCATTGTTGATAAAATCGATTTCACTAGGTAGTATTAATAATTAGCTCTAACTCTGGCAAAATGTTCTCTAACTTTCATGTTTTAACAACGCTGGTAAAGTTTGAAAATAGTAACACTGCAAATTCAAATGACAATACAAATACGAAGAACAAGTACTAACATAAGAAACACAATAATTAACTAAACCACTAATCTATATAAATTTAGAACTTGACTAAAACGAAAACTACGTACATACAGTTGAGTTGATATTACAAACTTACAGACAAAAATTTATCTTAAAAAATATTATATATATATATATATATATATTATTGAGTGATGCTTGTTAGTATGAAGCGATGAGTGGAAATATAATAGTGCTGTGAGAATCATTCGCCAGGGATTCAACATGTTTATAAAAGTAACCTAAATCTATTGAAAAGTTGTTTTATCGAATTTTCGCTCACTTCTAATCCTAGGCTTTTATTTGAGTCAGTTGATTGATTGTTGTTACATCTTTCACTGGCTGTAAGTTACACCAAATAAATCATAGATTTATTATTGAGTAGCGTACCACAAATACCCTAGTTATGTCTACAATGCGAATTAACATTTGTGTGAATAAAAACGTGGCTGGTTTTTCTGGTGTTCTGATTTGTTCATTGCAGTTATTGTGTAGGCTATCAATTGTTAATCTACACAGTGGCTGTGTTGGTGGACTTAGTAGGCACAGACTGAAGCGATGAAAAGATTTAGATTTTTTAGGTTAGACGGTTAATTTAGTGATTTTTTAGAACGCTCCAAATCTGAATAGCAATTACAGATGGTTTGTTACTAGGACTGATGATTAGACTCCGTACTCTATCAATTTTAGGTGATTGTGGATCCGTTATAGAACACTGGGCTACTGAGGAAGAGCACCTTGCGTAATCATAGGCTGGAAATAATTTAAAAAGAAGGCATACAGTGTAGGGATGAGGTGATTTTATGGTGCACTTTACGTCGTGCAACGAAGTCTATAGGTGGCATTTTTTCTAGATCGAAGCTCGAGTCGCGACGGATCATGCTTATGGATTACAAGTATGCAAATAACCAATGCCGTTGCAATGGTTGACGTGAGTGACGTAACAACTACAGTGTTATGAATATTGCTGAAGTGCCTGTTAAAGGGTTTGAAAAACATCAGAAAAGCTGACCAGAAAGAAAAGTAAAATAGAGACATAAGAGCAAAGGTAGGTTAAGTAAGTAGCTCTTTCTTTAATCTAACCCGGAGATATGCGCATTACTCGGTAAAGTGCCACAAAAAGCTCATTTCTAGTGGATTTCAAATATAAGACATTAACCCTTTAATCTATATTTATTGAGGGGTTGTCCATAGTTTTTTTCTAATAAATTTACTATAACTGATAACAAGTTTACACACTAAATTATGAAGACGAAGGAACTAACTTCGAACATATAAAGACTACCAAGATGCAACGATTCAGAGCAATATGGACGATGTTTTTTAGCACACTTATTATGAATTTATCCTAACGAACTGAAGTCTAACATTTATGAAATGATTTATCATGTTAAAACTCTATGTCCATAGTAATTTTTTCTTTTTTTCTAATACAACTTTCACTTAAAGGATCTGAATTCTGATTAGCTACTAAGTGATGGCAAGTTAGAAAGGTTACTTTTTGATCTACCCGGTGGCGTTAAAATAACCGAGTTCACTTTTGATACCAATTAAGTTCATTTAACTTTCACAAAATAGACTTCGAGTTTTAAAAAACCATAATATTGTGGATTTCATATATATATCGATCGATTTTACTATACGTAGTACAGGCTTCTGGATTTCGATAACACGGAATAAAAACTTTATGACTGTATCTGAGTACATAAGTTCAGATATCTAAAGTTGGAGGTTAGAATTATTTCTGTATCTTAAAAGCTGGTAGAATTATGAGTTAGCGCGACCACCCATCGCTTTCTGAAGGCTAAGTCGCAGACTCCAACTCTCCTCAACATTCTTTGGTTTGAATAGTTGGACAGTAAGTAAACTTTTAGTAAAGAGATTTTAGATATTCCACATGATGCCAATTCATTGAACCCATTCACTTGAACTACCTTTGAGACTGTATTATCTTAATACCACAGAATGAACTTGGAAATGCGTTATAAACGAATACAACAGAAATCAGTGCTTAGTGAGTAAAAACAGGCTTAGTTATTGAGTTCTCTTGATATCATGTAAGTAAATTATACAAAATTCTATTTGGAGAACCCGATCAAAAATAAGAGCAAACTAACTTCAAAGTATACTCATCCTTGTTGGCATTTTTACCACCAGATTTACAACTAGTTGATAATGGAGTTGAACTGCATGGATTAAGTTTACTACCACCAGAAGACCCAGAAGAAGCAGAATTTACATTTGAATTATTAGAAGCAGAAGTTGTTTTAGTTGATGTGATATTCACTGACGCAGGTGACTGTTTTGTTTCACAAGATTTTGGATTTGATGTTGTACAGTTTGATTTGGCCTTATTATTATTATCATTATTAGTTGAACTAGAACAATTGGATATTGATAAACTAGATGTGACTGAAGTAAGTGGTGAGACGGACTTCTTGTGTACTAATTTATCCTCCTTTACATCAGTATCCCTTCTAATACAATTTTCTATGTGATCGTCAGGATAAACTGTATCCGGAATAGTAGAGTTAGAAACAGATGGAACCTTTACAACGATCGTTTGAGCAGGGGAGACGGCCACGTACGATTCGTTCTAAGAATGTGACAGGCAGTTAATAAATAATTAGCAAGAAAACTGTGAAACAACTGAAATAGCTTAAAAAGGTCAGTTTTCATAATTACAAAATAGTGGGTTTATACAGAAACTTTTTGTATATTTGTTTCAAAGCAAAACAAAATTGCATGTGAACCAGACGAAAAGAAGTATTTCAAAAGTAATGGTTGATGCTTTTATTAGCAATCACAGTTACCACACATAGTTGCCTTGAATAAACTGGATCCTGACACAAAAGCCATTATTATATTTTATAAACTAGAGGGTAAGCAAAAAATATTAGAAACACTGATTAAAATAAACCCATACCAAATAGTGAATCGCTTCAGGAGACGTAGTACCACACGGGAAAATAAAGCGGTTCGACCTTGTTTTTTTCAGTAATGACAGAATAAATAAAATAATAAGCAAATAAACTTGGTTTCTCCTCAAAACTATTATTATGCAACATCTGTATGTGCTAATTTGCGGTAGAAACTCAAGTTAATGCACATTTGTTAAAATCATTTTAAAGTTTTCTAAATTAGGTAGTATAAACAGATGACCACAAACTCTAACATGATAAACAGCTATGGTGGCAACATATGAAAACGAGATAAATTTACTTAACATAATTCATGATCATCTGGTTGAAAACAGAGTCATAAAACAAATAAAAACTTATGCACCAGATGTTTGCTAGAGTACCTTGACGTTATATTTTTGTTAATTTAACGGTAATTCACTACATAAAAGTTTGTAACTGCCTTCAGTAATAGAAAAATTTAAAAAATACCTGTTCCGAAAGTGATGATGCTGCAGAAGTATTATTGTCCATCGGTTCGTCATTTCCTAACCGCAATGTACATTCTTTTGCAATACTATTATCATTTGAACATAAAGACGGATCCGTGCAATTATCACTACGAGTAGATGAATGAACAATACGTGTTGCACGGGAATGATTCAGAGACGTATTTTTCTTAACACTTGAGGTAGCATGATTTTCTTTGTCTCGGGAATGAATCATGTTAACGCTATTTAATTCAGATATATGTCCAGATGGTAATACATTTGGCACAGTAGACGTGGAAGAAGAGATAGCCAGCGTTGAACAATTATTTTCACAAACCATGTTCGAATGTTTAGATTTAGGAATGGTGTCTTTATTGAAAGAAAAAACAGAAAACGCGAGGCAGTTCAATATAATGAAGTACTTGAACAACAGATATTACGTTCCAACATGCCTGAACACAAGAAAAATGAAATTATCAGTCGAAAATAGGATGAATTGTAAATCAAATAGTGGTATTCTAGCTGATTTCTTATTACAACTATCACCAAACTAATGAAAATCTCCACATTCAATGAAGTATATTTTTAGTGTGGATAAATGATACTATGTTGAAAAAATAAATTGAAAATTTATAGGTTCTATGACTAAATGAAAGATTAAAACAACGAATTTCCATTAAGCTAGGAACCTTTAGATTTCTAAATCAAAATTTATTTCAATGTTTGTTTACAACTTACCAGACGGAAGAAAGACACCGCAAAGAAACCTCTCAAGGTTCTACTTAATGAAAGCATACCTAAGATTGTATTTCAGAAACAACTAAAAAAACAGTTAGGTAGCCATGCAAGTGAGGCTCATCCCAAGGCGCCTAAGACTGATATACAGAAAGCTGTGGAAACGGCAGTGAAATCTGTCAGTAAGGCAAACCAATAAGTTAAGGAGAATCAGCGGATTTCAGTAGTATCTACTTAAATGATAGATACTCCGACACCCATCCCTACTGGATCTGAACATGATGAGAAGCGCAGTCATTTTAAACAGAGGCCGATAATAAACCTAAGCAATGATCGCCAACAGTAATGGGTGGCGAAAGCAAAAGAGGTGGAAACAGCAGCGGCTATAGGTTAACAGTAGATAACTACACAGACCTATCAAGGAAACCAGTACTCGAAATCAGACTGTTAGTGAGATTCTCTCGGAAACAGATGAGACTATTATTCATTGTAGATCCCGTAGATAGAATCAATGGGATGAACACTACAGCGATCAGTTCAACTGGCATTCAACCACACATCGGTTACCAACGATCTCCAGTCATTCTCAATGGTCAATGATTATAAGTCCTCCGAGTCGTTATGAAGTTGATAAAGCAATAAGGAATCTGAGACGAGGGAGAGCAGCAGGGTCTGATAGATTGACCACTGAGATTTTTAAGAATAGTGGTCCAGTTTTAGCAGCAACAATGACTGGGATCTTAGGCAGCATCCGGGAACTGGACATAATCCCATCTGACCAAGATATTCGCTTGTTCACTTAGAGTATGCCGACGATATAAGTCTATTTGGTGAATTTATGTACATACGTACGAAGTCCTACGTTGCAACTGACTGACTGATTTGGTGAATACGCTGAAAAAATGCAGTATCTCCTGACTAACCCAAGTAATAATGAAAGCATGTTCGGTATGCGGTTCTCACCCTCAAAATGCAAAATGTTGCTTCAAGACTGGGTTGCATCGGCACCTGAACTAGTGATGAGGAGTGAAGTAGTTGAGCATGTAGACCGCTTCACTTACCTTGAGTCTCATCAGTGCTGATGGCCCGGTGACTGACGAAATCTCAGCTCGGATACAGAAGGCTCGATTGGCTTTTCCCAACTTGCGTCACCTATAGAGCAGGTGAGATATCCTTTTATTTACCAAAGGACGAGTGTACTGTGCAGCAATTCGCTCGGTTCTACTATACGGATGCAAAACATGGCTAGTAAGATTACAAGATTTTCGTAGGTTACTGGTTTTCGATCAAAGGTGTCTCCGAAGCATTGCTCGTTTATCTTGGGTAAGCAACGCTGTTGTTAGGAAACGAGTTCTAGGTAAGGATTGAAGATCAGTAGATGAGTTAGTGAAACTTCATCAGTTGAGGTGGTAGGGACATGTGTTGTATATGCCCAACCACCGACTGCCTCGACGAGCGATGTTTTGTGATGTATGAGCATGTTGGTAGAAAGCTAGGGGCGGCCAGAGCTAAACTTGACACAATCCATGAAATCAAAGACAAGTGGACAGAATCATGTTGGTGGATGTAGACTACCTTGGTTGGGGCTCGCGAGACGAAAGTCACCAATGATTAGAGACCTTGAACGACATGGATCAGAATTGTTTGCAATGGTGCAGGTGCATCCACTCTTTGTGTTCTCTGAAATTCTAATCTTCTGAATTCCTGATAATCTCCTAGATTCTCCTAGTTTCATCTCACTGAATTATACTTCTCGAATCATATCTTCAAACACTAATCTTTTACATTACCGCTAATTTTTCTACTATACCTACTACTACGGTATTCTAACAGACAGTTGCGTCCTGGTGTTGATGGGGTATGGCAACGGGAACTTATGTACTCATGTACGGAACTCCTTGTTGTCAGTCAGTTGCAACGTAGAACTTCGTACGTACGTACAAAAGTTCATGTTGCAATACCACATTGGCAAAGAGACGCAAATTTCAAATCGAATCCCATAGTGATAAAGATAGTGGAGGTATTAATGGCAATGAAGAAGACTAGGGTTCGAAGATATTATTCAAGAAGTATAAGTATAAGTACACGATCGACTACTTCACTCCCTATCACTAGTTAAGGTGCCGATGCAACCCAGTCTTGAAGCAACATTTTGCATTTCGAGGGGGAAAACCGCATCCCGAACATGATCGCATTGTTGCTTATGGTAGTCAGAAGACTCTGCATTTTGTCAGCGTCTTCACCGAATAGAACTATGTCATCGGCATATTCTAGATCAGTAAGCGACTTTCCTGGTAGAAGGTCAACCCCTTAAAAATCTGACGAGGTTAATCTTAACTCTAAGAGGATGTCTACGACAAAGTTAAACAAGAATGGAAAGAGTGGAAAGCCCTGACGGACACCACTTGATGTACGGCATTCAGATGACAGTTCGCCATATGCTCTCACCCGACCAGTGGTGTTCGAGTAGAGTGCTTGTATAAGGTGAATGCACTTCTTTGGTACACCTTTTAATGACAGACAATGCCACAGAACTTCACGATCCACTGAGTCAAATGCCGCTTTTAGGTCCAGGAACACGACTACTGTCGGACGTCTAAGTGTGTGTCTGTGTTCCAGGACCTGTCGTAGTGTGAAGATGTGGTCTATACAACCACATCCAGGTCGAAAACCAGCCTGGCTTTCTCTAGTCTGTTCTTCACGAGCTCTAGATAGACGTCTAAGTATAATGGAGGCTAACAATTTAGAAACTATAGTAGTTAGGCTTATTCCCTTGTGATTGTCACAAGAGGACTTGTGTTTTTTCTTGTAGATTGCGACAATTAGCGACTGAGACCCGTCAGAAGGGATTACGTCCAGTTCCCAGATTCAACCAAGGATCTCGGTCAGCCTAACTGTTAAAACTGGACCACCATCCTTAAACATCTCAGGGGTAAGCCTATCAGGACCTGCTGCTCTCCTTCGCTTTAGATTTCCTATCGCCTTCCCAACTTCATGTAAACTGGGAGGACTTAAATCGATTTGCCATTCAGGATGACTGGAGATCGTGGGCAACCGAAGAGTGGCTCGAGGCCAGTTGAACTGATCCCTAAAGTGTTCTGCTCGTCAATCCAATCTACTGGATTGAGAATGGATAATAAGACCATCCTTTTCCAAAATAGTCTCACTCATATTCGGGTTCCAAATACCGGTTCCTTTAATAAGGCGGAAAAGTTGTCTACTTTTGCCTATCGCCACTGCCTTTTCCATCGCTTTTGATTTCGCCACCCGCCACTGTTCGCGGTCGTTACGTTGGCTTTTTATCTGCCTGCGCCTAAGTTCACTCCGCTCCTCAACGCATTCAGAGTCAGGTGGGATGCGCTTTCGAGCATCCATCAGTTCAGTGGATGCGACTGAAATCTACGGCATCATCCTAGCCTTACGGTTTGCCTTGCTAGCAGACATCACTGCTGTTCCCACAGCCTTTCTGATATCATTCCAACCTGCTTCCGGATGGGAATCGCTTACATGGTTACCTAACTCTCTTTCTAGTTGCTCCTGAAATATATTCTTAGCCTTATTATCATCAAGTAAAACCCTAAGAGGCTTCCTTACGGTGCTTTCCTATGTCCAGTAAGCCTCAAACAAATACGAGGTCGCACTAAGGCATGATCTGAATATAAACATGTACCTCAGAACGAGCGACAGTCCTCTATCGAACCTCTCTATCGGTGGCTGATTGCGATATGATCTAGTTGGGTCCAACGTTAAGACGACTTCGGGGGTCGCCAGGTCAAAAGATGCTTTTCTTTATGTCTAAAGTAAGTGTTTGCTAGAAATAGGCGGTTTTCTGAGCACAGTTGCAACAGACAGTCGCCATTGTCTGTTCTCTGAGCCGCGACACCATAACATCCATCCAGGTGTCTTTCATTTTCACTTAGTCTACCTACTTGAGCATTGAAGTCACCAGCCATTATTACTATATCAGAGCGCTTAACTTTTAGGAGGAGGTCCGAAAGCTTACTGTAAAACTCATCTTTCACATCGTCTGGACTGCAGTCAGTGGGGGCGTAGGCTGATATGACGAAGAGGCGACGACGAGTGTCCCTATCCTTTCGAATCCTTACTGACCCGTTTAATCGGACGGCGCACAAGCGATTATCTACAGGGATCCAGTCAAGGAGAGATTGTTCTGCCCTATGACTCAATGCTATACCTACGTCAGCGAGACCCCGGGAAGCAGCATCAGGGCTACCGGATACACGAAGGGTAAATCGAACTGCTTCTTTATCTTGAGATGGTGAGGTCAAGTGAATGATGCTACTCGGATCCTGTATGCGCGTTTCCGAGACGCAGCACACATCGATGGCACGAGATCCTAAAGTCCTAGCTAATGATGCCTGTTGCCCTATTTGACACACTGTCTGTACATTAAAAGCTCCAACATGTAGTTTAGAACGGGGTTTAAGGAGACCAGGAACGACCTTTCGCGAACTCGCATCATTTGCATTAGCAGTGCACTGTGATAAATGAATGTGAGAAGAGTTAGTCGTGGAGATAAGGGAGGGATTAGGGGGTGTAGGAAGGATTTGATTTTGACCGGGGGAAGTCCTTGTTGTAACTGACTGACTGACTGGTAGTACGATGAATAATGATAAAAGAAAAACATTCTGAACCAAAACCGTTTTTTATGTTCAAAATGTCCTAAGATAAACTAATCATGATATTACTGGTTCCAATGTGTAGAAACGCAAATAAAATGATCTGATTTTAAAACCGCAGTCAATGAACGTTGTAACAATGTATATACGACTATAAAATGATAGTGGTTATGGAACCTTTTTCATCTTACTAGTTGATAAAAGTGAAGCTTCTAAAGTTAATCAATATATCCAAAGCATTAAAGTAGGTAGATAGTATCCGGTCACTCCATACTACCCTACCTCCATGAGTCTCAAAATGATATTGATAGATAAATTTTCGATCATTTTCAGAATTAATACTAGTATGAATGAGGGCATATGCAGAGGGAGTACATGTATGACAGTCAAAACTAAATACAGAACCAATTAATGAAATATGTGACTGTTTGTGAGGCTTAAATGTTGTAACGACATGGATTTCGCCGACATGGGCGGTCGTTTACTAATTTTCTGGGAATTTACCATTGTTAATTTTGTTAGTATCAATACCCTTCACTTGTCATTAGGTTTACCAGGAAAAAGTACCATAGAAGTGATAGATCAAACTGTAAATAATTATGAGCATTTACTAATACAATTCTGTAGGCGTACACAAAAATTACAATTAATATCATCCAATGTTATGCACCTACCAATGACTACAATGACGACGTTAAAGATCAATTCTACGAAAGGCTGCAGTCAATCGTCGAGAAATGTTCACCAAAGGATTTGACGATTCTTATGGGAGACCTGAATCTCAAGGTTGGAATGGACAACACTGGATATGAAGACATCATGGGACGACATGGACTGGGAGAAAGGAACGAAAACGGTAAGAGATTTGCAAACCTATGTGCCTTCAACAAACTGCTCATCGGTGGCACAATATTCCCGAACAAATGCATACACAAAGCTACATGGATTTCACCCGACCACACTACTCAAAACCAAATTGACCACATCTGTATCAACAAAACGTTCAGAAGGACCATGGAGGATGTGAGAACCAAGAGAGGAGCTGATATAGCATCAGATCACCACTTTCTGGTCTCCAAAATGAAACTGAAACTAAAGAAGCACTGGACTACGGGGCAGACAACATCACACAAGTTTAATATAGCATTTCTTCGGGATGCCGTAAAACTCAACGAATTCAGGATAGCCCTCACTAATAGGTTCCAGGCCTTGCACGATATACTCAATGGAGAGGACGCAACATTGGAGAACAATTGGAAAGGGATCAAAGAGGAAATCACTTCAACATGTCACGAAGTTCTGGGTCAAAGAAGTACCACCACAAGGAATGGATCTCTGTTGATACTCTCGCAAAAATTGAAGAAAGGAGGAACAAGAAGGCAGCAATCAATGTCAGCCGCACAAGAGCAGAGAAAGTTAAGGCACAAGCTGCATACACAGAAGCAAACAGGTAAGTGAAGAAGAGCATCAGATCTGACAAACGAAAATATGTGGAAGATCTAGCAATGACGGCGGAAAAGGCTACAAGAGACGGAAACTTGAAACAATTGTACGAAACAATAAAGAAGCTCGCCGGAAACTATCGTAAACCAGAACGACCAGGGAAAAGCAAGGAAGGGAAAGTAATCAGCAACACTGAAGAACAGCGAAATAGGTGGGTAGAGCACTTTCAGGAACTCCTAAATCAACCAGCTACACTGAACCCACCCAACATCGAAGCAGCATCCACGGACCTCCCAATTAATATTGGCGCACCTACGATTGAGGAGATGAGGAACAAGTACCATCAGATTGGAAAGAGGGATACCTCATAAAAATACCAAAGAAAGGAGATCTCAGCAAGTGTGAGAACTAGAGAGGCATCACTCTTCTTTCAATACCAGGCAAAGCATTCAACAGGGTATTGTTAAACATAATGAAGGATTTCGTAGACGTCCAACTTCGAGATCAACAGGCCGGATTTCGTAAGGATCGATCGTGTACTGACCAAATTGCTACATTACGGATCATTGTGGAACAATCAATTGGATGGGACTCACCACTCTACATCAACTTCATCGACTACGAGAAAGCATTCGATAGAGTGAATAGGAAAACACGGTGGAGGCTTCTTCGACACTACGGTGTGCTTGAGAAAATAGTTAACATCATACGGAATTCTTATGATGGATTCAACTGCAAAATCGTGCACGAAGGACAGCTGACAAATTTTTGCGAGGAGAACACCGGTGTCAGGCAAGGTTGCTTACTCTCATCCTTTCTATTTCTCCTGGTGACCGACTGGATTATGAAGATGTCAACATCCGGAGGGAAACATGGTAGATAGTAGACAGCCAGTATGTAGTTAGACGATTTGGACTTAGTACATGATTTGGCTCTTTTATCGTACACACAACAAATAAATGCAAGAGAAGACGACCAGTGTAGCAGCAGCCTCTGCAGCAGTAGGTCTCAACATACATAAAGGAAAGAGCGAAATTCTCCGATGCGACACAACATGCACCAACCAAATCACTCTTGATGGAGATGCCTTGGATGACGTTAACACCTTCACATATCTGGGAAGCATCATCGACAATCAAGGTGGATCCGATGCAGATGTGAGGGCGCGAATTGGCAAAGCGAGGGCTGCATTTCTACAGTTGAAAAAAATCTGGAACTCCAAACAACTTTCAACCAAAACCAAAATCACGAATTTCAATACAAATGTCGAGAGTTCTACTTTATGGAGCGGAAACTTGGGGAACTACGAAAGGCATCATCCAGGAGATACAAGTGTTTGTTAACAGTTGTCTACGCAAAATACTTCGTATTCGTTGGCCAGACACCATCAGCAACAACGAACTGTTGGAGAGAACAAACCAGATTCCAGTGGAGTAGGAAATCAGGAAGAAGCGGTGGAAGTGGATAGGACACACACTACGAAAAGCACCTAACTGCGTCACGAGACACGCACTCACATGGAACCCTCAAGGCAAAAGGAAAAGAGGAAGGCCAAGGAACACATTAAGCCGAGAAATAGAGAAAGATATGAAAGGAATGAACAAACACTGGACAGAACTGGAGAGGGAAGCCCAGGATAGAGTTGTTTGGAGAAAACTGGTGGGCGGCCTGTGCTCCATTGGGGGTAACAGGCGTAAGTAAGTAAGTAAGGCGTACACAAAAATGGAAATATACATTAAAAAAGGACAAAAAGAATGTGCGATAATTTTCTGAACAAATCGAAATATCTCAAGCAAATGTTATAAAATACCGCTCCCTTAGAAAATATAATCAATAAACTAATACTTCAGCTTGAATCTCAATACAACAACATTAAGCAGAAAGTATATGTATTGAATTGTTTACACAGCAAGTTCCCAAAGTATAAATTCTACCGGAAGTCTGGAGAAATATGAGGATAGGAATGCACGTAACTTCAATCAATACTAATGAAATACAACTAAAAAAACTTATCTCTCTTAGGAATTTTAAAACGGTGAGAATTCATCGCTACCAGTTGTCTGTTTTGCATGAATGATGTAAACACAAAAGAAAAACAAGATGCAATGAGTTAAAAATTACCTGATTTTAAATAACACCAAAGTTCCTTAGGTAACGCTTCTTCCAGAATAGAAAAAAATGTTATGTTTTGTGCTTCAACAAATTTTTGTCTTCGCTGTATAATAAAAATATATGAACCAAACAAACATTTCATAAGTTTTTGAATAGACAAATAACAATGAATGATCCAAGTGGGCATAATTTATTGACACAAGATAAACTTATTTCAAAACGAATCCAAAAGTAGTAAAAGTAGTAACAACAGAAGTAATAAGAAAAATAAAAAACCTAGACTTCGGGATTCAGGTTACAGGGAAAACAAACATTGGATAAGCTTCGGCATTTATGAACGATTTAGAATTATGACATTTAAACGCTTGCATTGTTGCTTAGAGTAGTCAAAAGACTGAATTTTGTCAGCGTATTCACTAAATAGAACAATGTCATCAGTATACTCTAAGTCAACTCGCGTGTATTCTGGTAGAAGGTCCACACCTGAAAAGTCAAACGAAGAAAATGTTAAATCTAAAAGCATATGTACGACAAAGTTAAACAGGAATGGAGAGAGTGGACAGCCCTGAAAAACACCGCTTGAAGTAAGGAATTCCGATGACCGTTCGTCACAGGCTATCACTCGACCAGCGGTGTTCGAGTAGAGAGCTTGTATAAGGTGAATATACTTCTTTGGTACACCTTTTAATGACAGACAATGCCACAGGACCTCATGATCAACAGAGTCGAATGCCGCATTTAGGTCCACGAAGACAACTATTGTCGGACGCTTATATGTGTATCTGTGTTCCAGGGCCTGTCCTAGTGTGAAGATGTGGTTTATACAGCCACGTCCACGTCGAAAACCAGGCTGGCTTTCTCTAGTCTGCTTTTCACGAGCTTTCGTCAAGCGTCTGATTATTATTGAGACCAATATTTTCGATATTATATTAGTAAGGCTGATTCCTCTGTGATTGTCACAAGAGGACTTTTGTCCTTTCTTATAGATTGAGATAATCAGTGATTGAGACAAGTCAGATGGGATTACGTCGTCCACTTCCAAAATCTCAGTCAATGTGACTGTCAGAAATGGACCACTATTCTTAAAAATCTCAGTGGTCAATCTATCAGACCCTGCTGCTCTCCCTCGTTTCAGATTCCTTATTGCTTTATCAACTTCATAACGATTCGGAGGACTTATATCCATTGGCCATTCAGGATGACTGGAGATCGTTGGTAACCTAAGTGTGGCTGAATGCCGGTTGAACTGATCCCCAAAGTGTTCTGCCCATCGATCCAATCTCCTGAGAGTGAATGATATAGCCATCCTTTTCTGAGGCAGCTTCGCTAACAATGTATTCTTAGTATCAGTTTTCTTGACAACGTGGACGCAAAGGTCATTGCCCTTCGAATCGTATGTCTCATCCCAAGAAGAAGCATAAACGTACTGAACATATGGTGAGTCAAAATCTAAAAACCTTTGTTGCACACCTGACATTTACGCTTCTTAAATCGACAAAATCGTACATAATGCCAACGACCACATAACCAGCATGCCATTGTTGGTTTGTTACGAGTTGTTATCGGCCACTGAACTTTTAACCTAATAACAGAATTGACACTACTACCGGTTAAATTAGGATTCGCCTGTTTAATCAACTCGTTGTCGTGTCTGATGCTTTGTAACCGCCTACACTCGTTTGTCAATGTTCTGAGTGTGACATTCTGGTCTTGATCCAGTCCAGTCAAAATTATAGTCCTGATCTCAGCGTTTTGTGGTTAATGAAGAGATTTGATATATATTAAGCATATAAATTATTCTTCTGTCAACGAGCGTAACTTGGACCGTTCACATTCTCTGTTGACGATGTCTGCTGGGACGGCATATTGATCGGCCTCGCGTTTCACCAAATTTAGACACTGATATCGAATACTAAACGATAAAGATGATTCAGCGAATATCTCTGACAATTGAATTACCGTCTTTTCGAAACTAAGCCTTAGAAGTAACTTTGTAACATATGGTCAGCATAACGTACATGTTCATTGCTTACTAACTTACGTACCGACAATCGAGACTTCCACGCGTCGTCTTGTTTATCGAATTCTAATCTAAATGTATCTTCCCAACGTTTGAAGCACGTGAGGAAAGTATTTCTACTTTCGGGATCATAAAGGAATTCTGGGATGCTGCTAGCAACTGCATCATAAGACGTACTTGAAATAGCCTATGGACTCAAGCAGTAGGTGCTGAGCTGTTAAGTCAGAGTATCCAACAACCGCATTTGTGCATCTAATTGTGCTTGCTGTTGTTGTAGTATTTGGTTGAGCTGGTCATCTGAAATGGACATTTCGGATTTATTTCTATTTTTCCTGTCGCCACTGTTATAATTCTCTCCCATTTTAACCCAGCTATTCCGAATGTTTAGTATTCTCGGACATCAATTCACTTGAGACGTTCTCCCAAATCAGAACGCGGTTGAACAGGAAATAGATATATTCCGATAACAAGGTTAGATGGAAGTAAGAAGCTCAAAAGGAAAATACGTTAGCATATTCATGGTTTTTACATGAGGAAATTCTAGAGTTTTCCCTCAGTATCGACTAGCGCTGACTGGATACGAAAGAGCCAATCAGCGTGCAGCAACACAATTAAGCCTTAATCCAATTTATGTCCAGCTAACACCAACCTAACGCACCTTGCGTTACATAAATTCTTTTTCGCATTGATTATGCTTGTTTCCATTTTGTTAATGAATATCTAGGAAAGCTGAAAATCTTTACACTTCATTACCACCGAATAACCAAACTAACCTGTGAAGTTTCTAGTAATCTAAATGTGAATACAAATATAGCACAGAAATTTAATTTTGAAACCATTTATCTGCGCATCTACCAAGATGAGACAAATTATTTGTACGACAATGAATTAATAAATAATAACTCAGAAAAATATACATTGGATTGATTGATAAATGCACACTAGATATAATGCGTCTACTTACCAAACGAAAATGATGTGAAATCATACTCTTTAAACTGAAACCCAAAGTTACAACGGGATAGCCAATGCTAGTGAGTACACAAAATGACAAATCAGTAAAATAAAAATAATGTACATGACTAATGCGCATAAACAGTAAAATAATGAGGTGAGAATCAAAAAAACATACATAACATAAAGTCAACCAAAAGCTTCAGTGATCTGGGCAACAAAAAATTACTGGACGTTTTGAAAAAAATTGCAGCTATGATGCATATTTGAAGGTTCCAAATACATGAAGGAGTGAACGATTATAATGAATTTGGTAGCTATTTTATTGGACAAGCATTTGCAGACAACTAGTAGTGATAACAGTGATTTTATGCTATGCACATTCATAGATTTCAAGGAGACAGACGTACCGATGACTAGGAAGGATAATGACAAGTAGTGTTGAATCTCATAGTTTGAAAATGGCAATATCGATTTGCACACTTTATAAATAAGCCAACAGCTAACCGGTCGTTAAAAGTTCCACGAAAACAACCAAAAGATTATACAAAAATTTGAAATCAACGAGAAATGATCCACCGTCGTTTGGATATATCTGAGCACTAATTCCGTATGTTGGTATCATTAGGTGAGCAGGTATGAGGTTAGACTCAATATACAAGGTATTGTAAATCTGTTGGTGAGGTAGTGAGTCTCCATCTATTGAGATGGTTAAGATATGTATCAAATGTTCAACCACTGCCTAAGGTCGAAACGCAATATCTGATGTAGGAATATATTGGAGAAAGCTAGGGGAGGTCAAACTAAAACGTAGCATGAGCACATTAAAGCCCTTAATGTTGGATAGGTAAGTACAGATCAGCTTGTCAGGATCCGTGTGATAATCATGATCCGTAGTTGGAGACGTAAGGTGATCGATGACAGGAGTATTCACGCTTTCTTCTTCTAGGTTTTGAGTTTTAAAATAATCCTATACTTTTTATTCCGCCAATTTGTTCATTCATCGAAAACCATGTTGTTCATACTTAGTATACTTGACTGATACTGTTACTGATTCTACTACTCTGGGATTCGTGTTGATAACTTCAGTTTACCATACTGGTATAATGTGGCAATTTGAACGAATACATTTATGTTCCAGGTTCTATGTTGCATGACTGACTGGCTTAAATACAATATAGCGTTAGTAGCACACCTTCATTTTTATTAACAGTAGTAAGGCGTAAAATGATGACAGCTAAAAGTATGGTTGATTGAAACAATTACTGAGTATTCTGCGATTTATTACATGCACTATAATGTCAAAATCTGAAAAAAACAAGTAATATGCAGTTCAAGTTGAGCATAAAACATGCTGTTTGGACAAAAGATGACAAAATAAACCGTTGCAGGCGGACAACGATAAACACCAAAAACAGTAAGTGTCACTAAAAGGTTTTCATTCATTCCCACGTAGATTGCAAACATTTTTGTCGGGAAGTAGCGAAAATTGAAGACATTAGTTAAATAACTTCGTTAAATGTAACACAGTCAACCATTACATCCATGATTGCGATTTGTTACATTACACAAAACCCTACCTAAACACACTCGATAGTCCATGTAGTTTTTTATACGATCAGTGGTATGGGGATACTAACTAGTGAAGCGTGAGCGTGGATTGTATGTCGGATTGTTTATCTTACGTAGGTGCGAAGAAACGTTAAAACCAACTACATCTGAAACAAGGTCTGGTAACAAATCAAATATTTATGCAGTAAATATGGTTCTCAACGCTTTGGTGATGAATAGCCGTTTCGACGAGAACACACCAGGAGACGAAAGGCAGACAGGACCCACATATAGACAACCTATCCAAGTTATTTAGAGTGATTTTCAAACAAACCACTAAGGGTATGCACTTTGCCTTTGGCTATACGTTCTTTGTATGAGATGTAACACTATTCTGCTGCCAAACCCAAGCAGAGAGAGTGAAGCGTCTGGTTCTGGAACTTACATGGAGACAGCTAGCTGGTTCCGAAATCCAGAGTGTAAGCAATCAAAAAAAAACCTAGATTACGTCATCTTTCAGTGATATTTCGTTTCTGGAGAATATAAATACCATATAACAAAGTTGATTCAAGTCTTTACAAAACCTAACAACAGGAAAAAGCAACTTACCAATGAGCTGCAAAAGGTCTGCAGAGATCTATACCAAGTGGCAGGCTTTTTGGATCCCGGAATCGAACAGCCACCTCGACATAGAAGAATAAAAAACACAGTGCAACTGTTGGGATATACACTCCGCGATCTAAAACGGGGGAGAACGATAGTCTCTTAAAGATAAATAGCAAGTATGCAAAAAGGAGATCAAGCATTTCCAGTCATATTTGACGGATATGTATAAGCCAGAACTACAAACGTCCGCTAAATGTCTCGCCCAAAGAACCTTTGTCTTACAATATGACTGAATAATATTGTCAGTCAGTCAGTCAGTTACAACGTAGAACTTCGTATGTCCGTACATCAGTTCAGATTGCCACACCACATTAGCACAGAAACATAACTGTCAATTCACATCCCATTACGCTAGAGATAGTAGAAGTATTGGCAGTGATAGGGAAGATTAGGGGTCGAAGATATCATTCGAGAAGTACAATCCAGTGAGATAAATTTAGAAAGAGAAAGATGAAAGCGATGAGGAGTTCAGAAGATCAGGATTTGAGAGAACACAAAGAGTGGATGCACCTGCACCATTGCAAACGATTCTGAGCCATGTCGTTCAAGGTCTCTTACCATCGGTTACTTCCATCTCACTGGCCCCAACCAGGTAGCCTATATCTACCAACATGACTCAGTGCACTTGTCAGTGACTTCATGGATTGTGTCATGTTTAGGTCTGGCCGCCCCTAGCTTTCATCCAGCCTACTCCTACATCACAAAACCTCGCTCGTCCAGATAGTGCGAGTTGGGCATATGTAACACGTGTCCCAGCCACCTCAAATGATGAAGTTCCACTACTTCGTAAATTGATGTAGCGTCCGTACCTAATACCCTTTTTCTAACAGCAGCTTACTTGATGGTCCCAGGATACACGAACAATACTTCTAAGTCTATGATCGAATACCAGTAACCTACGAATATCTTTTACTCTTACTGGCCATGCTTCGCAGCCATAAAGTAGGACGAAGCGAACTGCTGCACAGTACACCTTTGGTCAGCAAACGGATATTTCGCCTAGGGCATAAATGACAAAGGGTGGCAAAAGTCAATCGAGCTTCCTGTATACATGCTGAGATTTGGTTAGTCACTAAGCCATCAGAATAATATTGTAAGATCAGCATAATAGTAGCACTACTAATAATAGTAATGATAATTAAATCTTGATATTATTCAGTGATCTTAACATTGAATATTGAACTATATCATCGCAGGTTAGCAATTATCTCACCTGCTTCTGTGTGAATTATTGTACAGTATCGTTTATCCTCATAAAATATTAATGGTTACTTAATCGAACAAGTCTTGGTGTCTCATAGGAAATTATTGAGTAAATTCATGAGAATCATCTACTGGTTCCGCATTTTCTAAACAACTTTACCATATTTGTGTAACTACTTGCAGCACCAATAATTCGAAGAATGATCTACGTATATTTCTATCAAAATAACTCTAAGCATATGGAGCTTAAATCTCTATCAGACATAAACACTGAAAAGATGGTGCTTTGAAAATAATTAGTGTAAAATGAGATTATTTAAAATGGATTTTTGCCACTTGAAATCAAAATGTCATCTCAAGACCTTGGGATAAATTCAAAAGTAATTAGTCAAAGGTTAACCCACAGACTAGCTTAAATATTCGCATTAACCCAGACAGACTTGGAGCAATGATCTTTTAATGAATACAAATATTAAGTCAACTATTTCTTTCAATCAGCAGCTGAATGGAGTAAGAACAATTGACGGGCTTTCTGTATGAAACAATCTTAGACTAATTAATAAAATCCCCATATTTTCAAGCGACCTGTAATTTGGGTACCTTAGCTAACTTCCACAACACCAAAAATCGAACGTTTGCTTATAAATGAGCAGTGAATCTAATTGATCTATTTTAGACCTTTCTGTTTACTAAGTGCCTAATCGTTTCACTTTTCTTGTTTCCCCTCTCTTTGTCTTTACGATTTTGTTTTGGTTAGCTTGTGTACACTAGTTCAATCGTTTACTAACGTTACCATCATATATATTTCATTGGGGCATACCAATAAGTTAGTATGGAAAGTGATAGACAACAAATAAATGTGACAAGGATTCCATTTATAGCTTTCTAGGCTAAAGAATACATATCTAAATGTTATTTTTTGATTTTACCAAGTCGATCGAAAGATTCAAACTTTTACTTTTCAACTAACATGCCAATATTTAAAAACCTGTAGAAACAGGGAACTATACCGTACATTAAGCTTAACCGTGTTAATAAGCAGACTATAGTGTGATTCAATGACTTACGAACAAGACACTATCTGAATGACAGATCTCAGCTGCTGCTTGATTTCGGAACTAAAAATGTTGAAAACCGAGAACATCAAACGAGATTTTCCATCTTAAGGACAACTAATCCATCCGATACAAAATTTATCTACGAATTATTTACAAAAATCTGCTCTGTTCGACACTAATAGATAATTGTCACTTTAATAGGTCTTTATATCAAAATTGCAATGTAATTATATGCAAATATGCAGGAACTCAAGTTACTTATTGTGCACAGAGATATTCATAAAAGTGAAGAACGCATGTAATGCCAATTTTAAGACCAGTTACAGTCTAACTAAAAACCGGGAGTTAGATTTCGTAAATTAATTGAAAGTGTGAAGATGTACATAAAATCACTATAGTGATACAAACTATACGCATTAGCCAAGTAAATTTCATCTAATTACATTGCGTACCACCTTACAATCAACAACAACAACACTATGGGTGACGATTTAATGAATGAGAGTTTTGGAGTGCTAAAATGAAAAAACCGTACGCTAACAGACAAATGGACCGATAACAAAGTGATAACTACTCACTAGACCAAACTAGATACAAACCTCCGAATGGGTGAAACAATACTATTTTTATCGTGCAAAACAACATGATTGGGTAAAAATCATTAACATAATAACAAACATGATTAGCTGGTATAAGCGACTGACGGAAATCTGTCTTACAGGTGACTCACTGTATCGAATTAAGACTTGGCTACTAAGATTAAATCCTGCCCATCATACAGAACACTTCATGACTAACAGCTTCGAAGCCCTGGTAAATTGCATACAACAGAACAAATGTTGTAACTGATATTGAAGTTTTTGTCGTTTTCTTAAGATTAAAAAGAGATTTATGGGAGGCATTTGTTTATTATGAGCTAGTAAGGTTTATTTGGAGGCTTATTCACAAAAAGCATATTCATGATCCTTTATACAGCCTAGTAGCAGTTTCAGCATCATGCTAGTCCTAAACCTTTAAGAAAACACTCGCTCAAACAAATACAACTATTACGCATATAGAGTACTTTACGGCTAAAGTGAAAAAAGTAGACGAAATGAATCACCGTCATCGATAATAATAATAATAAACACCAAGCAGAAATTTCTTTAGTAAAAAAAAAACAGTAGAATTTACAGATAACGGTACGAAATGAAGTGAAGAAAGACGAGCGTATGGGTAAATAAGTAAATAATGTAAAACAAATTATTTGTAAACAGATTCCATTACTCCTAAATTACTGCTAGCTTTTACAATACAGTTTACGTTAACTGCCCCACAAATAAGTGATTGAATTCTTGCACGCAAGGCCACGACAATAATGTTTGATAATAGTGGAGAACGAATCAGATGAAAGAATGAAATTTTACAGGGACTGTTCAGGGGGAGAAGGCGAAATCAACAGCATTACAAAAAGAAAAGCCATAACACAAAACATCACCTTGACACTGAAGTATTCCGGAGTTTAGATTGGAAAGTATAATATTGTTTGAAAGAGGTACCATCCTGTTAATTTAGAAATATGCTTCGAACAAAAAGCTAACATCATACACTGTCATAACTTTATGGACTATTATCTGAATATCAATTGCGGCAAGAATTACATGTTAACTATGACAATTCTGAAAAGTAGTGATTAGTTTAGTGTCGTGATCAAGCCCTATAGGACTTCAGATCAACAAATTAAAGCAAGTATTTTTTAGATACGGAAATATATTGCTAGAGCGCCCTTTACACATTATAAAATGAAAGAAACTAAATCTATTGAAACACATGACAGTGCAAACGAAGAAAAAGTTAAATTGGGCTAATATATGGTGGTGTGTTAAGTGTTAAGAAACACAAGAACCAACGCTGTGTAATAACATCTAATATTTAAAGCTCCTCATCTACACACAGAGTTGAAGGAACAGAAAGAAGCAACAAGGTAAAGTGTATGATAACGAACTCTAACAAATATAGGAGACAAGCGAGAAAAGTGATGATCAAAGAACATAGAAGGTAATTTTTTACACAGCCATTCAGAAAGTTACAATCGAAATACTCAATGGGTTTGAAAAATGTCGTAAAAGTGAGGCAATTAAAACTAACCAAGAATTAAGATACACACTCAGAAATGAATAGTGAAAGATCTGAAGCAAACAATGGCCATCCATATCTCTAGGCGAAACTTGGTTTTAAGGATCATGAAGTACTTTATATTTGAATTCATGATTTTTGTTATTAGATAGAATTACAGAAAAACTCTTAACTCACCTGTTTGCCATAAAAGGTGTATCCACACACACGAACTACCTAGCAGGTAGATCAACGTAGTAGGTACGAGAAAGTAACAAAGCAAATCAGCCATAATTGCAGTGAGTGTAAAGAACAGAGCAAATGCCTATAATTTATAAAAAGTGTGATTTTTGATTATTAAAATCCAAAGTGAAAAACTCATATAATGAGTAGCAGAGTAAGTTTCTAAGGCATTTTTGAATTTATTTTCAACAGTGTTTGGAGTATCAAAAGCTTATTGCTAGCCTAACCCTAGATAGTCAGTCAGTCAACTGCACCGTACAACTTCGTACGTCAATAAATCAGTTCAAATTGCCACACCACATTAGCACAGAAACATAACTGTCAATTCACATCCCATTACGCTAGAGATAGTAGAAGTATTGGCAGTGATAGGGAAGATTAGGGGTCGAAGATATCATTCGAGAAGTACAATCCAGTGAGATAAATTTAGAAAGAGAAAGATGAAAGCGATGAGGAGTTCAGAAGATCAGGATTTGAGAGAACACAAAGAGTGGATGCACCTGCACCATTGCAAACGATTCTGAGCCATGTCGTTCAAGGTCTCTTACCATCGGTTACTTCCATCTCACTGGCCCCAACCAGGTAGCCTATATCTACCAACATGACTCAGTGCACTTGTCAGTGACTTCATGGATTGTGTCATGTTTAGGTCTGGCCGCCCCTAGCTTTCATCCAGCCTACTCCTACATCACAAAACCTCGCTCGTCCAGATAGTGCGAGTTGGGCATATGTAACACGTGTCCCAACCACCTCAAATGATGAAGTTCCACTACTTCGTCAATTGATGTAGCGTCAGTACCTAATACCCTTTTTCTAACAGCAGCTTACTTGATGGTCCCAGGATACACGAACAATACTTCTAAGACGCCTATGATCGCATACTAATAGCCAGTGAATATTAGTCTATTACTGTGAATATCCTGACTATAGCTGCTACTTTGTCGTAGTGGTTGGGCTTGCCTATCGTGATGGCCCAACTGAGCTATATTGGCTGGAATATATGTTCCTGCAGGTCATACCATGCTAGGCAGGTCGATTGGAGAACGATGAGATTTAAAGCAGCTACTCAAGGTCTGAGGATGAAGTCGTACTGCTGACTGTAGAGGGGTGTGACGGCAGTAAGGTGTGTCCCTCAAAAAACCAACATCCACAGCGGTGCTGCATTCTTACAAGGAAGGAAGAAATAGGTGACCGTAAAAATGTCACACCTTAAGTTACCTCATGAATTTCCATCTCCGGAGGTAAGGCCTTTTAAACAAGAACGGAGCTAACACTGAATACTGCCCATAAAAATGCCGCGCGTGACCGGCCTCACGCAGGTATCCTAGTGTTCTGCAGTCACGCTCACAGGTTTCTAAGACCAACGCTAATCCACGTTCCTTTTTAGGTTCCTCGAGAAACACCCTTTCACGATGTGGGCAGCCAGGAAGTGACAACCGCGAGACCCAATCAGTCAGAATCAATTCTTTCGCACAACTCCTAACATCTCTTGTCTCCACTTTTCCCCCTTTTCACATGCCTTTAACACCATGCACCGTTATTGCAAACGACTCGAGTTCGCGAAACGTTATTCCTGGTTTCCTGAAACCCCGTTCTAAACTACATGTTGGAGCTTTTAATGTCCGGAAATTATGCCAAATAGGACAAGTTTCCCGAGCTACTTCTGAAAAGTCAGACGATGAAAGTATCATCGATAAAAGCATGTCAATGACAAAGTTGGATAAGAATGGAAAAAGTGGGCAGTCTGACGAACACCAATTGAAGTAATCAATTCTGACGACAGTTAGCCATAAGCTCTCATACGACCAGTAGTGTTCGTGTAGATAGCTTGTACAAGGTTAGTGTGCTTCTTTGGTATACCTTTTGACGAGAGACACTGCCACAGAACCTCACGATCGAAAGAGTCGAATACCGCCTTAAGATCGAGAAATACTACTATTATAGGACGTATGAACGTGTGTACCTGTTCTAGGACCTTACGCAGTGTGAATATCTGGTCTATGCAACCACGTCCAAGTCTGAAAACAGCCTGGTTTTCTCTGGTCTGCACTTCACGATCTCGGAGTCTAGGTATCATAGAGGGGAACAATTTAGACGCCATGTACGTTAAACTGGTACCTCTGTGATTGTCACAAGAGGACTTTTGTCCTTTCTTAGATTGAGATAATCAGTGATTGAGACAAGTCAGATGGGATTACGTCGTCCACTTCCCAAATCCTACCTAAGATCTCGGTCATTGTGACAGTTAGAACTGGACTAACATCCTTAAATATCTCAGTGGACAATCTATCAGAACCTGCTGCTCTCCCTCGTTTCAGATCCTTTATTACTTTATCAACTGCATAAAGACTAGGAGGACTTAAATCGATTTGCCATTCAGGATGACTGGCGATCGTGAGCAACCGTAGTGTGACTGGAGGCCAGTTGAACTGATCCCTAGAGTGTTCTGCTCGTCAATCCAACCTCCTGGAATGAGAATAAATGATATAACCATCCTTCCCTGAGATATTTTCGCTACAAGATGAATTTCTAACACAGGTTTCCCTTATAAGTCGGAACAACTGTCTAGTGTTGCCTTTCGCCTCTGCCTTTACCATCTCCCTCGCTTTCCCCACTCACCACTGTTCGCGATCATTGCGTAGGCTTTTTATCTGCCTGCGCCTAAGTTCACTCCGCTCCTCATCGCATTCAGAGTCAGGTGGGATGCGCTTTCGAGCATCCATCAGTTCAGTGGATGCGACTGAAATCCAAGGCTTCATTCTAGCCTTATGGTCGACCTTACTAACAGATATCACTGCTGTTTCCACAGCCTTTCTGATATCATTCCAACCTGCTTCCGGATGGGAATCGCTTACATGGTTACCTAACTCTCTTTCTAGTTGCTCCTGAAATATATTCTTAGCCTTATTATCATCAAGTAAAACCCTAAGAGGCTTCCTTACGGTGTCTTTCCTACGTTCAGTAAGCCTCAAACAAATACGAGGTCGCACTAAGGCATGATCTGAATCTAGACATGTGCCCCAGAACCAGCGACAGTCCTCTATCGAACCTCTCTATCGGTGGCTGATGGCGATATGATCTAGTTGCGTCCAACGTTGAGACGACTTCAGAGGTCGCCAGGTCAAAAGATGCTTTTCCTTATGCCTAAAGTTGGTGTTCGCTAAGAATAGGCGGCTTTCTGAGCATAGTTGCAACAGACGGTCGCTATTGTCTGTTCTCTGAGCCGCGACACCATAACATCCATCCAGGTGTCTTTCATTTTCACTTAGTCTACCTACTTGAGCATTAAAGTCACCAGCCATTAAACTATATCAGAGCACCTTTTTGGAGGATGTCCGGAAGCTTACTGTAAAACTCTTCTTTCACCTCGTCTGAACTGTAGTCAGTGGGAGCGTAGGCAGATAGACGAAGAGGCAACGGCGAATTTCTGTATCTTTACGAGTTCGTATCGTTTGGTCGGACAGCGCATAAGCGACAGTCTACCGGGATCCAGTCAAAGGGAGCTAGTTCTGCTCCGCGACCTAATACTACATCTACACCAGTGAGGCCACGGGGAGCAGCAGCAGGACTTCCAGATACACGAAGAGTAAATCGAGTTGCTTCTTCATCTTGACATGGAGGTCAAATGAATAACACTACTCGGATCCTGTATGCGCGTTTCGGAGACGCAGCATACATCGATAACACCAGGAATAATGTTTCGTGAACTCAAACTGTTTGCTTCAGCTGCGCTAGGTGACAGACGGTCGAAAGAGCTGGTCTGGGAGATAAGAAAGTTATTAGGTATAAAAAGGTTGGACTATGACCAATTTGGTCTCGTGTGCTTTTATGGGTATGGGGGCGGATGTTACTTCCCGGCTGTCCACACCGTTGGAGGTCTCTGGTTGTCAGAAGGGCATCGGCCATGTAACTTCCGAAGGAACTCTGCTTTCATCATGGGACGTCATAAATCTTCTAAATGAAGACTTTCTAACTCCCAGAACAGAGTTTAAATGGTTTGGATTATTTTTTTCTTGTTAGCGCTTTTTAGCGAGTTAGTTTTCTACGGCATAGGATCGCCAACCCTCATCTTTTATCCGGGCTTGTAACAGGCAGTACCCCCGGAGGGTCTACTGGCATCGTTTGTTGAACGAGTGAAAAAGGATGTAAAACTGATTGGTTAGAGAAAAACGATAAAAATGAGCAGCAGTAATGATGCAGTGATTTTATTAATTATCTGTGAGTGGGTAAAATAGAAAACTAACAAGCAACAAGACATAAAAGTGGCTGATATTAATTTTTGAACCAAGTAATCGTGAACAAAATAATTAGGGATGCAACTTATAGTATGTGTAAATGACGTTGTAGCATAACTCAGTTATTCTTCCTAAAATTATAAACCAATCCGTACGTGTAATAATAACGAGATTTATTCATAACACAAATGACAGGTACTATTTAAAGGATCAGCTTTCAACCTCTTTAAGGAGGGACCCTGAGAGTTAAAGTCTAAACTTTTTGACTGCAGCGTCAGATAATACCGACTGAAATATATGAAGGATCTTAACTCGCTTCGAAGTCCCAGATGCACTTTACCGGAATACCGAGAAGCATAAACCTTGGATATACGGGTTTATAATCGCCGTCAAGCCATCGATAATCAAAATACAACATACCAATATTTTCATTCTACAATAGTTAATTTCCAGTGGTCGATCAGTGCGCAAATTGGTCTCTAAGTAAATTTATAGTGAAGTTAAAAAAGATGGAAAATAATAAATGATTGAGATTAAACTAAGGTGCTTACCAGGCCTTGGTATCTGAATGAATCATTAACTGTTCGTACCATCAGCCAACAAGACCAAATAAATTCGAAACGAAGATCCGTAAAAAAATCCAGCATTATTATGCTTGCCCAGGCCAACAGAAGTTTAAAATAAGTTCCAAATCTAAAGTTTTAGGAATCATGTTTATTATAACAGCACTCTTATTATAAATTACTAAAATCTAAGCTTCGGATATAAAAAACGAAATACTCTACCCAACAGTGATACGAAGCGCTCTATTTATGAGGGTAACAGCAGCAAATGGTTGTTTCAACCTATTAGCGTGACAGTCGAAACCAGGAGCCTTATTTTAATCAGGCAAATATTTATAACCCCAATCAGACGAGATATATTTAATAACGTCAGGATCCAGGATGCCACGAATAAGACAACCTGCGCAGTTCTTCAAAAGTTAAGAAACTGGTGAATTTAAACGAACTACACTAAAATATCCACAATTGCACGTCACATACATAATGCATGGAACTGTTTCAGTAGCAGAGTTCACGGAACCTGTTTTATGGTAGTCAAAATCAGATACACTAGACATTTTTAAACTTGATATCCCAACTCCTTGAGAGCAATTCTCACATAAATAATCGTTGTTTCACAAATAGTAATAATAACTTTAGTTTCGTGGTTTCGACCTATTAATTCACAAGACAACCATTACCATAAATCATAAAACAAGTGCATGTATAGTAAATTTCTACTACTGTGATAAAATCCACATATAAATGCCAGTTATCCAAACGGAAAGCGGTGAACTTGAATCCGTTGACTGTTACAGTAGTCACAAAGCGCGAAAAATATAGTTAATGACACCATACAATGTTAACTTTGAAAGGTGTCCGCCCCAGATATTAAGAAGCTTTTAACTTCAAGACTCATTCTAGACAACTTTACCATGGGATTATTTTGTTTAATTTGGTCTTAAACATATATCAAACCTTTTCCCCATATGTTGCAAAAGGATCAACTCATTAGCGAATTATAACCATAGATGAACACAACAGATGTTTGTCTACTAGCAGAGAACGGGTTTACATAATTTACAGGGGTTTACTAGACTATCAATATTTACTAAAATTCTTGAAAATAAAGTTCAGTTCTAAAACAACTTGGGATGAGAACTCGTAAGACTGTGATCCAGTACGACTAATGGAGTTGAACCTTTGGCAAACTTTGTATTTAACCGATCTTGAACCCCTTAACGTCCTAAATTGACACGTTCAACATATTGGGCCTTTCTAACCAAGACAATAATTAGGAAATAAAGTTCATATCCACGTCTACTGAGTTCGAGACTTTAAAAGCTCACATGAAATTGAGCGATTCGTTTGATTTGTTTCTGCGATTGTTTCTTTTTATTCTTCCATGCTCATAATTCCGTCTTCGAATATACATTACTTGAGTTCAGACACATTTGATCAACTAGACGGATTTTGGACCCCGCGCTTCTTTATAATGGCCTACTGAACACCATTCAATAAACATGGCAAGATTTTTGCAGAAGTTGTGGGCTAGGAAAGTAAAATCCACTCCTTCTTTTAATTATTTTGCAAACAGATTCCTATTTCATTGTCTGATCTGCTGAAATTGCTGACAATTGGTATTTTTTGCTTTGTAATGACTGCAGGATTTTGGTAATGTATGAAAAATCAAACTTAATGGAATAAATTATTTGGAAAATATGCTATGACCAACTGCATACTGACTCAGCTTCTGAGTCATACTTGCAAGTATAGAAAAGGACTATATTATAATTTGTATCACGAAATAAGGACTATGTCAGCAGCTTATTTGTGATTCTTCTTGTGTAATCACATTTGTAACCAAAATTTATCGTTTATTTGCATCAATTTTGTGACTAAACACTAAGTGGTTGATCGGTATGTATTAGGCTACTTCCACTGTTCAAAGAAATTCTATCTGCACTTCATTGGTCCGTGTCAGTGGCTTACAGCTTACGATAGTCTTTCAGTATTCCTTTTCGACTGCTCCACACAAAGTAGAACTATTTACACATATTTTTTTAATGAGGCTATCAGATTTACTCTGTTGGTACCTACCGTGCAAAAGAACGTTTATGCAATCGAGAGCTACGCTGCTTTATAAACCAAGAGCCTTACAATTCTATTGATCGAATTCATGGCTCAAATGTTTTATGCTTCATGCAATGACATGTTAAGTATACTGAAAAAATATAAAGCTATAGTCTGCGTATTTGATGCTGCATTTCTATTTGCAAGGAAAAATAAGTTACAATATATTATTAATAGCAATCTTGTAAGACCGACCGTATACCATCTCATCACACCTCTACGTAAAACTCTACCATTAAAAAGTAAATAAAAAAGCTTCAAAGTTGACCCAGCTCTTAGGAAGACTTCAGATATAAATAAAAGTCACCGCTTGCCGGTCCATGCTCTGAGCGACAATAGAAAGTGTACCACTAGTATCTGTTATGATAGTTCAAGACCATTCGTGTCAGAATGGATTTATTTTAAGTGACGTTCCCTAGTAATACGATAAAGTTTATTGTGGAACAGATAATAAATTTCGATCCATATCTGTGACAGGACCACCAGGTTTAGGAAGCTGGTAACGTTGTTGGACTCTTAAAAGATTTAACGACTATTCCCAGAACTCACACCTAATCCCATGGACCATCTAACATATAAACGAAGCCCAGAAATTTACCATTACATGAATGAATCGCAACCCCATTAAAACTCGAGCCAGCATCATGAAGATAAAAACTTCTAGAGATTTTTCAACAATTGATCTTCTTTCAGGAGACCCGCTTGTTGACTTGAAATATGTCGATGATACAGTCCTATTTTGTGAAGACGATGACAAAAAGTAGAACCTTCCGACCATCTAAGCAAAAATACAATCTCAGCACGGATACAGGAGGCTAGACTGGGAATCGCAAACCCGCGCCACTTTTTACGTAGGCGAAATATTCGTCCTCTAACCGAATGAAACGTGCAATGCGCAGCAGTTCGCTCCGTTCTAATTTAAGGAAGCCAAGCGTGGCCAGTAAGAGTGTAGGATATTCACAGTAATAGACTAATATTCACTGGCTATTAGTATGCGATCATAGGCGTCTTAGAAGTATTGTTCGTGTATCCTGGGACCATCAAGTAAGCTGCTGTTAGAAAAAGGGTATTAGGTACTGACGCTACATCAATTGACGAAGTAGTGGAACTTCATCATTTGAGGTGGCTGGGACACGTGTTACATATGCCCAACTCGCACTATCTGGACGAGCGAGGTTTTGTGATGTAGGAGTAGGCTGGATGAAAGCTAGGGGCGGCCAGACCTAAACATGACACAATCCATGAAGTCACTGACAAGTGCACTGAGTCATGTTGGTAGATATAGGCTACCTGGTTGGGGCCAGTGAGATGGAAGTAACCGATGGTAAGAGACCTTGAACGACATGGCTCAGAATCGTTTGCAATGGTGCAGGTGCATCCACTCTTTGTGTTCTCTCAAATCCTGATCTTCTGAACTCCTCATCGCTTTCATCTTTCTCTTTCTAAATTTATCTCACTGGATTGTACTTCTCGAATGATATCTTCGACCCCTAATCTTCCCTATCACTGCCAATACTTCTACTATCTCTAGCGTAATGGGATGTGAATTGACAGTTATGTTTCTGTGCTAATGTGGTGTGGCAATCTGAACTGATGTACGTGCGCACGAAGTTCTGTGATATAATTGTCCGAATAATATATGTAAGAGAGACGGATATGGCAAAAGACGCGAGGATTGTGTATCTGAACAGAATTTACGATTGTTTCGCTCACAACTTATCAATCATACTGAAGGTTCGTTTCTAAGTCAACCGCGTCTATGAATCATGTTTTTAACCACGAACTGATTTCACTTCCCAGCAAGTAATTCTATTACAAGTAGATCTGGACAGTTATGGTGAAGAAGAGCTCTCTTATGACTTTTCGAACTACAGCGAAAACAAAGCGAGAAAAGAAGTATCACCTAAGCATCTGATCACTGTGAGCTCATTTTCATATTCTGCAAAACAGTTTAGCCCTTATAATTCCGCTTTATTCGTAGATTATCTGTTCATTCGATAAACTACTGTCGACTTGTCCTGCATGTATACAGTTAGTTTTCCAATTCAGAAAGACAATGTTCTGGGTAATCATTTTTTTTATCCAATTATATTTTCTACTAATTCATGACTCAGCTAATAATTTTAGTGGTCAGTACGAATTTTACAATGACTTAACACTGTATTGACTACTTCAACATGACAGGTTAAGTAGTGCTTCGGTTATCTATAGACACTGGCCATGCTGTTGCCTTTTTTCTCTATCTCTTTTCAGAACGCTATTCACGGTGGGAAGTCCTTGCCGCCACTAGAGAACAAGCTCTCTAGGTACACGCTTGTATGGATCACAGCTCGTATCAAGCGCGTGCCAGTTGATTTTTCCCTACAAATTCACTATTGATCTCAGCAAACCGCCAAAGAAATCTTCTGTGCACTTTCCTTATTTTTACTCGCCTATTGAAAATGTGGCTGTACTATACTACTTCAGTCAGTGATATGATGTAAATGTGCTATCAGAAACTGATTCTTATACTTAATTTAACGGCGATAACTTTCACAGTAAATGTGAAAGCATTTGTGACAGTTTGATCTTGTAATGTACTTTTATTTGAGAATAAATATTATTTAAAAGAATATTTAGTGTCCTGCTAACTCCGCCATTAGAACCTTCGGGGCTACTGCCGGTCCCAAGCCAGGGTAAAGGAGGAGGGTTGGACATGGGGTTAGCGGCCCCATTCCGTCACAAACTAACTTGCCAAAAAAACGCTAACCAGAAAAAATAATTCAAACCATTTTAAATCTGCCCTGGGAGTTGGAGGAAGGATTATGACGTCGCGTGGTGAAAGCCGAGTTCCCTCGGAAGTCACGGGGCCGATGCCTCTTCTGACAACCAGAGCAACCATTTTTTTAGGTACATGGAACGTTCGTATATTGTGGGAGACTGGAAGACTATTTCAAGTTGCGGCAGAAAAAGATACAACTCCGAGGTGCTTGGAATCAGTGAAACACATTGGACACAAGTAGGACAACTGAGACTAGCTTCAGGGGAACTGCTGTTATACTCTGGTCATGAAGAGGAAAATGCTTCACATACACAAGGAGTTGTACTGATGCTGTCCAAACATGCGCAAAAGGCACTGATAGCATGGGAATCTCATGGACCTAGGATCATCAAAGCATTCTTCAAAACAAAGAAAGAGGACATTATAATGAACGTCATGCACCTACCAACGACTACAACTACGACGATAAAGATCAATTCTACGACAGGCTGCAGTCAATCGTCGACAGATGCTCACCAAATTATTTGACGATTCTAATGATAGACCTGAATGCCAAGGTTGACATGCTCAATATTGTATATCAAGACATCATGGGACGATATGGACTAGGAGAAAAGAACGAAAATAGTGAGAGATTTGCAAACCTTTGTGCCTTCAACAAACTGGTCATCAGCGGCACAATATTCCCACACATACGCATACACAAAGCTACATGGATCACATTACTCAGAACCAAATCGACCATATCTGTATCAACAAAACGTTCAGAAGGACCATGGAGGATGTGAGAACCAAGAGAGGAGCTGATATAGCATCAGATCACCACTTTCTGGTCTCCAAAACGAAACTGAAACTAAAGAAGCACTGGACTACGGGGCAGACAACATCACACAAGTTTAATACAGCCTTTCTTCGGGATACCGTAAAACTCAACGAATTCAGGATAGCCCTCACTAATAGGTTCCAGGCCTTTCAGGATCTACTCAATGGAGAGGACGCAACATTGGAGAACAGTTGGAAAGGCATTAAGGAGGCAATCACTTCAACATGTCAGGAGGTCCTTGGTCGCAAGAAGCAGCATCACAAGGAATGGATCTCTGTTGATACTCTCGCAAAAATTGAAGAAAGGAGGAACAAGAAGGCAGCAATCAATGTCAGCCGCACAAGAGCAGAGAAAGTTAAGGCACAAGCTGCATACACAGAAGCAAACAGGTAAGTGAAGAAGAGCATCAGATCTGACAAACGAAAATATGTGGAAGATCTAGCAATGACGGCGGAAAAGGCTGCAAGAGAAGGAAACTTGAAACAATTGTACGAAACTACAAAGAAGCTCGCCGGAAACTATCGTAAACCAGAACGACCAGTGAAAAGCAAGGAAGGGAAAGTAATCAGCAACACTGGACAACAGCGAAATAGGTGGGTAGAGCACTTTAAGGAACTATCGAATCGACCAGCTCCACTGAACACACACAACATCGAAGCAGCATCCACGGACCTCCCAATTAATATTGGCGCACCTACGATTGAGGAGATCAGTATGGCCATCAGACAAATCAAGAGTGGCAAAGCAGCAGGACCAGACAACATTCCAGCAGAGGCAATGAAATCATATGTAGAAGCAACTGCGAAAATATTTCACATCCTCTTCAAGAAAATTTGGGATGAGGAACAAGTACCATCAGATTGGAAAGAAGGATACCCGATCAAAATACCAAAGAGAGGCGATCTCAGCAAGTGTGAGAACTACAGAGGCATCACTCTTCTTTCAACAGGTTATTATTAAACAGAATGATGGACTTCGTAGACGCCCAACTTCGAGATCAACAGGCCGGATTTCGTAAGGATCGATCGTGTACTGACCAAATTGCTACATTACGGATCATTGTGGAACAATCAATCGAATGGAACTCACCACTCCATATCAACTTCATTGAATACGAGAAAGCATTCGATAGCGTGGATAGGAAAACACTGTGGAGGCTTCCCCGACACTACGGCGTGCCTGAGAAAATAGTTAACATCATACGGAATTGTTATGATGGATTCAACTGCAAAATCGTGCACTAAGGACAGCTAACAGGCTCTTTTGAGGCGAAGACCGGTGTGAGGCAAGGTTGCTTACTCTCATCCTTTCTCTTTCTCCTGGTGATCGACTTGATTATGAAGACGTCAACATCTGGAGGGAAGGACGGTATCAACTGGACAGTTAGGACACAGCTGGACGATCTGGACTTCGAGGATGACCTGGCTCTTCTATCGCACACTCAACAACAAATGCAAGAGAAGACGACCAGTGTAGCAGCAGCCTCTGCAGCAGTAGGTCTCAACATACATAAAGGAAAAAGCAAAATTCTCCGATGCAACACAACATGCACCAACCAAATCACTCTTGATGGAGATGCCTTGGACGACGTTAACACCTTTACATATCTGGGCAGCATCATCGACGAGAAAGGTGGATCCGATGCAGATGTGAGGGCGCGGATTGGCAAAGCGAGGGCTGCATTTCTACAGTTGAAAAATATCTGGAACTCCAAACAACTTTCAACCAAAACCAAAATCAAGATTTTCAATACAAATGTGAAGACAGTTCTACTGTATGGAGTGGAAACATGGAGAACTACCAAAGCCATCATCCAGAAGATACAAGTGTTTATTAACAGTTGTCTACGCAAAATACTTCGTATTCGTTGGCCAGACACCATCAGCAACAAGGAACTGTGGGAGAAAACAAACCAGATTCCAGTGGAGGAGGAAATCAGGAAGAAGCGGTGGAAGTGGATAGGACACACATTGCGGAAAGCTCCTAACTGCGTCACAAGACAAGCCCTCACATGGAACCCTCAAGGCAAAAGGAAAAGAGGAAGGCCGAAGAATACATTAAGCCGAGAAATAGAGAAAGATATGAGAGGAATGAACAAACATTGGACTGAACTGGAGAGGGAAGCCCAGGACAGAGTTGATTGGCGAAAACTGGTGGGCGGCCTATGCTCCATTGGGGGTGAGAGGCGTAAGTAAGTAAGTTAGTGTCCTGCTATTCCCCCCCTTCTTCAAGTTTCTTTTTTCCATCACTTCATTCTGTGCCTTCAGAATTAGCCTTTATAACTGCTGAGCACTTGGTTGATTTACTAAAAAGCCTGTCAATCTATAATCTGGCGAATCTAAATCGATACGCATGTGTATCATCACTTCTTGTTGTATGCAAACCTGTATCTACCATACATTGATTCCCGACCAGCAGTGGTTCGTTGTAGCGCAACTGAAGTTACTCGCGCCAATTATCGTAATATACATTCCAGAATCTGAAACATTTACCATAATTTTATGTGAAATATTTTTGCCCTCTATTAAAGGCCAGTGTATCTTCTGAAACACTGATCCTAGCGAACATTTTTAACGTTAAAACATTAGCAATTTTAATGTTTAGATCTTGCCTGTAAATTAGCATGTCTCTTGTAACCTGTTGTTAATATTTTTTATTTCAAGCTTCGTTGTTAGCTAACACGGATAACCTATTCATTCCCTCATTCGATTCGTTTGGATTTCAGTCTCATTTTGGTTGCTACGAATGATCTAAAATCACTGCATTTTACTAAATTTATACTGATCGCACAAGCCCAATTAGGCGCCACATCATTTTCTCAAACTGAGGAATGTAGTGAGTTGATAATGTTGCAGGTTTCCGTATCATCGAGGTCAAGAAGTTGATTCAAACTTAAAAGTTGTTTTCTCCATTTTCATATCTTTCCAATGTTGCGAATATCGCTGGTTACAGCACCCAATTGCGCTGTTTCAGTTTCAGATGTTTTGCCGCTCACTTCTCATTCATGCCACTTTTGTTTGAGCTCGTTTCATTATTTCAGATCTACCAATGTTGTCGTTACACGCCTTCATAAACATCATTTTGTTTATCAATATGTTGCAAGTACTACTGCATTTTTTCAATAAGGTTATAACAGTGTTGTACATGTTACTGAAGAAACTTACATTATTATTAGAAATGTCTTCCATTTGTGTGAGTCAAACGGCTAAATGACAATATCGCGAGGCAATTCGTGTGAAACAAGGAATATACAGTTTCTTTTATCAAATACCTGTTGTACTAAAGTAGCTGCTATTCGCATTATTATATATGTATAGAATAAATAATGCTTAATCGTTGCAAAACCCCATATACAGTGTGATGACCCACTTCAAGTACCAAACTTCACAATCGCAACAACTAATAGCAGTGATGTGTTTCTATCTATCTATTGTTTCTATCTATTTCTTTTGTTACAAAATGCCCCTACAAAGGTGAAGTTAGTAGCAGAATTTTTTTCAAATAAGTGACTGATTCCGGTGTTGTAAATTGGAAATACCGAATACACACCGTAAAATTTCGGAATATGATTTATTGGTGGTGCGTTGATTCGAATTGCTCGTTAGTTAATGCCAGCATTTCTTATGCATCATTTGGCAATCCGTTGGCTCTTGATTCACCTGTTCTATGAATCTGAGAAGCACGTGGACCCTACGGTCTACACTTGCAAGCAATCCGTAGCTTTCTCCTGGTAACTGGCGTAGAGGGTCTGTTCATTTGTTGATTATTAAAACTTGTCCAACTTTTATTACTTAATAAGAAATCGACAAATGAAAAACGTAACCAAGAAACTTAATCGGATGCAGTAATGAAAGCACAGTGTGTGCGCATACATGTATGTTCGCAAAATCAATTACAAGTACAGGTAACGTAATGAAGATCAACACAAAAATTGAGGTGGCCGTCATAAAACTGAGGTTGTCAGGGTCATATGAATGACACCACTCTGAAAGCGCTAGTAGTCCAGAGCAATTTTATGTTTTACAGAACGAGTCAGACGCAGCGATATGACCTCGAGAGACCTAAATATATTGGTGAAATCTATACAAGACCCATATTTTGACAATTGTATTCGGAAGTCATCCTGTTACCCTGTAAATTTTTGGTTGTACAACATCGATCTATTTCCAGACTTTCAGAGTAGGCACTTTCATTGTACCATTTTTTAGTTAACACACCAGTCTTTGAGCGTCTTCTTCATTATTGCCTATGGAAACTGTGAAGCTAATGCAGTAAGATATTGTTCTTAGCCTTAAGTGTAGAGTGTTTATACCAGCAATCCGATCGACACAGCTCATAGTGCAGGCGCGCTGCCGAAATCTGAACATCAAAGTAACATTGAACAATTTACGCGTATGGGTTATCTGACATGGCCATCCTTCATTCGAGTATCGAATAGCTAGAATGGTTATTTTCATTTAAACTGAGTACACTAAGCCATTTTCTAAGTGCTTGTTATTGTGGAATAAATAATTAATTAAATAATTAATTAAATTGACTGTTTTGAACGTATCATACATTGTAGATTTGACTGATGGCATCTACCTTTCTGTTTTTGCATGCGCTGATGAAAACAACGCTGTACACCATCTGCCTAACCTTTCAGCCACAGCAAACTGATTTAAAAAGCATATAGGAATTTTCATCAAGTAATTTGGATCTAACAGATCCCATTTTCTTGTTTTGCATGTGAAATGAATAACAACTACAGGAAACTGTGCACACAAGTCACAAAGGTTCCCCCAAAGAGTTTCTACTTTTCACTCTTTCCTGCATGAAGTACAAGTTCATTTCAATATATTTTTCGGCTAGTTGTTCATTCACAATACCTTCAATGATAGACTTGCCCTCATATTTTTAATGCTACGGTACAGTGCAACTTTTCGGATTTAAATGTATGACTTACAGAACTTCTGTATTGTGTTCAACAAATGGTTGAACGACTCTTCTTTTAGTATCAGATAACCATCAGAGGTTGTAAGTAACTATGGAGCTGTCAGTATCAGTGCGGTTGTTAACGGTAATGGAAGATATTATTTCACATTCCAAGTGGTATTTTGTACTCTTTTTTCAGACTCATAAACTAAATATTTACATCCAAATTGAATTACGGATTTGAAGAACATAACAACCGATTGGCTGGGCGGACGTTCTCGTCAAAATAACATGAAACAGGGATTACTTGAGTTCGTGAGAAAATCTTAGGGGTCTTCAGTAAGCGGCACGGTCTCTAGGAATACTATCTGGATGACTGATATCAGGGGAATGTGCGATAGTTCCAACATCAACGTATTCCTGTACTACAAATTATTCTGTAAACTAGCTAAATCGGCGACGTCCACTACCCTTCACCAGTGCAAACACTTCCAGTATTCATATATGAACCTCTGTACCCCTGAATGAGAACTTTTCCAGTTTCTTTACATCGTTAGTTGGGAGCCAAAAGACTTACAGGTTTTGTCAGTAATAACTCATCACTAATGTTCTCTGCCACCACTAATTTAGTACTTGGATATCTCCGAATAATGACATGAATATACAATGGACTTGCCACATAGTATTTCCTCAGTAAAATAATTAGAATAATCTTATGGCTACTCTCTGAAAATGACATCGGTTATTAATGTGACTGGGCAGAACTGCACTGGGACAAATGCTCAACTGAAAGTATAGACATAATTAATTAATTTAGTAATCTTGATTCAAAAACTATCTGCTCATCAATGAGAGCATTTAACCCAATTATTCATTTTGTCCAAACAGCTTCTTCGTGGTATTAAATAATATTGTGTTCCTTGAAAATTTTCGGTACACCTATCATCAGGGTTTAACAGACAGTAATTTAAAATAATGCCACATAACCTATCATCACTCTATGTCCGTGTTTATCTATTTGCCAGTGATATCAATCAAATGGCTGGTTGTAATATTTGAAATGAACCGTTCGGAAACAGACTAGTGCTTATAAGTATAGTTTGGAAGCTTAAGATGTCTTAGTAGATTATACGGAATAAGTGTTTGTTGTCACTCAAGAAACTGACAGTTTTTAGACAACGAATCATCTTTACTTTCTACTGTTTCAAAATCTTGATATCCATCAAATGTTCGTAATATATAATTCTCGATAAGCTTAAACATAAGACAACAACTTCAAGAATATTACGATAATTAGTAGGACATTTAATGACCGAAAAAGAATATCAAAATTCTGATCACAATCAGTTGCAAATCGGAAGTTGATTGAGATTCCATACGCTAGCCAACACTGATTTTTGTAAAATTGCTTTTTATCAATGTATAGAAAATTGAAGATACACAAAACTAGTCAATCTTGTCCCTATTTATGTAGAATGAAGCTTCTATGCTTTGGAATGAACCAGGCTTATTGGGGTTTCATGGGAGTAAAATAACCCTTAGTAATGTCTGACTCAGAAGGATCACTCTTAAAAACTAATGCAAAGCAAGGTTTTACCAGTCTTCACTAGATTTAGTATGATGTTCATCTCACAGAATATTTATTTCATAGAAGGACTAGTGAGATCGTAAACAATGATAGACATACAGAACATTCTAGAGGAGAAAACGAAAGTCTAACTTTGGCTGATTAGTTCAAGAGATCCTGAATAAACTGTCATTTGAAGTGTATACCTGAGAATAGGCATGACCTCATAAGCGAAGTATGAATAAAAAATTTATACGATTGAAAACCTGAATTTATGCTGGTGTGAGTTGATAGGAAACAGCAGTAAAAAATCAATGATTCGATTCAAAGTAAAGTATTACGCAACAAATACATAAACCATTAGGCAGCTTTTGAATAAAACTAAAAACTCTAAACAAGCGCTGAAATTTCATCAGAACTAAAGTAATCAGAACAGAAGAGAGGCTCAATGTTTGCGAAATGGTTTGGTTTAACCGCCACTAGCTCTGTACTAGTCTACTTCTACATACAAATGATCAAGATTCACTGCTCCATTAATTGATCTGCCATCCCTAACTAGTACCCTTTTCTTAACAGCAGCATTGCTTACTCGATGGTCTCAGGATGTACGAACGATTCGAAGAACTCTACGAGTATCCTCCTTTCATAGAACGCACGTTTCACAACCGTAAAGTAGGATGGAGAGAACAGCTGCGCAGTAAACTCGCCTTGTGATCAGCGAACGGATATCTCGCCAACGCCATGAATGACGCGAGTTAACAAAAGCCAGTCGAGCGTGCTCTCCCAGACCTCGCGCCAAAGTCTCTGATGAAGTGAAACTTGATCAGCTGAGGTGGTCGGGACATGTGTTGCGTATGCCCTATCACTGACTGCCTCGATGAGCAACGTTTTGTGGTGTAGGATTAGGAAAGAAGAAATCTATGGGCAGCCAAACGAAAACATGGCACAAATCTATGAGGTCACTGACAAGTGCACTGAGTCATGTTGGTAGATGTAGACTACCCGGTTGGGATCCGCAAGACGAAAGTCACAGATGGTAAGAGACCCTGGACGACATGGCTCAAAATCGTCTCCAATGGCGTGAATGTAACCACCCGTGTTTTTTCTAACCTTCGGAATTCCACATAATCTCTAAAGACTCTGGATGTTGTCAGCATCTTCACCAAACAGAACTATGTCATATGCATATTCTAAGTCAATAAGCGTGTCTCCTGATAGAAGGCCAACTGCTGGAAAGTCACACGATGAAGGTGTCATCTCTAAAAGCATGTCAATGACAAAGTTGAATAGGAATGTAGGAAGTGAGCTGCCCTTACGGACCCCACTTGACGTAATCGATTCTGACGAGTTTATCAAATGCTCTGACTCGGCTAGTAGTGCTCGAGTAGAGATCCTGTACGACGGAAACTGCTACAGAACCTCAAGATCGACAGAGTCCTACGCCGCCTTAAGGTTGACGAATACAGCTGTTGTCGGACGCCTAAATGTGTATGTTCTAGGAGCTGACGTAGCGTGAATATATGGTCTTTACATCCACTTCCAGATCTGAAACTAGCCTGGTTTTCTCGAGGTCTATTTAGGCGTCTAAGTATTATAGAAGCTGACATTTTGGACTCTTAATTAAACTGATTCCTCTGTGTTTGTCACAAGAGGATGTATGTCCTTTCATCTAGACAGACTGAAACAAATAGTGATTGAGACTTGTCAGATGGGATTACTTCCAGTTCCCAGAATCCACCTAAGGTCTACCTGATAAAACTGAACCCCTATCCTTAAAAATCTCAGAACAATTGTACTTCTCTATGTATCATTATGCATATTAAATAAATGAATCTTATAGTTCATTGATACATCTTCCTTAAATAACAATATATTTTTGAAGTATATGACAAGCCAGAGTTGGGTTTCCGTTTGTTCGATAAAGAAGAGCTAAATTAAAAGCAGCTTCTTTATGGAGATTAGTAACCTGATAAAATAAAGCAAAATAGAACTTAAGAAAATGTGGTACAATTTATAGTCACAAGATAGTATGATAATATTTTTCATTATGTTATTAACAAGACAAATGCATTTAGAGTACCGATGACAAAAGATGACAACTAATATACGACTCGAGTTTGCAACTAATAGTTAAAAGTATCCGATATTCGAAAAAGAGGATCGAAATTTTAAAGAAATAAAGTTGAAATGTAGTCATTAGTACTGTCTTCAAACATCCTGCTTAGCGAGGCTTTTCCGAACTCCAGTTCCAGACAATGGAAAATTTTTGACCATCAAGTTGAAATATTTTACACGAGTTCACTTACATAAACCAAACCTGGTGTTGTCCATTCCAACTTCGGTATTTAGAGTCCCCATCAGGACGGTCAAAGTACTTTCTTGGGTATTTCTCCACAAACAACTGCTGCCTCACATAGAACAGATTTTTATCGTCTCCACTGCCATCATTGGTGAACACATAGAACTGGATAACAGTCACTGTAATCCCCTTCTTTGTTTCGAAAGATGGTGTGATAATCCTAGACCAATGAGAAATGCATCCTATAAGTGCTTGCTGCTTTTACTCGTACAGCACTAGTACAACCTTTTTTGTGTGAGAGGCATCATCATCTTTCATGGCTGGGACGCAACAGCATATTTCCCGAAGCTAGTCTTTTTTCCCAACTGACTTCACCATCTCAGGACTTTGTTTCTTTCATATACCGCCAGGTATATCTTTTCATTTCCGCATCTGTTTGAATGTCATTCTCACGTTATTCAGACATTACACGTACTTATATCATTGTCTCTTCTGCTGCCAGAAGAGCCATCGGCCTCGTGACTTTCGAAAAATCTCTCCTTTCACCATCCAATATTACAACTCTTTTGTATGAAGACCTTTGGAATCCTAGGAAACAGCTGAAATGGTCAGTGCTTTCTTCTAGTTAGCATCTTTTTAGTAAGATTGTTTTCAACGCAATGAGGTCGCTTACCCCACATCCAACCCTGTTTTGTATCTAGGTTTGGGTCCAACAGCAACTCTAGAAGTGGGACAGGTGGAGTTACACTGAAGTCCTAACATCCACTTTTACATTAAAAGGCTTGAACATTACTCAATAAGCGAGCGGAGGATTACTACTTCCACTTAAAACATGTCTGTTAAACCAATTTAAGAAAGCGTATTTACCAAAATATTTTTGAATATAAGATGCATGTATAGGTTCGGTTAACTACCAGGTGTTTTTGCTTCCGTGATAATGACAACGAAAAGTAATGGTGTAGATTGAAGTAAAAGAAATCAAGACTTACGGATTTCTCTTCAGGAGTATTTCCAATAGGCTCCATAGCAAGGACTTTTTCATAATAATGAATAGCCATATGAGTGATTACTGGATAAGAAAAGAACAAGTGCTTGTGTAGTGCATTGTCGATGACAGCTAACTATTTGAACTATCACATAAAAATATCAACCATATACTATAACAAAGTGAGACAAGCTAGGAAAGGAAACATTATTCCCACAAATTAAGCTCATGTTCATAACGGAATAAATCTTATATCCTTAAAAAGAAATAATATATGTAAAAATTATTCTCTCGTGAATGTTTCCATCAAGTATTTACAGACGATATAGTTTAATTATCATGATGATATGCTCGTCAGTAGAAGACAGAGAAGAAATGAATAGTAGAATCTTACTCATTAAACCATGTGAAGAAGATATTATGACTTATGACAGCTTGGTATCTACAAGACAATACTGTGGGAAAATTTGTTATGGTAGACGTACACGTTTTTTAAGTTTATATTTTTACTAAACAAAACACAGATTATAATGCTGAGCGTTAAAATACAAACTGAAGAACAGTCACACAAAATGTATTAAGCATGTGTTATTGAAACGTGGCTTCGAACAATAGCATTTCAAAATGCTTCGTTTGGAAACATAATAATAGTGTAGACACTCCTGCTCAAACCTTTATCAAAAATGGAAGTAGACGTCCAGAACAGAATAAAAAGTACACTTATAAAAAATTCGTCTTAATATCTATGACTGACTTTACTCGGCAAAGTATAGATTGCTTAATACTTCAGTTACATTCTCGTCTACTATTATTTCCACGTGAATTAAATTATTAAACCTATGAACTGTTCACCTAATCATACAGTACTCAGTCATTAAATAAAAGATTATAATCTCAAAGCGTTTTTGTGCTTAAAGAAAGTTCCTTCTAATAATATTACAAAAAAGCACCATACAGTTTATCAGACTACCAGCAGCTAATTAGGTGAAACAGCGAAAGATATCAGTAACAGTCTACGGTGCTACCGTGAAATAAAACGTATGCAATCGAATCAGGACTTCTAGAAACAGAATACCAGTGAACTTACAAAGTTGGTGACAAGCACGTGCTATATTGTAGTAAACTTCCTGGCAATCACCACGTAAACGTTTATATTCCCCAAGAAAACCAACAGCCTTAAAGATAAATAAAGACAATGCAAGACAACTGGAATTATTTAGAAAAAACATCAAACCATGTATATAGGGAGTTGTTGTCACAAGATGACAAGTCCCAAAGATATTCATTAAAGATAATCAGAACATCTGTGCGAGTATGAGAACGTTATTTGGTGCCACTTATGTACGATCTGAAAATGTAACTGCCCATTAATGTTAATTTTGTCCATAAGGAATCTTAATTATCACAACCGAATTATTGTGTTTACCAGAAGCAATCTTCTCTCTCCATAGAAAAAGTAACATCTAAATAACAAGACTGTTTTATTCACTGCTAACTTTATTGCATTATATGCGGATATGCAATTGAAATAGTTTTCGAAAAGAATAGTGATGTAATCTTCACATGTTCTTTCAATGACAAGACTAACACAAGGCGATCAGTCATGCTACACAGTGGAAAAACTTACTTGTAAAATAGCAAGATGACGTGAACCAATATGCTTCTGCATGGACATACTTAGAAAACCAACAGCAAGTAGTAAAGCAAGAAGTGCATCATCCGGATATTTCTCTCTCATATTGATTAATCGAGCTTTCATTTGAAAATAGGAAAATTAAGGCGTTAAATAAGAAAACTGTGCAGTATAAAATGGGAAGCATGGTCATAACTTTTATAGTAGCTAATACAAATTAACGGTACAAAATTAACAGTAAATTATGTTTCATCAGTGGTGATGACCACTTCTAAAGCGAAAACAAAAATTGTAGTTCAGTAGCACAGCAATTTTAAATGCATTCACAACAGAAATGAACATCTAGGAATTGATATTGGTTATTAAATACGTGTAATGTACAATATATAGCCTGAAGTTTGGTGTCCTTATGCTAATATATGAAATTTGTGGTGGCTTGAACACGTATTGCGAATGTTTAGCCACCTTCTACAAATGCCGAGTGATGCATGAAAGAAGCTAAACTAAGAAGCAGCATGAAGTTACTAACTGTCGGTTTGAGCTGTAGCCGGAGGTACAGTTACACACAATAATCATGAACAGTATTTGCAGACGTTCGCAGAAAGTTGAGTCTCAATATCTGTTAAGGATGACTAATCCTTACATTAAGAAAGAAATCAAGTTTCAAATTTACATACTGATTTAAGGTAAACTTTCATTTTTATGAGTTTATTTAGTATGCAGTTAGTTGTGATGAAAACATTCACTATAAATTTACGTAAAGAGACGACTACTCCGTTCGATCAGTTTTGCAATCGGCACTAAGTAAATAAACGTAAACATAATCGAATTCTTCTGAGATGTTTGCCCAGCAAAAGTTATCATGTAAATTCGAGCTTCTCATTCTAGTTAAAAGGCAATCAATAGCAACGTAGAACTTCGTATCCATACGTACATCAGTTTATGTTGACATACAACATTAGCACAGAGACGCAATTGTCACTTCAAATAACTTGAACCTAAATTAAACAGCACGGAGTCGAAAAGTGTTAACTTAGGCAAACTATTTGTTAAATTAAAAAAAGAAGACTAATGACCTTCGATTAATTTATGATGATAATCAGTAATCACTTAGAGTCTAACTTGAGGACCAACAAACAAAGTAAACAAAGACAATCATATCAATAATGAAAGTCGATCACAGGATGGGCATAAATCGAAGTAAACACGTTTAATCGAATAAGAAGACTTGCCAATAGCATAACGATATGAACCTCGAACCAAAGTGTCACTGCTAGCAATTGTACCAATAGCCAAATTTAAACTATCCTGAAAAGCATAGAATAGTAAGCACGACGTAAAAATTTCAAATCATAGAAAAGAAATACTAAGCTAATTATAGATTTCAACGATCATCACCAACATATTAACCCAATGATAATAAGAGCGATAGTAGTAGTAGTAGTAGTAGTAGTGTATTTTGTCTTACACATCCCACTTAGTTCATGATGTAATGATCTTATCCTGAATCAAAATAGTGGGATACTGTTATCAAAAAACGTGAAAATTAAAATGGAAAGAAATTAACGTTGAAATCATATTACTTCCTGTGAGATGGGCTTTCTGTGAGCATGCCTGTGCAAATTAAACTTAAGACAATCAGTAAATCTTCATAAAGATTGTCTATAATTATTTATACATACGACTTTGAGACAGAACACTAAAGTCTGAGTATGTACTTCCAACACAATATAAGATTAGATGATAGACAATCAAGATATTTACTGTTTAAGTCAAGTACGGTTAATGAATAACAAGTAAGCTGAACAGTAGATTTGTCTACGAAAAACCTTACTTTGGTAACCAAACGATCCAAAAATCGACAGTGTTTAAAATCACGTGAAAGAGTGATTGCTAGATTCATCACATTCCAATATTGATTGTATTCACTCCACTAGAAAAGAATCAAAGTTAAGCAAAACTTGTGAAAAATATGACGGATTTCAGAATCCTCTTAAAGTTTTACGGCAAAACAAAGTGAAAACATACAAACAAATAAAGTTCGTCGAAACCATAAGAATGGTAAGTTACAGATTCATACTTAGCATGTTGTAACATGTGCACGTTACAATCAGCTGTTTCTGTATTCGGAGTAACGGACAAGTCGTTGACTAACACATTAATCATAATTTAACTATGTATAAAATGTTAGGAATCTTTGTAATAATGGGTAAAAGAAAATAAACGGACTTCGGGTTACAAAGTAAAATATTCTAAACAAAACATGAATGCGACTGAATGAACTACGTTTCGTGGACTGTTAGTTTGAACAATACATAAATGAAAATAGTTCAATTGCTTATAAAAGTAAAAAAGAGTAAAAATTTTTACAGGTGGTTTATTTCAGTCCATGTTGTCATTACTTTTTTTTTATTTATTTTAATTAACCTTTTCTGATTTATACATTACATCAAAACAGCTGAAAAGGCATTAAAACTTATTGCTTTTCAAACGGCATTAAAACTGTAATAAGTTACCTACTCGAACATGTGGATTTGATGATGAATGACTTTCAAAAAGCTCGAGTTGTGTAAGCATCGGAAACAAAAGACTGTATTTTTACTGATCATCAGAACAGTTGAAAACTGGTCGTGATCTAGTCTTGTAGCACAGACAAGAGAGCGATGGGTTGGTAACGTTTAGATCGCTAGTTAGAATTCTTTTCAAGCCATCAATGCACATCATTTCAGACAGGTTGATTACTGATTTCACAAATCAAACATTCAATATGATTGGTGCAGATTATCCTGTCTGAGAATACTTCGCTAATGACTGCAAGTTCTAAACACGGTAATGCTGCGAAATATAGGATCTGAATGATTATATAACGTGATATATATTATAACTGACCTGTTTTTGTATTTTTCGTAGTTCTAAAAATGCTGGTGTGCCATGGCGTGCAATAAGTGAGGAACTAATTAAAAGATGACTCGCAGCTAACCGACGCAAATCATTACCTTGAACATGAGGTAATAAAGAAGCCCATGCAGTAGCTGTTTCCAGTTGAGGCAAGGATTTTGGCAAGCGAGCTCGTAGCACATCCACGACGCGCAAAAATAATCCCCAAATATCTGAGCTGCTTACACCATTTGTTTCTGAACGTCCAGCGTCTATCTGGTCAGATAGTGTATCAGTTAATGCAGGAGCGACAGAAGCTAGTCGATCAATCACTAATTTTCGATGTTGTTCACTATCAAGAGTTAGGGCAACTTCAAAAATAAAGTAACAAAAGGTTAGTAGGAAAATTTGTTCACCGTTAACATTACACTTGTTAAATTTCACATAAGCCGAAATTTAAATGAATTGAGAGCAAATATACTCTCTTTAGTCTTTAAACAGTGTACATGTCTCGATGAAGGTAAGCAAAACGGTTTACTTTTTAATGATTAGGACAGTGTTTGTTGCATACAAAATTAAAATAAGTGGCAGTTTATTTAGTGTAACTTATTGATAAGTCTGCTAAACGAACGCAAGATCTGGTCCCATATCTGCTCCTAATGACCCCAGATTAAATCTACACTGGTATCTGAACACAAGAGAAAAGGTGCGAAGTGAAAACACCATCATATCGGCAAATAGCGACGTTATACCACCAACCAATCGCCTTATAAAACATGGACATTCTAGAACATATCTTAAATTGTAGATTGAACGCTTGAAATAGCTAACAGTGGAATAACTATAACTCAAAGCATTTCAAGTAATAGAAAATAATGGCATCTCATTAGGAGCACTTACATCACGCGGTATAACGATATAACGAAGTCAGTTAGAAATCTAACCTAAGTACAATAAAACAAAATGGAGTAAATCGTTCAGCCAACTGTTTACAAGACAATTTCTCCACAGAATACCAACGACAGTTAAATAGTTAGCTATACTAGCAAGAAACACTCTCATCCCAGAAGTATAGGGAAATGATTAACGAATCTACAGCCGGTCAGCTACAACGTAGAACTACGTACGTATGTAAATCGGCTTAAGCTGCCATACAACATCAGCACGTAGAGATGGAATTGTCAAGTCGAATCCCATAGTAGTAGAGGTAACAAAAGTAATAAGAGTAACGGAGATTAGGGTTCGAAGATACGATTCAAGAAGTATAATCCAGTGAAATAACTTTTAAAGAGAACGATAAAGGTGATGCGGAACTCTTAAGATTAGAATTTGAGAGAAGACAAACAATGGATGCATCTGACCCACCGCAAACGATTTTAAGCAATGTCATTCAAAGTCTCTAACGATCGGTTCCGATTGTTGCACTGATCCCAACTAGGTAGTCTCCACATACCACCATGAATCGATCCAGTTGTCAGTGAATTCATGGATTTGTGCCATGTCCAATGAATCTACAGTAGGTAGCATGAAACTATGATTTAAGTTATTTTAGTATTCGGTTTTGAACAGTTTTAGTAGCAATCCAAATTTTAAACTAACTTATTACAGTTATCTAAAAGATGAAATTTCAACGCTTTTATGAATATTACACCTCTGTTTATGCACAAAATAAATGCAGTCAAGATGAAAAATTTATTTGCCTTTAAATGTGATAAGTCTTCTACTTGAAAGCCTGTAGCTATATTTCTAGGAGCTTCCTTTAATTCCAGAATGCTTATACAGCTAGACAATGGGAAAAATGCAGGAAATATGAGTAAATAAAGTCAGTTTCACTCATAGGCTTTAGAATGACCTTGAAATAGTAAAAAATAAGTAGTTAACTAATAAAAAAGTGACGTATAAGCCTTCATTCTTCAAGACACTTCTGAGAAGCTGGATGGAAAATTCCCAGTCTTTTACGGGCTTCTGGAGACTTTGTTGAGAAACATTTTCGCGATCCCAACAAATTGAATAATAAAAGTGACAGTTGTATTCCCGACATCATAAATCCCTACATTTTATTTGAAAAGTGAGTAAACTATTGAGGTTAAACCAATAAGTTGTGGATCTAAATTAACGCGAACTATTCGGGTCTGAACAGGTAACTAGTCCCTTGGTTACAATGTGCACATCCGTTCAGATAAATGAGGGACAAAAACTATAATTAGTACCGATCTGCCTACAATTATCCATGACCTGCAACTCTTGACCAATATAATAAGAACATAATAACTCCTCAGGTTATGATAAACTGTGTACATTTCAATCTCACCATGACATATAACATACAGAGGAGTGGATAGATTTTCAGCTATATCAATAAAAAGCGTGTAAAAGCCAACTGTAGAATATCATAAAACCAACTCGTAACAAATGATATCTATCAGAAAAGATATAAAAAATAGGATATTGATTCAACAGAAAAAGTCACTTACGTTGAGTAAACCTAAGTCCGCAAACACGTGTTACATCACTAAACAACAGAGCCCAAGCTTCTTCTAAAAATGAATCTACAGTTTCTGGTGTATCAAGCATTCGACAACGTTCATAGGCTAATCTGTACGCCACATGATCACGGGAGACAAGATTAGCAGATGCATCGAGCCAGTCATTATTTAGGGAAACCTTTTCGAGAGAACATTCATCACTATCAACATCCCCACCAACTGGAGTTCGTTGTAAGCCAGTTGTGGGTGATTTAAACGTTGATCTATGACCGGCTTTCAGTGGAGATTTTTCTCTTCGTTGGACAATTAGATCACACTGTTCAGTTAAAGATATTTCAGGCTTAACACCCTTCTGGACTAAATCTGAGGGATTTAGAAACTAAAAATTTAAAAGAAGCAAGAACGATTGGATCGATAAATATTAACGCAAAAATATACATGTATACACTATTAACTTCAATCCCATCCTTTTGTAGACTCAGAGATTTGACCATGATAACGTCAGTGATTGGAGCACTAACAGACGCAATTTTCAACAAGCAGGAGATAATGGATTTTCCGATGAACTAGGGACGTATCTTAGTTACGTCTCGAAAAGTACGAAACTTTGGTTCAGAGCTTTATTATAAAATGAGTACTATGAATAAACATTTAACGAAACTTACATTCAAGGCTTCCTGATTTCTGCCAAGACGTCGAAGAAGATTTACAAGACCTAGGCGTGCACCAGTATGCCGCGGATCAAGATTTTCTGTGACATGACGATAAGCTTTGATGGCATTCTCCGTTTCACCTTCTTCTAAATAACATTCAGCCAATAATGTCCAAATTTGTACCAGCTGATGAAAATAAATCAGAAACATTAACCCAAAGTACGCAATATTAGGTCTCTCAACATTGACGAAATAATCCAATTATCCGAGAACATGCTTTTAGTGAAAATAAATATGATTGACCATAAACAGACGCTCGGCTTACTGAACATAAAATGTGTTTTCCTTTCTTATTATTGATTTCTACTCTGGATTAACAGCGAATACAATAGCGTCTAAAACATGCTTTTTTTTCTCCTTTTTTGGTTGTAAGTCGTGCACCTGAAATACCATGATCCGCTCTATGAGCAGCATATCAATCAAGCATTCAACCTAGTAGCAAAAAACCGGTCACCTGTCACATTATCATATTGCAGAAACAATCGGTGGAAACGAAAATATATTTAGATTTTGTCGTTATATCACAGATCAACAGTCATTTATTGTGGTGGTGATTCGTTCTCTGAGCTGGATGTTTTGGTTGTGGAGCTTTCATTGTTCTTCTGAACAACATCATCAGCATAAACTTCAGATAGAAGTGAAGCGTGATTTTCCTGATTGGCTGATAAATTGGTTGGCCTAGGATTAAGAAACAGATCAAAAGGGGAATATAATCAAAACAAAGGTGCAAACAACGACAGGTTTAAGGTCAACCAATCAAGATCGAGGTTAGCAGAACAAGCTACAAGTCAAATGTGGAGAAATTTGAATGCTTCACTTCTATCTGAAGTTTGTGCTGATGATGTTGTTCAGAAGAACAATGAAAGCTCCACAACCAAAACATCCAGCTCAGAGAACGAAACACCACCACAATCACCCACCTGAGCTACAAGTTTTCTCCACCATCTCACAGTCATTTATACATGTATCGCAAGTTATTTGTGTTAGGCATGCACGTAGACACGTCATTTGATATGCTTGAGCTATTACGAGTTTACCTTGGTCGAAAAACGAGAGCGAGGATCGAAGATCTGGTGACACGACATGCTAATCAAATCCGAGTGTCCCAACCTCCTATTGAGTAAAAGAAGAAGACTTGGTATGAAGTAGAACCTGTATTCTTCAAGCATCCAGAAAGTACGAGGTCTGAGTCCAGAAGAGAATTAGGATCCCTGACTAGGGACCCGAGTCATAAGACGTTACAAATAATGCGTATTTATACAGTTAGGTAGAATAGGAAATAGCATCGAAGTCTGTGACATTGACAGTTAAGGCGACTAATAGGAAACAACATTTGAAGTGACACTGATAGTCAGGACGACCAATGGGAAACAACATTGAAGTACGTAACATTGATAGCTAGGACGACCGTGATATGGACCAGTAGGAATCGACCAATTGAATTGGACTTACAAGTAATTCTCTTATGATATTGGATGAATATCCTGACAATTCGAACATTACTTGAACTGTCTTTTTAAACTACTGACTTATACATAACACGACATTTTGGTTTAAGCATTGGACTTAAACTTCATTATACATCGTAAATCGATTTCCCGAGAATTAAAATTTTAGAATGAGCTGCCCATTTAACAAAAGGATATCTAAATTTATGACCATAAATGCAAATCTTATGAAGAAATATCTGAAATTAACAAAGCTGTACCACACCTTATTTAGGATTGCAATCGGATACGAGAGGAAAACTTAACACCTCATGCTGCAAGCAAATTGAAATCAAATGAAAGACGATTATTATTATTATGTCGTCTGATTACGGACTAATCAAATTTGTACTACATTTGTATGCAATAGGAGTGTATATGCACCACTCTGATTTAACATTAATAACACAATGCAGTCTACACTAATTAGGCCACTGATATCTGTGAATTGGTATGGATTTTGTAATTATTATTTTCAAGATATTTTACTATTATTATCATTGCATAAAAATGCCTGGGTAAACAATGTCCTTCCTAGATTTCATTCAATAAATTCGAAAGTTGATGTAGGAAAATCAGGAAAAATTGTTTAGATTACTCTGATTTTTCTACTTTAACAAAGGGAAAATTACTCACTCTAGTTTGCCGGTTGAGTATTTCACAACTCGCGGAGAAAAGTATACACATCAATGACTAATTTCCTATGACTATATATTAGGCGCTGTTTATCATTGCTTTGGAAAGATGAATCGAAAAGAAGCTAAACATCATACATATATAGGAATGTGGTTGGTCATTATTTTCTGTTTAATGCAGATAATGGTACCGAAATCTGTCTTATTATCATACTTATAATATAATTAAATCAGTTTAAGCACAAAATCACTAAAACAGATACCAAAAGATTACCTCTACGAAGACAACATGCATAAAACCAACGATATGAAGTTAGTCTTTTTTCCAGAAAAAATCAACTCCAAAATTCATAAAACTGGACAGTTACAGAAATCACGATGGTATCAAATCAGCGAATGCAGAAACAATCAACAATTAATTACCTTACAAGTAACATTTGATTTTTTGAGTTTCAAAATTAGCTGAATAGCTGTGGAGTACAAATTCTTCTCTTTATAAGCTACCACTATATCCAAAAGCCAATTAGAATATTTTGTAATATTTTCATTTGTATACGTTGATTCAACACGGGACTATATGGGATGAATAAATAGAATATTCAAAGCTGCAGTGAACCATATATAAAAGCAGTTTACCCCAACAATAATAATTGGCACTTAATAATCAAATACAAGTTTATGTATTCCATTTTGAGCCAAACATCTATGAACGCTAGCGATACTTTTAGGGACGTTAAATCCAAGCAGATGGAGCTGAGTCCGAACTTGTTGTATACTATTTGTGTCAAAAGCTAAGCAACCACTCTAATGTGTCAGTAACTGGTGAAAACATCCTGTTACATGACGTTCATGGATACATTTATTATTTAGGAGAATATTGAAAGATCACTGAGGACTATTAGCATATGATACACATACAGGTCATAATAGAAATTTCAGTAAAGTTTTCAAAACGACGAATAAGAATTACCTTTATTTAACTTTGAACTTATCGAAATAGATTGTGGATATTTATCTCATGTACATAATTGTTATGCCCATCTCTAGGTATGCTTAAAACTAGTACCGGTTCACCTTAGTCGAATAACGAGAACAAAACAATCAACCAGCGCACAGGTAGGCTACTCTGATCCCTTGAACCAATTGTACCAGCAAGAAGACTTGATATAACGTAGAAAGTGTATTCTACAAACATCCAGCCAGCACACAATGAATCCAAGCATTCAAATAAAGATATTTATCAAGCGAGTTCTGGGGATCTAACATCCCCAACAATAATATATTCAAAACTGTTGGAAATTTGTGTCAAAATTAGGAATAATCCAGTAATACAATTAATCAACTCACCACAACTAATTGACCAAGTCCGAGATGCGCAAAAATAAGAAATAATTTCAACTGTAACTCAACGGCCATATTATCAGGCAATTCACATCTAAAAATATTAGGTAAATTATATAGCGACAAGAAATAACCAGTTATGAGTCAATTTACCTTTGAAATTTCTTCACAGATTCCAACTTGGATGAATGTCTGTCCATGTCAAATAAATCTCCAGAGTTTAAGTACAATTTGACACCACAGAAGGAGGTGAAAAACTATAATTTTCAAAAATGTTTAAGAACCCAAAACTTTATTAAAGTCTTTACATGTATTAGAAAACAATTCAACTGATTCTAGAAAAAAATAATCATGGTAATCAAATAAAAAATACCGTTGTTTATCGATATGAGTTCACACAATTCACATAGGAATTTCAAGCAATTAGTTCCCTCTTTAAATGTTCGAGAAGCAAGAACAACAAGCATTGTAAGATGAATTAAATTGATTTAATTTTGCTTGCTCTAATTCTTCCATATATGTATGTATAAAGTGAAATCTTCACAATATGATTATCTATGTAACATTCAGTTGGCTAGTAAAATACAACTTGAAATACTTTCCATATTCATACAAGTTCAATTTACAGGTGAATAGATTAAGTGAGGAAAATAATAAACATATGTTGATCGTAATGATTAGGATAGAAAAAAATATCAGTGATAGCGATTGCCAAGAAACCATCTTACAGTAATCATTATTATGATAGTAATAACAATAGTAGTGTTAATAATAGATGATGAGGATATGAGAAAACGGAAGATTATATAAAAAAGGAGTCAAACATTCTACCGAATGATATTGAAATGATAAGACTAATTGTAATAGTAATAATTAAGAAATAAGGGTGGGGTCAAACAAATCAGTTTTCAGACATTTTGCAAACGAGAGAAGTAATGAAGAGACTATAATTGAAACAGTTACCGTCACAATATCGGGTGGACAACAAGTTCCTTCAGCATACATAAATTGGCGTTGAGTGAACGAGTAGCGGCAGCCTCTAGGTAAAGTAGAAATGGATCATTTTTTGACAATTTACCAATCGGAAAGCAGTCGTATGACTCTTCCTATGGTGCTACCTAGTAGCTTGAAGCGATTCAAGATCAAATTCTTTGGCACGCTCCGTCCGAAATAAAATCCCATACACGCTTCCAATTTGTAAGCTGATACAAATACAGGTGAAGGTGATCAGAAGAAGGCTATTATCTATGTTAGTTTATCTGAGGACCCTTTTCATAGTGAATGTGATTATTAAGCCAGCAGCTGGACAGGCAACTGTAATGTGTTGTGAGTAGACTATTATTCTACACACTAAGATTATCTTTGAATAGGAGTTCAGCAAACAAATTCTTTGTGCGAACACCAGCTCACTGTGTACCAAAGAAGTAGAATAACCTCACAGCTCTCTTCTCGAACACTACTGGCCGAGTCAGAGCTTTTGGCAAACTGTCGTCAGGATCGATTACCTCAAGTGGGGTCCGTAAGGGCAGCTCACTCCCTACATTCCTATTCAACTTTGTCATTGACATGCTTTTAGAGATGACACATTCATCGTGTGACTTTCCAGCAGTTGGCCTTCTATCAGGAGACACGCTTATTGACTTAGAATATGCATATGACATAGTTCTGTTTGGTGAAGATGCTGACAACATCCAGAGTCTTCTGACCACCTTAAGCAATAATGCATGCATGTTCGGGATGCGATTCTGCTCCTCACAATGCAAAATGTTGCTTCAGGATTGGCTTGCATCGTCACGTGGACTAGTGATAGGAAATGAAGCGGTTGAGCGTGTTGACCGCTTCACTTATCTTGGCAGTTTCATCAGTCCTGATGGCTTGATGTGTGACGAAATGTCAGCACGGATATACAATGCTCGACTGGCTTTTGCCAACTCGCGTCACTAATGGCGTTGGCGAGATATCTGTTTGCTGACCACAAGGCGAGTTAACTGCACAGCAGTTCGCTTTGTCCTGCCTTACGGGTGTGAAACGTGGGTTTTAAGAAAGGAGGATACTCGTGGGTTATTAGTATTTGATCATGGGTGTCTCTGAAGTGTTGATCGTACATCCTGAGACCACCGAGTAAGCAATACTATAGTTAGGTAACGAGTACTAGGTGGGGACGGCAGATTAACAGATGAAATATTGAGACTTCATCAGTTGAGGTGGTTGTGACAGGTTTTACGTATGCCTACCCACCGACGTTCTCGATGAGCAACTTTTGTGCTGTAGGAGTAGGTTGGAAGAAATCTATGGGCAGCCAAACCAAAACATGGCACAAATCTATGAGGTCACTGACGAGTGCACTGAGTCATGTTGGTAGATGTAGACTACCTGGTTGGGGTCCGCGAGACGAAAGTCACATATGGTAAGAGACCCTAAACGACATGGCTCAAAATCGTTTGCCATGGCGCAGGCGCATTCATTCTTTGTATTCTCTCAAATTATAATCTTCTGAATTCGCTATCATCTCCACCTTTATATTTCTAAATTTATTTCACTGAATTAAACTTCTTGAATGATGTCTTCGAACACTAATCTTTTCCATTACCGATAATACTTCTACTATCCTTACCACTATGGGATGTGAATTGACAGTTGCGTCTCTGTGCTAATGTGGTATGGCAATCTGAAGTGATGTACGTACGTACGAAGTTCTACATTGTAACTGACTGAATGACTGCTGTGACAACTTATTTGTATATATATATGTCTAATAAGAAAATGAGCATTTATTAGTATGTGCACAAACTGATACATAAAAACAAGCAACTGCTTTCAAAGTATAAAGAGACATATGGACACTTAAAATAAATCGACCAACCAAAACCGAAGTGATAAATAACAAATACCGTTAAAATAAATGAATGGGTTATTGGGGCTTGAAAACGATGGGTCAATCAAACAAATTACAATATAATCTAACTACTTATTAATTTGAATCACAAAATGAACCATGAAATAATCAGTCCAAGCTAAGTAAAGAAAAGCGATTTAATACATAAGTTCACCACTAAGTAACTCGAAACACGACGGTAGAACACGTGCTCATTCACGATAACAACTTAGATGATGAGGTTGAAGAGCAATTAAAAGATTAACTTCAGCATCCTTATAAGTAAATGTAAGTTATGAAAGACTATCAATTACAGAAGGTTAACTATATACAAAATATATATATATATATATATAAACATTTTATATTTACCTTAAGCGCTTGGTCATAACGCCTCATTTGAAGCATAATTGAAAGGGCAGAGTTTCGATCTGTAAATAAAAAAAATTAATTCAAACCATTTACGCTGAAACAAAGGAACATGATCACTCAATCAATCAGTCAGCTACAACAAAAAACAGTACAATTTGCCATACTACATTAGCACGCAGCGATGGAACTGTCAATTCAAATCCAAGAGTGGAAGTATAAGCAGTAATGGAAAAGATTAGGGAGCGAAGATACGATTCGAAAAGTATAATTCAGTGAGATAAATTTAAAAAGAGAAAGATAGAGATTATGAGGAATTCAGAAGGTTAGAATCTGAGAGGACACAAAGAGTGGATGCACCAGCGCCACTGCAAACGATTCTGAGCCATGTCGTTCAACGACTCTAACCATAGGCGACTTTAGTCTAGCAGACCCCAATCAGGTAGCATACATCTACTAACATAAATCAGTACACTTGTCAGTGACTTCATGGGTTTCTGCCATATTTTAGTCTGGATGCCCCTAGGTTTCTTACAACCTACTCCTACACCACAAAATACAGCTCGTCGAGGACGTCAGTGGGTAGGCATACGTAACACATGTCCCAACCACCTCAACTGAAGTTTCGATACTTCATCTATTGACCTGCCATCCTCAACTGGTACTCATTTTTTAACGACAGCGTTACTTATACGGTTGTCCCATAAGACATGAGCAATGTTTCGGAGACATCTATGATCAAAAACAAGCAACCTACGAATATCTATTGAGACTGGCCATGTTTCCTATCCATAAAGTAGGACGGAGGTAAGTACTCCGCCGTACACTCGTCCTTTAGTCAGCTAACGGATATCTCACCTGCGCCATAAGTGACGCACCTTGGTAGAAGCCAGTCGAGCCTTCTATGCCTGTGCTCAGGTAAAATACTTATTAGGCAATTTATGTACCTAGCTACATGGAAACAACTAAATTTATAAATTTACGATGCGAAAGATTGATTGAACATAGTCCGATTGGTGAGTACCAACCTCAAGATTGATGCAGACATCTTTTTTGGGGAGTTTAAAAACCTCTTCTTCAAGATGCCTAGTGGTGTGGTGACATGAACTGATGTACTTAGGTACGAAGTTCTACGTTGTAACTGGCTTAGTACGTAAGAACATCAGGTCAGGTTGCCATACCACATTAGCACAGAGACGCAATTGTAAATTCAAATCCCATAGTAGTAGAGTTAGTAAAAGTATTATCAGTAATCGGAAATTTTAAGGTTCGAAGATATTATTCGAGAAGTAGAATCTAGTGAAATAAAAGAAAAAGATAAAGGTGATGAGGAACACAGAAGATTAGGATTTGAGAGAAGGCAGAGAATGGATGCATCTGCTCCAGAGAAAACGATTTTGAGCAATGTCATTCAAAGTCCCTAACCGCAGGTTTCGATTGTCTCACGGACCCCAACCAGCTTTAGACGTCACTAACTTTCTTCCAACCTACTTCTACATCATAAAACATTGCTCGTTGGGCGGTCGGAGGTTAAGCAGGCGTAGCACATTTCTCAGTTACCTCAACCGATGAAGATTCATTACTTTATTAATTTATCTGCCATCCTTATCTAGTACCAGTTTCTTAACACCATCATTGCTTGCTCAGTGGTCTCAGGATGTACGATCAACACTTCAGAGACACCCATGATCAAATACTAATAACCCACGAGTATCCTCCTTTCTTAAAACCCACGTTTCACACCCGTAAGGCAGGACAAAGCGAACTGCTGTGCAGTTAACTCGCCTTGTGGTCAGCAAACAGATATCTCGCCAACGCCATTAGTGACGCGAGTTGGCAAAAGCCAGTCGAGCGTGCTCTCCCAGACCTCGCGCCAAAGTCTCCGATGAAGTGAAACTTGATCAGCTGAGGTGGTCGGGACATGTGTTGCGTATGCCCTATCACTGACTGCCTCGATGAGCAACGTTTTGTGGTGTAGGATTAGGAAAGAAGAAATCTATGGGCAGCCAAACGAAAACATGGCACAAATCTATGAGGTCACTGACAAGTGCACTGAGTCATGTTGGTAGATGTAGACTACCCGGTTGGGATCCGCAAGACGAAAGTCACAGATGGTAAGAGACCCTGGACGACATGGCTCAAAATCGTCTCCAATGGCGTGAATGTAACCACTCGTGTTTTTTCTAACCTTCGGAATTCCACATAATCTCTAAAGACTCTGGATGTTGTCAGCATCTTCACCAAACAGAACTATGTCATATGCATATTCTAAGTCAATAAGCGTGTCTCCTGATAGAAGGCCAACTGCTGGAAAGTCACACGATGAAGGTGTCATCTCTAAAAGCATGTCAATGACAAAGTTGAATAGGAATGTAGGGAGTGAGCTGCCCTTACGGACCCCACTTGAGGTAATCGATCCTGACGACAGTTTGCCAAAAGCTCTGACTCGGCCAGTAGTGTTCGAGTAGAGATCCTGTACGAAGTTAATATACTTTGGTACTGATTTCAACGACGGGCACTGCTACAGTTGCCAGTATCTGTTCGATCAGCTGCGACAGTATAAGATCCGCCCAGGTTTCTTTCCTTTTCACTTAGTCTGCCTGATTGAGCATTATAGTCATCAGCCATTATTACTATATCAGAGTGCCCAACATTTTGAGGGTTAGAGGGTTTTCTGTAAAACTCACCTTAAATCTCGTAGGGGCGAGTTTCGGAGTATCTATCAATTAGGTCGATGGTACTGAAATCCGCATATTTGGTCTCCTGTGCTGCTGGTGGAGGCCGGTCACACTCGGCGTTTCATGCGATGTTTTGGGAATGTAGCTATGCTCTTTAATGGGCTTTACCACGGGAGACGGAAATCCGTGAGGTAAGGTGAGGTATGACATTTTCAGCGGTGACCTTTTCTTACCCATTCCTTCTGTTGTGAGAGGGAAGCATCACTGCGAATGCTGGTCATCCGCTGAAAACACTTGACTGCCGTCACACCTGTCTACAGTCAGCAGCAGTATGACTGCTTATAGTGATGAAACAAAAATATTTTTAGATAAAAAAAGGGCGGCACCATGTTAAAAGCCGATACTTACCATCATCTGTTCCGTGATCAGGGTATTGTTCGAAAGCACTTTCATAAGCTTTCACTGAGTTCTGAGGGTCAAGGAGTTTGAAAAATTGCTACAAAAACATCAAATCATTGAAAAAACCAAAGAAAAAATGTAGTATCTGCAATGAAATAGAACATATACTGGCAGAATTTCCAGGTTACAGACCATTCTAAAAACATACTACTGAGAATACCAGCTTCGCTATCTTCAGATAAAATCTCTGCGTTTTTGATAACATAGTTCCGCAGTAATACAGACAATTCGTGAACATGCATTTTGGTACAAATGATAGTCTTTACCTTCTCTTCAAGAAAATTTGGGATGAAGAACAAGTACCAACAGACTGGAAACAAGGACACCAAATCAAAATATCGAGAGGCGATCTCAGCAAGTGTGAGAACTACAGAGGCACCACTCCTTTCTCAATACCAGGCAAAGCATTCAACAGGGTATTGTTAAACAGAATGAAGGACTTCGTAGATGCCCAAATTCGAGACCAACAGGGTGCATTTCGTAAGAATCGATCGTGTACCGGCCGGATTGCAACATTACGGATCATTGTGGGACAGTCAATTGAATGGAACTCACCACTCTACATCAACTTGATTGATTACGAGAAAGCATTCGATAGCGTGGACAGGAAAACACTATGATGGCTTCTTCGACGGCGTGCCTGAGCATATAGTCAACATCATACGGAATTCTTATGATGGATTAAACTGCAAAATAGTGCATGAAGGACAGCTGACAAAGTTGTTCGAGGAGAAGACCGGTGTCAGGCAAGGTTGCTTACTCTCACCCTTTCTATTTCTCCTGGTAACCGACTGGATAATGAAGATGTCAACATCCGGACGGAAGCATGGTAGATAGTGGACAGCCAGTATGCAGTTGGACGATCTGGACTTAGCACATAATTTGGCTCTTTTATCGTACACACCACAAATAAATGCAAGAGAAGACGACCAGTGTAGCAGCAGCATCATCAGCAGCAGGTTAGTACAAATATCAAGACAGTTCTACTGTATGGAGAGACATGAGAAGAATGAACAATGCTGGAAAGGGAAGCCCAGGACACAGTACGTTGGAGAAAACTGGTCGGTGGTCTATGCTTCATTGTGTGTAACAGACGTAAGCAAGGTAGTCTTTAGCCTTTGAATAAAACAGGTATATATTAAAGTAATGATCTGAGGAAGTGATGATGATAACCGTCTGAATTTTCAGGAGTAGACTTTTTACCAGGTGGCTCGCTTATTGACTTAGAATATGCCGATGACATAGTCCTACTTGGTGAAGACGCTGACAAAATGCAGAGTCTTCTGACTACCCTAAGCAACAATGCAAGCATGTTCGGGATGCGGTTTTCCCCCTCGAAATGCAAAATGTTGCTTCAAGACTGGGTTGCATCGGCACCTGAACTAGTGATAGGGAGTGAAGTAGTCGAGCATGTAGACCGCTTCACTTATCTTGGGAGTCTCATCAGTGCCAATGGCCTGGTGACTGACGAAATCTCAGCACGGATACAGAAGGCTCGATTGGCTTTTGCCAACCTGCGTCACTTATGGCGTAGGCGAGATATCCGTTTGCTGACTAACGGACGGGTGTACTGCGCAGTGGTTCGCTCCGTCTTACTTTATGGCTGTGAGACATGGCCAGTGAGAGTGGAAGATATTCGTCGGTTACTGGTTTTCGAACATAGGTGTCTTCGAAGCATTGCTCGTATATCGTTGGACACCCGAGTGAGCAACGTTGTTATTAGGAATCGGGTGCTAGGTAAGAATGGCAGATCAATAGATGAAGTAATGAAACTTCGTCAGTTGAGGTGGCTGGGACATGTGTTGCGTATGCCTAACCACCGACTGCCTCGACGAGCTTTATTTTGTAGCGTAGGAGTAGGTTGGAAGAAAGTTAGTGGTGGTCAACCAGAAACATGGCAGAAATCCATGAAGTCATTGACAAGTGGACTTAGCCATGTCGGTAATTGTCGACTACCTGGTTGGGGTCCGCAAGATGATAATAATCGATGGTTAGAGACCTTGAATGACATGGCTCAAAATCGTTCGCAATGGCGCCGGTGCATTTATTCTTTGTGTTCTCTCAAATCCTAATCTTCTGAGTTCTTCAACACCTCTAGTTTCGACTTTCTAAACTTTTCTCACTGAATCATATTTCTTGAATATCTTCTAATCCTAACCTCTCGGATTACTTCTAATACCTTTACTATCTCTTCTACTATTGGATTTGAATTGACAATTACATCTCTGTGCTGATGTGGTATGGCAACATGAACTGATGTACTTACGTACGAAGTTCTACGTTGCATCTGACTGACTGAAGATGATAACAACCAGCAAGTTTCGACGCATGCATCAGGAGCAGCTGGTCCACGAGGGAGATGATAATCCATATGTGGGTACGTGTTTATCAAGTCTCCCCTTGAGCCGTCCACTGAGGTGACTGTGGTCACCTCGTCTGGAAGAGCATTCCAAGTTGCAACATCGTGAGCTTTAAGATGTGATCGTGTGTATATTTCAAAGAGAGTTGATTGCACCAAGTTGTCAATACATAAAGTGAAGAGTTAAGTTTGCATTTCAGCATCCCATATTTAGTTTGAAGTAATGTCCAGGCTCCCTAAAGTTATTAGGCCAAAATTGCGCTCTGAGAACACATGTAGGAGAAGATTTCTATGGAAAAATTAAGCTGTTTATGTCCTGTGGAGCAGAATGTTCATGATAGGACATTTCAAGTGGCAAAGCTATGATCCGTTGTTCATTGCCCATTCCTCCATTATTGTTAGGTCTTTTCGAAGCTCAAATGAATCGTCTTTGATCGTCCTGGACCTTTACTTGTTCGCATCAACTGCATAGATTGATGATGCCAGCCCGCATATCCTCTATATATCTTGGTACGAAACTTCTTATTCTCTAGGTAGTTTCTGAGCCCACAAAGAAGTGGATCAGTGAACCCATTTTCGCAACCTTCGATATTAGAATTACTTGTGGTGCTGAGCTAAAAGGCTTTCTTAAAGTCAAAGAATATCATTTGGAGCGGTATTTTTTGGTCGCAGCGGGTTTTCCAGCTGTCCCGTGCTATGAGAAGATCGGATGAACATGGTCTGTCTTTCCTAAACGCGTGTTAGGCTTCATGGAGGATATCGTTGTGACATACGCACTCTCTCATATGCTTATTCACTAGTCTTTCCTCTTATTTCGATAGTATTGTTAGTAATGCGACTGGTCTTTAGCACGTCGGACCTTTTCTGTCTGCAAGTTTGAAGATTGGAGAGAGGAGCTTTTTTCTATTCAGCTGGGAGTTATTATGACTCCAGTTTGGTGTACAACCGTGACGTGCGGGGTTAAAATGAAAGAGCGAAAATCTTGAGCAATTACGGACAGAGTATAAAGTTCGTCATCTAATTGCTCAAGATTATAAATAATTTCTGGCGAAGTATTGCTATGAATGAGTACAAGACAACTAAGAGTCATTGCAATAGGATTTTTGAATTCTGGATTAGGTGCTTTTAATGGTGTTTACCTCTGCTGGTGAAATATTGTGCTTGTTTTACTGTTCGCTCCATATTTAGTAATTGTAAATATGAGATAATTTGACAAAATATGAATGATGGAAAACCAGATGTGACAATTACTTTACAGCTATGCTTTTATAAAAGGCAAAGTAAATCACACATATTTACATTAAGGACAATAGGGAAGTAAGTTAACAAAAGCCAAGAACTTATATACGGTTGAAAAATGTTAAATATCAACTCCTCGTTAATTGGTGAAATGAAAATTTTTCGAAGGTTTCATAAGGCCTTCCTAACCACGTGGGGTGGGTTTGTTAGGGCTAGTCTATTCAAGGTCCCTTCAAAGTGCTCTGCACACCTGTCTAGCTCTTGAATGTCAGTGATTGGTTTGCTTTCTTTGACTAGTCGCTCCGGTTTACCAGATTTTCTTGCTAGTTTCTTTGTTTTATCTCACAGTTGTCCTATATTTCTTTCACTTGCAGCTTTTCAACTGTCGTTGCTAGATCTTCCGTATATTTCCGATAGTTAACCATAGTGGTTCTCTTTACTCTCATGTTCGCTTCTGTATGTTTTGTCTGAGTCTTGGCGTTATTCGCTCCTGCTCCACTGTTGCTGATTACTGTCATCATTTTCTGGATATGATTTATAATTGCAAATAATGGACAAAGGCAATTTAGATCGTCAATATATCATATTTTCAGTAACATATGCCAACAGTAGCGGTGTGATACTAGTGAAGTATTGTCAGTTAAAAGATAATGAATATAAATTAGTGTTTGGTCACATCCAAACACGTTAGGATAAGACTCATTAAAACTTACATTAGCTAGGTCTCGAGCAACTTCAAATTGTTTTTCACCCGTATGCTCCGGGGTAACTGAAAGAGCAATCAAACGTAGCTGTAATGCCTCTCTGCTTCGACCAGCTGTATGACATAGGTCGATAAGACGCTGGCGTAACGACATATCGGTTCGATTTCTACGAAGAGCTAAAGTTATAAAATGATAGAAAAGTCTAAAAATGCACTTCCAGTGTGCAATAAGAAATATGTGAAAAGCACTATAAATACATATGAATTAACAACTTTTGGACTGACTACACAAAAATGCATACCCTGTCGTGCATAATGTATAGCAAGAGGGAAATCTTCAGCCTCTTCAGCCCAGTCCACTAGAGTGAGCCATGTATTTTTATCAGATGGGTTTCGCTGAGCAGCTTGATACAAAAACTGAAAATGAATCGTAAGCAAAGAAGCAAATCAATCAGGAGAATGAAAACGTTCCAATCGATATGCCTATTATTTGAAAATCAGCTGGAGACAATATAGCTATAAAATTTCTTATAAATCACAGGTCGTGTAAACAACCAATCTCTCATTGCTAATGCACTTAACTATAAGTTGAAGATCTATCGTTTTATTCGTAATTCACAGTTTCAATTGTTTTTCAACTATAAAATGAATTGGTTAATTTAGTTAAACTCACCTCTTTGGCTTTTTCTTGGTTCCCACGACGGAAACTAATTTCGGCCAGAACAATGTACGGTTGGGAAGCTTGGGGAGCTAAATAAAATAGAAATAACAATGCTTGTCTTCTTAGAATTAAGTGCAAGTAAATGAACGAGACAAAAATGACAGCACGAGAAAATTTTCATGCAGAAGCATGTCTCACTATATATTGGGCTCACAATTTTTAAGTAGTATACAATGATTTACCAAAGAATAAGTCTGAAATGACTAATAGCCACATACATGATAAGCAAGGATTGATGATTTAATGAGTAGATATATCCATCTAACATTTCAAATTAAATGTTGAACTTCTCAGCAGTTCTATGCCCGTTTAAAAAATGAGGACGGCAACATTTACTTTACTAAAACGGAATTTTCACCATTTTCAGCCAAAACTACTGTTCATACAAAAACTTAACGGCAACTAACACCTCGGATGTTTCCTTTAAATTCTTGATCCAATAAAAAGTACGATTGTCTGGCGAAAAACAATGAATTCGAACTAAATATTACTTTGATACATTAAGGTTTGTTTGTTTCACAATTTTCACACCTATTAGTAGTTTGAAAACTGAGAAGCTGATTCTATTCGATCCATACAAAGAAGGCGGTTTTACTGCTTAGATAGTGTCTCATTGGATTAATGTGCGCAATAGTAACTTGTTCATGATTGTCCGAATCACAAAATGCATTAAGTTTAAAGCACACACTTATATTAAAATCAGGGTTGACAGACTTATAAGTAATGATTTTGATGAAATCCTTTTTCTATACCAACCAACCTTGTTATTGGATATATCTACTACTAAATATCACCAGTTGACTATACTCCATCCTTGAGACTTAAAGACTGCATAACTTCTTAAGTAGAAAATAAGATAAATTATGTACCCTTCTTCAGTTAACAGATACTACATAAATATCAACTGATAAACTTACCTGTATCAATGATCTGATGGCAAATACGTTCAGCATGTTCAAATTCATCATTGTTCAAATGTCTTTCAGCTTCTCCAAGATACTGTGCTAATTCAATCGGTAAGCGAGCACGTTTAGACTATTAAATTTCATGGAAGTTAAGTGTTAATTTTCTTGGAACATATAAAAGTTACAATAAGTGGTCCTCTTAATTTTGGTTTTTTCTTCCCAATCGTATCACAACCTTGTCGTCTTGTGGATCTCCTTGTTCCTAAAACAAATATTTTTAGAGCAATCTTGCTTATTGAAAATGTCATGGCAATAAAACTGTCTAGAACGAAAATAATTATACCAGACTGCATTACAACAAACAACCTATTCAAAACAATGCGATTTAGTTTCCCCTTAGAAGAATTTATTCTATAAGGTGCGGTGAAACATTTCGAGATAGCAAATTATATTACTGATAGATGATGTGCAATCAGGCGAACATGAAAACGAATCCGTTAAAGACAAAAGGTTAATAGAGTAACAGACAGATATCTATGAATTCCATACGTGGAAAAGATATAAGAATAATACTGATGTGATAGTAAAACTACCCGATTGCAGCAGATACCTCAACGTGGTGGTCAAACTTGTTTATCGCGATAACCCAACTGAATTGGCTGGTCCTACCATGTCAAGTAGGTCGACTGGGAACGGTAAAACTAAAGACAGAAACTTAGGATCTGAGGGCAGGGTCGTACTGCTGACTGTAGACGGGTGTGACGGCCGTAAGGTGTTTCCATAGAATGGCCAGCATTCACAGCGGTGCTGCCTTCCCACAACGGAGGGAATGGGTTGGAAAAGATCACCGCTAAAAGTGTCACACCTCATCTTATCCCACGGCGGTAAGGCCTTTTGAAGAGTGAAGCCAACACTTCCCAAACATCCCATAAAAAGGCCGTGTATGACCGGCCTCATGCAGCTGTCCCTTAGGCTCCGAAATCAGTCTCCCATGTTACTAAGACCAACTCTAATCTAACTCCAGTTTCAGGTTCTTCAAGAAATACCCTTGGACGGTGTGGGCGACCGGGAAGAAACGTACGCCCTCATACTCCTAACGACACAATCAAATCCTATCCCCACGTTTTGATAACTATCTTATCTCCACGAGCAACCCTTCTTCCTTTCCTTTGTCACCTAGCACCACGAGGTGCTAACGACTTAAGTACACGAAACATTATGCCTGGTTTCCTGAAACCCCGCTCTAAACTACATGCACAAGTACTTGTCTATGGCTTACTGGACGTAAGAAAGATACAGCAAGGGAACCCGTTAAGGCTCTGCTTAACGATGAAAAAGGCGAGAATGCATTTCAGGAGCAATTAGAAAAGCAATTAGCCAACCATGCAAGTAATGTTTACCCCAAGGCAACTGCGATCGATATCCAGAAGGCTGTGGAAACAGCAGTGATACCTGTCAGTAAGGTAAACCAATAAGTTAAGGAGAATCAGCGAATGTCAGTAGCATCTACTTTAACGACAGGTACTACGACAAGCACCTACTGGATCTGAACATGATGAGAAGCGTAGTCATTTTAAACAAAGGCCGATAAAAAGCCTAAGCAATGATCGCGAACAGTGGTGGGTAGCGAAAGCAAAAGATGAAGAAAAAGCAGCGACAATAGGCAACATCAGATAACTTTTCCGCCTTGTCAAAGAAACCGGTATTAGGAACCCGAATGTGAGTGAGACTATATCAGAGAAGGATGGCTATCATTTATTCTCAATCCAGGAGATTGGACAGATGGGCAGAACACTTTAGGGACCAGATTAACTGATCTTCAGCCACACTTCGGTTGCCCACGATCCCCAGTCATCCTGAATGGCAAATCGATTTAAGTCCTCCCAGTCTACATGAAGTTGGGAAGGCGATAGGAAATCTAAAGCGAAGGAGAGCAGCAGGTCCTGATAGGCTTACCCCTGAGATGTTTAAGGATGGTGGTCCAGTTTTAACAGTTAGACTGACCGAGATCCTTGGTTGAATCTGGGAACTGGACGTAATCCCTTCTGACGGGTCTCAGTCGCTAATTGTCCCAATCTACAAGAAAAAACAAAAGTCCTCTTGTGACAATCACAAGGGAATAAGCCTAACTACTATAGTTTCTAAATTGTTTAGCCTCGATTATACTTAGACGCCTAACTAGAGCTTTTGAAGAGCAGACTAGGGGAAACCAAGCTGGTTTTATTGCTGTACGTGGTTGTATAGACCACATCTTCACACTACGACAGGTCGTGGAACACAGATGCACACTTAAGCGTCCCACAATAGTTGTTTTCCTGGACCTTAAGGAGGCATTCGACTCATGGGATCGTGAGGTTCCATGGCAGTGTCTGTCATTAAAAGGTATACCAAAGAAGTACATTAACCTTATACAAGCTCTGTACTCGGACACCACTGGTCGGGTTAAAGCTTACGGCGAACTGTCATCGGAATTCATTACTTGAAGTAGTGTCCGCCACAGATGTCCACTCTCTACTTTGCCGTAGGCGTCCTCTTAGAGTTAGCATTAAGCTCGTCAGATTTTTCAGGGTTGACCATCTACCAGGAGGATCGCTTATTGACCTAGAATACGCCGATGATATAGTTCTATTCGGTGAAGACGCTGACAAAATGCAGTCTTCTGACTACCATAAGCAACAATGCAAGCATGTTCAGGATGCGGTTTTCCCACTCGAAACGGAAAATGTTGCTTCACTATTAGGTTGCATCGGCACCTGAACTAGTGATAGAGAGTGGAGTAGTTGAGCGCATAGACTGCCTCACTTGTCTGGTGAGTCTCATCAGCGCTGATGGCCTCGTGTGTGACGAAATCTCGACACAGATACAGAAAGCTCGATTGGCTTTTGCCAACTTACGCCGTTTATGGCGTAGGCGAGGTATCCGTTCGCTAACCAAAGGACGAGTGTACTGTGCAGCAGTTCGCTCCGTTCTCCTATATGGATGCGAAACATGGCCGTTAAGATTAGATATTCGTAGGTCACTAGTCTTCGATCATAGATGTCTTAGAAGCATTGTTCATATATCGTGGGACAGCCGAGTAAGCGATGTTGTCGTTAGGAGACGAGTACTAGGTAAGGATGGCAGATCAATAGATGAAGTATTGAAACTTCATCAGTTGAGGTAGTTGGGACATGTGTTACGAATGCCTAACCACCGACTGCCTGGACGAGCTGTGTTTTGTGGTGTAGGAGCAGTTTGTAAGGAAGCTAGGGGCGGCCAGACCAAAACATAGCAGAAATGCATGAAGTCACTGACAAGTGGACTGAATAATGTTGGTAGATTTAGACTACCTGGTTGGGGTCCGCGAGACGAAAGTCACCAATGGTTAGAGACCTTGAACGACATGGCTAGAAATAGTTTGCAATGGCGCAAGTGCATCCATTCTTTGAGCTCTCTCAAATCCTAATCTGGATTCGTCAGCACCTCTACCTTTGTCTTTCTAACCTAATCTCAATGAATTATACTTCTTGAATAATATCTTCAAACCCTAGTCTTCTTCATTACCATTAATACCTCTTCTATCTCTATCACTGTGGGATTTGATTTGACATTTGCGTCTCTGTGCTAATGTGGTGTGGCAACCTGAACTTATGCACATACGTACGAAGTTCTACGTTGCAACTGACTGACTGACACGGGATCGAATCAGTCAGGAGTACAGGTGCATCTTGCTGAAGAGTGCTAAATAACATGGTTCTAGGTCCCGGGTCTCCTTTTGACAGCCTTCGACAACCGTCTTATACTGATGGAGTAGTCTTCTAAGGAAAATACTCGTCGACCATGGATATCCATCATTATCTGTTGACAATATAAAGCGTAAATTCTCAACAGAATTGGTAAACTGGTGCCAAAGATGGATATCGATTTCAATGGTGACAGATCACTCCCCAAAAAAAGATGTCTGCATCAATCTTGAGGTTGGTACTCACCAATCAGACTACGTTCAATCATAATCTTTCGCATCGTACATTTAAAAATTTAGTTGTTTCCATGTAGCTAGGTACATAAAATGCTTAATAGGTATTTTACCTAAGAAGATTCATAGACAATATTGCGACGAATGAAAAGCGGTAGTAATAAATCAACCAAAAGCCCAACAGTAAGCTTTACTCTACTCTGGATTGAGGGGACCATAATTATATATCTAAAACTAGCCTAATCCCTTTTGCTGTCACAGACGTCTAATTTTTTAAAGCCACTATTCTTTCGTTTTCCACAGTACCAAGTAGTGAGTACAGCAGTGAATCTATGAAAAGATCTGAGGTTGCTACCCTTAAGAATATTGAAACAACAAACAATGCAATGACGGGTGAGGCGAATAATTCGTAAAAAGTGTTTTATATTTTCAGCACCGTAACTACAAAATCATTCAGATCCATGAGATCAGCATCCAGTCACTGCAGACGATTCTCAACCAAACTTTGCAAGCAAAGTGAAAAATCTCTCAGAAGCTTAATAAAAGGTAGGTGAGTAAGAATTTGATACGGAGTAGCTGAGTCCTAAATCGTTAGGTCATTAGTTGGTAGGATGGAATTTTTTTTCTACTCCAAACTTTAGTGCAGTCAAGACTAATGGATAAACGTTATTAGCCATAACTTTCAGTGATACGAGTTACAACCGATTAGTCTTCCACTAGGCGTCAAAATTTTAGTATCCCTTCATAAGTCCTTTCCACCCTGACTTTTAAAATAATACTATCTACACTTACTGTATCTCAAAGCCATTTTCACCACATTATTTTGGCCTTTTTGGATTCTCATTTTAGTAATTAATACCATTACTGATCACCCATTCTGATTTTACGCAACACGGTTGGACAGTGTTCTGAGGGTAGGTTAACGTGAGACTTCTTTCAGTATTGCTTAGCCAATTGGTGTCAAACTAATTTAAGTAAATCCATATAAGCAAGCATCAGGGTTGGGTACGTGCTCATAGTTCCTACACAACACAATGGACGTGGGTTTGCAGCAAAACAAGAAATAATCATGCGTAAACGTACGTGCGATATAATCAGGTTCGTTGTCTTTACTAGAACAGTCTGAATCACTACTCCGACAAGAATCATTGTCTAGGGCGGTAGAATGGTGCATTTCACGCATCAAATCATCAAAACTGATAATCCCATTCAGATATCGTGAATAAAGAGTCTCATCCGTCACAAGACTGTTAAGAAAAGAAGAAATATATGTTGAGTCATCTGCTTCCGAAACGCAACCATAACCTGAACCAAAGTCCTGTAGAGGGAAAATTTAATCGAACTTTGAATACATCATACGTTCAGATCAATAACTTCAAAATCTTGGGCCAATTCCAATTCACCTTCATTATCCCACTCATCCGTAATGCGTGCATCAACCATTTACGATGCAAGGATTAACAGTACGAAAGGAAGGAGCAGGATTGAGAGGATTGGTAAAAACTGATTTTTTAGGTCATACGTAAAAAAGTCGAATCAATTGCTTCTATTTAAAATATTCTAAATGAAGACAGCGTCTGAAATATTTAAGGAATTCCTCCAATTACATATTATTTGCCCGAACCATATTGCCGGCCGAACAAATGTAACGACGAATACTATAACTAGCGCTACTAAGTGTAAATCCAATATCCAATATCTTTTTCACGAGCTAGTGTAAACCAATTGATTTCTTTGCGCTGGATTATTGTTCTTTCGGTAAGGTTCCAGGTGTTCGGTAGTTTCCAATGGATGGAGGTCTAGCCACTCGACTATCTAATTCTAGTCATTTGGTAGTTGGTTGTGAGTTTGTCTCGGGATTTGAATGGAAACGTTTGTTTCAGGGCAGTAGGGTTTCTGGATACCAGCAGCCGCCACATTACCAGACCAGAGATCAGCTGGTTGCAATGTGTAGAGTAATAAGGGTAATAAGAATAAAATTATAATGATAATATGAATAAAATTTCAGAACTGAGTAATATATAGATGAATTTAGTTTGTTGATTGTTAGTGGATAGTGAGAGAGGGCCGTAGTGTAAGGGAGGGGGCCGAAAACAGAGATGAGAGGCGAGATAGATTAAGTAAGTGGTCTGAAGAGATGGCAATGATAAGAACTATCAAGTCTCGAACTATACATCATGAAAAGCTTGTGCAATAGGGAGATGATAGTCCGTATGTGAGTATGTGATTATCAAGCCACTTCTTAAAGCTGTCTACTGAGGGGGCTATGATCACATCGGCGTACGTTTCTTCCCGGTCGCCCACACCGTCCAAGGGTATTTCTTGAAGAACCTGAAACTGGAGTTAGATTAGAGTTGGTCTTAGTAACATGGGAGACTGATTTCGGAGCCTAAGGGACAGCTGCATGAGGCCGGTCATACACGGCCTTTTTATGGGATGTTTGGGAAGTGTTGGCTTCACTCTTCAAAAGGCCTTACCGCCGTGGGATAAGATGAGGTGTGACACTTTTAGCGGTGATCTTTTCCAACCCATTCCCTCCGTTGTGGGAAGGCAGCACCGCTGTGAATGCTGGCCATTCTATGGAAACACCTTACGGCCGTCACACCCGTCTACAGTCAGCAGTACGACCCTGCCCTCAGATCCTAAGTTTCTGTCTTTAGTTTTACCGTTCCCAGTCGACCTACTTGACATGGTAGGACCAGCCAATTCAGTTGGGTTATCGCGATAAACAAGTTTGACCACCACGTTGAGGTATCTGCTGCAATCGGGTAGTTTTACTATCACATCAGTATTATTCTTATATCTTTTCCACGTATGGAATTCATAGATATCTGTCTGTTACTCTATTAACCTTTTGTCTTTAACGGATTCGTTTTCATGTTCGCCTGATTGCACATCATCTATCAGTAATATAATTTGCTATCTCGAAATGTTTCACCGCACCTTATAGAATAAATTCTTCTAAGGGGAAACTAAATCGCATTGTTTTGAATAGGTTGTTTGTTGTAATGCAGTCTGGTATAATTATTTTCGTTCTAGACAGTTTTATTGCCATGACATTTTCAATAAGCAAGATTGCTCTAAAAATATTTGTTTTAGGAACAAGGAGATCCACAAGACGACAAGGTTGTGATACGATTGGGAAGAAAAAACCAAAATTAAGAGGACCACTTATTGTAACTTTTATATGTTCCAAGAAAATTAACACTTAACTTCCATGAAATTTAATAGTCTAAACGTGCTCGCTTACCGATTGAATTAGCACAGTATCTTGGAGAAGCTGAAAGACATTTGAACAATGATGAATTTGAACATGCTGAACGTATTTGCCATCAGATCATTGATACAGGTAAGTTTATCAGTTGATATTTATGTAGTATCTGTTAACTGAAGAAGGGTACATAATTTATCTTATTTTCTACTTAAGAAGTTATGCAGTCTTTAAGTCTCAAGGATGGAGTATAGTCAACTGGTGATATTTAGTAGTAGATATATCCAATAACAAGGTTGGTTGGTATAGAAAAAGGATTTCATCAAAATCATTACTTATAAGTCTGTCAACCCTGATTTTAATATAAGTGTGTGCTTTAAACTTAATGCATTTTGTGATTCGGACAATCATGAACAAGTTACTATTGCGCACATTAATCCAATGAGACACTATCTAAGCAGTAAAACCGCCTTCTTTGTATGGATCGAATAGAATCAGCTTCTCAGTTTTCAAACTACTAATAGGTGTGAAAATTGTGAAACAAACAAACCTTAATGTATCAAAGTAATATTTAGTTCGAATTCATTGTTTTTCGCCAGACAATCGTACTTTTTATTGGATCAAGAATTTAAAGGAAACATCCGAGGTGTTAGTTGCCGTTAAGTTTTTGTATGAACAGTAGTTTTGGCTGAAAATGGTGAAAATTCCGTTTTAGTAAAGTAAATGTTGCCGTCCTCATTTTTTAAACGGGCATAGAACTGCTGAGAAGTTCAACATTTAATTTGAAATGTTAGATGGATATATCTACTCATTAAATCATCAATCCTTGCTTGTCATGTATGTGGCTATTAGTCATTTCAGACTTATTCTTTGGTAAATCATTGTATACTACTTAAAAATTGTGAGCCCAATAAATAGTGAGACATGCTTCTGCATGAAAATTTTCTCGTGCTGTCATTTTTGTCTCGTTCATTTACTTGCACTTAATTCTAAGAAGACAAGCATTGTTATTTCTATTTTATTTAGCTCCCCAAGCTTCCCAACCGTACATTGTTCTGGCCGAAATTAGTTTCCGTCGTGGGAACCAAGAAAAAGCCAAAGAGGTGAGTTTAACTAAATTAACCAATTCATTTTATAGTTGAAAAACAATTGAAACTGTGAATTACGAATAAAACGATAGATCTTCAACTTATAGTTAAGTGCATTAGCAATGAGAGATTGGTTGTTTACACGACCTGTGATTTATAAGAAATTTTATAGCTATATTGTCTCCAGCTGATTTTCAAATAATAGGCATATCGATTGGAACGTTTTCATTCTCCCGATTGATTTGCTTCTTTGCTTACGATTCATTTTCAGTTTTTGTATCAAGCTGCTCAGCGAAACCCATCTGATAAAAATACATGGCTCACTCTAGTGGACTGGGCTGAAGAGGCTGAAGATTTCCCTCTTGCTATACATTATGCACGACAGGGTATGCATTTTTGTGTAGTCAGTCCAAAAGTTGTTAATTCATATGTATTTATAGTGCTTTTCACATATTTCTTATTGCACACTGGAAGTGCATTTTTAGACTTTTCTATCATTTTATAACTTTAGCTCTTCGTAGAAATCGAACCGATATGTCGTTACGCCAGCGTCTTATCGACCTATGTCATACAGCTGGTCGAAGCAGAGAGGCATTACAGCTACGTTTGATTGCTCTTTCAGTTACCCCGGAGCATACGGGTGAAAAACAATTTGAAGTTGCTCGAGACCTAGCTAATGTAAGTTTTAATGAGTCTTATCCTAACGTGTTTGGATGTGACCAAACACTAATTTATATTCATTATCTTTTAACTGACAATACTTCACTAGTATCACACCGCTACTGTTGGCATATGTTACTGAAAATATGATATATTGACGATCTAAATTGCCTTTGTCCATTATTTGCAATTATAAATCATATCCAGAAAATGATGACAGTAATCAGCAACAGTGGAGCAGGAGCGAATAACGCCAAGACTCAGACAAAACATACAGAAGCGAACATGAGAGTAAAGAGAACCACTATGGTTAACTATCGGAAATATACGGAAGATCTAGCAACGACAGTTGAAAAGCTGCAAGTGAAAGAAATATAGGACAACTGTGAGATAAAACAAAGAAACTAGCAAGAAAATCTGGTAAACCGGAGCGACTAGTCAAAGAAAGCAAACCAATCACTGACATTCAAGAGCTAGACAGGTGTGCAGAGCACTTTGAAGGGACCTTGAATAGACTAGCCCTAACAAACCCACCCCACGTGGTTAGGAAGGCCTTATGAAACCTTCGAAAAATTTTCATTTCACCAATTAACGAGGAGTTGATATTTAACATTTTTCAACCGTATATAAGTTCTTGGCTTTTGTTAACTTACTTCCCTATTGTCCTTAATGTAAATATGTGTGATTTACTTTGCCTTTTATAAAAGCATAGCTGTAAAGTAATTGTCACATCTGGTTTTCCATCATTCATATTTTGTCAAATTATCTCATATTTACAATTACTAAATATGGAGCGAACAGTAAAACAAGCACAATATTTCACCAGCAGAGGTAAACACCATTAAAAGCACCTAATCCAGAATTCAAAAATCCTATTGCAATGACTCTTAGTTGTCTTGTACTCATTCATAGCAATACTTCGCCAGAAATTATTTATAATCTTGAGCAATTAGATGACGAACTTTATACTCTGTCCGTAATTGCTCAAGATTTTCGCTCTTTCATTTTAACCCCGCACGTCACGGTTGTACACCAAACTGGAGTCATAATAACTCCCAGCTGAATAGAAAAAAGCTCCTCTCTCCAATCTTCAAACTTGCAGACAGAAAAGGTCCGACGTGCTAAAGACCAGTCGCATTACTAACAATACTATCGAAATAAGAGGAAAGACTAGTGAATAAGCATATGAGAGAGTGCGTATGTCACAACGATATCCTCCATGAAGCCTAACACGCGTTTAGGAAAGACAGACCATGTTCATCCGATCTTCTCATAGCACGGGACAGCTGGAAAACCCGCTGCGACCAAAAAATACCGCTCCAAATGATATTCTTTGACTTTAAGAAAGCCTTTTAGCTCAGCACCACAAGTAATTCTAATATCGAAGGTTGCGAAAATGGGTTCACTGATCCACTTCTTTGTGGGCTCAGAAACTACCTAGAGAATAAGAAGTTTCGTACCAAGATATATAGAGGATATGCGGGCTGGCATCATCAATCTATGCAGTTGATGCGAACAAGTAAAGGTCCAGGACGATCAAAGACGATTCATTTGAGCTTCGAAAAGACCTAACAATAATGGAGGAATGGGCAATGAACAACGGATCATAGCTTTGCCACTTGAAATGTCCCATCATGAACATTCTGCTCCACGGGACATAAACAGCTTAATTTTTCCATAGAAATCTTCTCCTACATGTATTCTCAGAGCGCAATTTTGGCCTAATAACTTTAGGGAGCCTGGACATTACTTCAAACTGAATATGGGATGCTGAAATACAAAACTTAACTCTTCACTTTATGTATTGACAACTTGGTGCAATCAACTCTCTTTGAAATATACACACGATCACATCTTAAAGCTCACGATGTTGCAACTTGGAATGCTCTCCCAGACGAGGTGACCACAGTCACCTCAGTGGACGGCTCAAGGGGAGACTTGATAAACACGTACCCACATATGGATTATCATCTCCCTCGTGGACCAGCTGCTCCTGATGCATGCGTCGAAACTTGCTGGTTGTTATCATCTTCAGTCAGTCAGATGCAACGTAGAACTTTGTACGTAAGTACATCAGTTCATGTTGCCATACCACATCAGCACAAACGGATATCTCGCCAACGCCATAAGTGACGCAGGTTGGCAAAAGCCAATCGAGCCTTCTGTATCCGTGCTGAGATTTCGTCAGTCACCAGGCCATTGGCACTGATGAGACTCCCAAGATAAGTGAAGCGGTCTACATGCTCGACTACTTCACTCCCTATCACTAGTTCAGGTGCCGATGCAACCCAGTCTTGAAGCAACATTTTGCATTTCGAGGGGGAAAACCGCATCCCGAACATGCTTGCATTGTTGCTTAGGGTAGTCAGAAGACTCTGCATTTTGTCAGCGTCTTCACCAAGTAGGACTATGTCATCGGCATATTCTAAGTCAATAAGCGAGCCACCTGGTAAAAAGTCTACTCCTGAAAATTCAGACGGTTATCATCATCACTTCCTCAGATCATTACTTTAATATATACCTGTTTTATTCAAAGGCTAAAGACTACCTTGCTTACGTCTGTTACACACAATGAAGCATAGACCACCGACCAGTTTTCTCCAACGTACTGTGTCCTGGGCTTCCCTTTCCAGCATTGTTCATTCTTCTCATGTCTCTCCATACAGTAGAACTGTCTTGATATTTGTACTAACCTGCTGCTGATGATGCTGCTGCTACACTGGTCGTCTTCTCTTGCATTTATTTGTGGTGTGTACGATAAAAGAGCCAAATTATGTGCTAAGTCCAGATCGTCCAACTGCATACTGGCTGTCCACTATCTACCATGTTTCCCTCCGGATGTTGACATCTTCATAATCCAGTCGGTCACCAGGAGAAATAGAAAGGGTGAGAGTAAGCAACCTTGCCTGACACCGGTCTTCTCCTCGAACAACTTTGTCAGCTGTCCTTCATGCACTATTTTGCAGTTTAATCCATCATACAAAGCTTGCTATAAACGTGACCCCATCAACAATGGAAGAAATCAACATGGTCATCAGACAAATGAAGAGTGGCAAAGTTGCAGAACCAGACGTCATATCAGCCGGTGCAATGAAGTCATATATAGAACTCACTGCGAATATGCTCCGCGCCCTCTTGACAAAGATTTGAGAGGAAGAGCAACCGATTGGAAAGAGTGCTGCGTTATGTTGAAGAATGGAAATATTAGTCAATGTGAGAGCAGCAGAAGGATCACACCGCTGTCAGTACTATGCAAGGGGATGTCGCTGAATCAAATGAAGGACTCCCAACTTCTATCTCATCGTCTGGATTTCGTAGTGATCGATCACGACACTGCGGATCACTGTCAAACAATCAATTAAATAGAACTAATCACTATATATCAACATCCTCGATTATGAGAAAGCGTTTTACAGCGTGGTTAGGAAAACCTTATAAAACTTTCTTCAACACTGGGATGTGTCTGAGATGATTGTCACCATCATATGGACTGCAGAATTGTGCACGTAAGAAAGCTCATAGTCATTGAAATTGAAGATCGGTGTTACTCGAGACTGTTTACTCTAGCTCTTTCGCTTACTTCTGGTGCTTTAGTAAGTTATATGATGTCAACATCTGAAGGGAAGCATGGAATACAGTGGACAGCTTGGATGCAGTTAAACCATTTGAATTTTTTAAACGACCTTATTCTTCTATCTTACACTGAAACGAACTCTGGTGAAGTCAACCAGTGGAGCAGCAACTTCTGTATCAGTAGACCCCAAAATTCCCCAGGGAAAAAATAAGATCTCGAAATGCAGCACTGCGAGTACAGATGAAACCGCACTTGGTAGAGAAGCTATATAGCAGGTGGAAATGTTTACGTACCTGGCCAGCATCATCGATAGACGACAGAGATCTGACGCAGATATTAAGGTACGGATTGGCAAGGAGGCAGCAGCATTGCTACAATTAACACAAAGACAGAACTCAAAATAGCTGACGGTAAACACACAAGTTGCTTGTTGTCTCAGTCTGTCTGCAAGAAACAAACATCCTCTTGTGACAACAACTGAGGAATGTTTAATTAACAGTCCAAAATATCAGCTTCTATAATACTTAGACGCCTAAATAAGCTTCGAGAAAACCAGGCCGGTTTCAGATCTGGAAGTGAATGTAAAGTCCATATGTTCACACTACGTCAGGTCCTAGAACATACACACACATTCAGGCATCCGATAACGGCTTTTTTTCGCGGACATTTATATTCTTTTTAATAAAAGACTTGAAAATCACTCGAAAGGTGAGCGGCGGATAACTACTTCCTGCTTATATGACATCCGATTATAATGTTTCTGGTAACCAATTTAAGAAATCGTATTTACTAGAGTATTTGTGAATATAAAATGCATGTATAGGTTCGGTTAATTACCAGGTGTTTTTGCTTCCGTAATAACGACAACGAAAAGTAATGGTGTGGGTTGAAGTAAAAGAAATCAAGACTTACAGATTTCTCTTCAGGAGTAATTCCAACAGGCTCCATAGCAAGGACTTTTTCATAATGATGAATAGGCATGTGAATGATTATTGAACTGGAGAAAAAGAAGTGCTTGTGTACTGCAGTGACGATATATGATATATGGTCCATTCTCCTGAAGTCTTGTAATCTCCGCATCATCTCATTTAAAAATCTGACAGCATCGGTTCATTTGTTCTTTTCTGTGAAACGGAATCTAGCCATCAATACTTTAGGAATTGATTTTGTTCTCTCATATATTTCGCAATGAAATGAACATTGTCCAAAGCACCTTGCCAGCTGGTTATCGAAGGGTTACATATGAAGATGTGGAAACATGGACCGGGTGGCAGTTTTCTTCACTGAAATTACATCTAGAATAGAATGCTCTTTAGGCTGAATTATCTACAACTTTTTCATTAAACACAGTCAGAACGCAATTTATATTCTATAGAATACCTAAAACGGCTATACTCTTACATAAATCAACAGACTTCAGGAATAGGCAGTTTACCATAATTATGGCAATATTGTAATACTACATTGTTGTTGGACGGCGATTATGGTTAAGCTCAGGTTTACTCAAACCACTTTAGCGGTGCATTTTCTTTAAAGTTGCCCTTTCTTTAAGATCATGCAAACCACTTCATATCCACTCTGGACATTTTGAACATCAAGGAACTCTTTGTCTTTTCTCCATTAAATGAGATTGATCTACCTAAATCTTAGATTACTCAAGTAGCTTGCTAATTTTACTGCATATACCTAAGGCATATGTTTTGATCTATCTTTCATACAAATTAGATTACCAAAAGACGTGAAAGAGTTCTGTCTTCAAAGAAGTACGTGACACGAATTAAAAATGATCAACCCAGTGAATATTTCCACTACCGCCCTGGCCCACCAAGGTGCCACGTACCTCTGTTGTTAAGCCACAGGATTAGGCTGTACTGTTTACGTTGAAATGCTAACTCGTGGACAGTCTTCCTGGTTCTCCCAACAATAGAGGGTTAATTTATATGATTGTGAATAATAAGTATAAGTAAAAAGAATATTTTTGAGATTATTCTTACGGAGCTGCTTAAGTAACTAAACGAGAACCAGACAATGTCAGAAAAGCAGCACAGCATTAGAAAAAGGTTATTCATCCCTCACAAATAGGTTAGTTGCTCGTAACTTTGGTGTCTACATTTTCGCGGAAGAAAAATTAATGGTAGTTTGCAAACTCAATATTTATAATTACTCTCCGGAATCTCTGCTAGTCAAATAATTCGAAGAAAAAAGTCATTATTACACATTCTGCCAAGCTTGATGTGCAGTATTAAAAAACGCCATCAAGTGAATATGTTGAGCATCATGCAAAACCTTCACCGCCACCCATCACGAGCTAATCCTTAAAAAGTTGCGCATTAAAAAGCGAACACCCGGTTCATGAACGCTTTCTCCCATGAAGAGTTTTTGCAGCTTGGAATGCTCTCCCAGACGAGGTGACCACAGTTCCCTCAGTGGAAGTCTCGAGGGGAGACTTGATAAACACGTACCAACTCATGGAATATCATCTCACTCGTGGACCAGCTGCTCCTGATGCATGCGCCGAAACTTGCTGGTTGTTATTATTATCTTTTCCTCAGATAATTAACTGAATATATCCCATTTACTATCTCTGTTTCCTCTTCTGTAGTTATACCTCTCTCCTCCCACACATTCTTCACTACCCATAACTAACTTATTTATTATTTACTTACTTACGTACTCCTGTTACCCCCAATGGAGCATAGGCCGCTCACCAGTTTTCTCCAACCAACTCTGTCCTGGGCTTCCCTCTCCAGTTCTGTCCAATGTTTGTTCATTCCTCTCATATCTTTCTCTATTTCTCGGCGTAGTGTGTTCTTTGGCCTTCCTCTTTTCCTTTTACCTTGAGGGTTCCATGTGAGGGCTTGTCTCGTGACGCAGTTGGGTGCTTTTCGTAGTGTATGTCCTATCCATTTCCACCGCTTCTTCCTGATTTCCTCCTCCATTGGAATCTGACTTGTTCTCTCCCACAGTTCGTTGTTGCTGATGGTGTCTGGCCAACGAATACGAAGTACTGTGCGTAGACAACTGTTAATAAACACTTGTATCTTCTGGATGATGGCTTTCGTAGTTCTCCAAGTTTCCGCTCCATACAGTAAAACTGTCTTGACATTTGTATTGAAAATCCTGATTTTGGTTTTGGTTGAAAGTTGTTTGGAGTTCCAGATATTTTTCATCTGTAGAAATGCAGCCCTCGCTTTGCCAATCCGCGTCCTCACATCTGCGTCCGATCCACCTTTCTCGTCGATGATGCTGCCAAGATACGTAAGGTGTTAACGTCCTCCAAGGCATCCCCATCAAGAGTGATTTGGTTGGTGCATGTTGTGTTGCATCGGAGAATTTTGCTTTTTCCTCTATGTATGTTGAGACCTACTGCTGTTGAGGCTGCTGCTACACTCGTCGTCTTCTCTTGCGTTTGTTGTTGAGTGTGCGATAGAACAGCCAGGTCATCTGCGAAGTCCAGATCGTCCAGCTGCGTCCTAACTGTCCAGTTGATACCGTGCTTCCCTCCAGATGTTGACGTCTTCATAATCCAGTCGATCACCAGGAGAAAGAGAAAGGGTGAGAGTAAGCAACCTTGCCTGACACCGGTCTTCACCTCGAAAGAGTCGGTTAGCTGCCCTCCGTGCACGATTTTGCAGTTGAATCCATCATAAGAGTTCCGTATGATGTTGACTATTTTCTCAGGCACACCGTAGTGTCGAAGAAGCCTCCACAGTGTTTTCCTATCCACGCTATCGAATGCTTTCTCGTAGTCGATGAAGTTGATGTAGAGTGGTGAGTCCCATCCAATTGATTGTTCCACAATGATCCGTAATGTAGCAATTTGGTCAGTACACGATCGATCCTTACGAAATCCAGCTTGTTGATCTCGAAGTTGGGCGTCTACGAAGTCCTTCATTCTGTTTAGCAATACTCTGTTGAAGACTTTGCCTGGTATTGAAAGAAGAGTGATGCCTCTGTAGTTTTCACACTTGCTGAGATCGCCTTTCTTTGGTATTTTGATGAGGTATCCCTCTTTCCAATCTGATGGTACTTGTTCCTCATCCCAAATCTTCTTGAAGAGAATGTGAAATATTTTCGCAGTTGCTTCCACATCTGCTTTCATTGCCTCTGCTGGAATGTTGTCTGGTCCTGCTGCTTTGCCGCTCTTGATTTGTCTGATGGCTATACTGATCTCCTCAATCGTAGGTGCGCCAATATTAATTGGGAGGTCCTTGGATGCTGCTTCGATGTTGGGTGGGTTCAGTGGAGCTGGTCGATTCAATAGTTCCTTAAAGTGCTCCACCCACCTATTTCGCTGTTCGTCAGTGTTGCTGATTATTTTCCCTTCCTTGCTTTTCACTGGTCGTTCTGGTTTACGATAGTTTCCGGCGAGCTTCTTTGTAGTTTCGTACAATTGTTTCAAGTTTCCTTCTCTTGCAGCCTTTTCCGCCGTCATTGCTAGATAATCCACATATTTTCGTTTGTCAGCTCTGATGCTCTTCTTCACTTCCCTGTTTGCTTCTGTATACTCGGCTTGCGCCTTAACTTTCTCTGCTCTTGTTCGGCAGACATTGATAGCTGCCTTCTTGTTCCTCCTTTCTTGAATTTTTTCAAGAGTACCAACAGAGATCCATTCCTTGTGATGGTGCTTCTTGCGACCAAGGACCTCCTGACATGTTGAAGTGATTGCCTCCTTAATCCCTTTCCAATTGTTCTCCAATGTTGCTTCCTCTCCATTGAGTAGATCCTGAAAGGCCTGGAACCTATTGGTGAGGGCTATCTTGAATTCGTTGAGTTTTACTGTATCCCGAAGAAAGGCTGTAATAAACTTCTGTGATGTTGTCTGCCCCGCTGTCCAGTGCTTCTTTAGCTTCAATCTCATTTTGGCGATCAGCAAGTGGTGATCTGAAGCTATATCAGCTCCTCTCCTGGTTCTCACATCCTCCATAGTCCTTCTGAACTTTTTGTTGATACAGATATGGTCGATTTGGTTTTGAGTAGTGTGATCCGGTGAAATCCATGTGGCTTTGTGTATGCGTTTGTGCGGGAATATTGTGCCACCGATGACCAGTTTGTTGAAGGCACATAGGTTTGCAAATCTCTCACCGTTTTCGTTCCTTTCTCCCAGTCCATGTCGTCCCATGATGTCTTCATATCCAGTGTTGTCCATTCCAACCTTGGCATTCAGGTCTCCCATAAGAATCGTCAAATCCTTTGGTGAACATTTCTCGACGATTGACTGCAGCATTCCGTAGAATTGATCTTTAACGTCGTCATTGTTGTCATTGGTAGGTGCATAACATTGGATGACGTTCATTGTAATGTCCTCTTTCTTCGTTTTGAAGGATGCTTTAATGATCCTGGGTCCATGAGATTCCCATTCTATCAGTGCCTTTTGTGCATGTTTGGACAGCATCAGTGCAACTCCTTGTGTATGTGAAGCGTTTTCCTCTTCATGACCAGAGTATAACAGCAGTTCCCCTGAAGCAAGTCTCAGTTGTCCTACCTGTGTCCAATGTGTTTCACTGATGCCGAGCACCTCGAGGTTGTATCTTTTCATTTCTGCCGCAACTTGAAATAGTCTTCCAGTCTCCCACAATGTACGAACGTTCCATGTACCTAAAAAAATGGTTGCTCTGGTTGTCAGAAGAGGCATCGGCCCCGTGACTTCCGAGGGGACTCGGCTTTCATCACGAGACGTCATAATTCTTCTTCCAACTCCCAGGGCAGAGTTAAAATGGTTTGAATGATTTTTTCTGGTTAGCGTTTTTTGGCAAGTTAGATTTCAACGGAATGGGGCCGCCAACCCCATGTCCAACCCTCCTCCTTTATCCGGGCTTGGGACCGGCAGTAGCCCCTAAGGTTCTACTGGCGGAGTTAACTAACTTATTTATCCATTTAGATAATTAGTTCTGAAAATTTCCTTTTCTCATCATAATTTTCTTCTTATTTTTCTCCAACTGATCTCCGGCCTGGTAACATGATGGCTGCTGGTATCCAGAAACCCTACTGCCCTGAAACAAACGTTTCCACTCAAATCCCTAGACATACAAACTCACATCCAACTACCAACTGACTAGAATTAGTCAATCGAGTGGCTGAACCCCCATTCTTTAGACACTATCAAACATCTGTAACCGTACGAAAAGAACAATAATCCAGTGCAGAGAAATAAATTGATTTAAACTAGCCAGTGAAAAAATATTGATTATTGGATTTTGTAAACAATTTTAGCACATTTTCAAACTGTGTATCAGTTGTTGCTGTCAGATATTTTTCATATAACAATGACAAACAGAGGGAAATACACAAGAGCACTGAGTACAAGCAGTATACCAGCTTATGCGGTTATACGTAAACTGCATTATGAACTGTCGCCAGATCAACCGTAAGTTAATGTAAACTATTAATATGCAAAATCGTGGTATACAAATGGTACTCCAACAGCAGATTGGGATTAACTACAATATTCTGAATCATGTACTTGTATTTAATTCAGTAGTACCGATGATACTTTATAGTAGGCGTATGTAATGTATTAAGATATCATGTACACATATGTATTTCATATGACATATTTTTAAGCCATACCAGGTCATGTTATTGCTGCCAAGTCAAATCTCCTTGATCAATCGGTCTTTTAAGACAGCAATTTTTGAAGAATGAATATGTAGTTGGATTTTCACATGGAGTTTTTAGGTCACAATTAGAACAATAATCGCTAAATAAACGTTACAGACCTCACAGTTTCATCAATAGTTCAGTTAAAACATGTCAGGTTTTTATAAATTTTTGCACAAATTTTTTGAATGCTTTAACTTTGCCTGTGGCATTCTGTATGCTAATGTGGTATAGCGACTTGTTCTGATGTACGCACGAAGTTTGGCGTTGTAACTGACTGACTGAATCATACTGTGCTAAAGTCTGACAAGAACCTTGTTAAAGGTAGTGCAGACGATATGTATGACTTCTTCAGTATGACTGTTCTGCAAATAATACATGGAAAATTGTACCACCTTCGAATGCTTGTTTCGCAGACGAGATATACTTAGTGATTGCTTTCCAATATCACTGATAGATTGATGAGTAGCAGTGCTCTATATTTTTAGGTTTTCAGCCTTTTTAAATTATCTCACATTATTTCACAAATTTATTCCCACATTATTCCACAAGACTATCCCGAATAACACTTAGTTGGAAGTGACTAGGGTTTCAGCTTACATTCAGGTGAAAATTCAAAGTCAAAGCTCCCAGTAATAATCTTCTTTTAGACATTCTATAGTGTTCAGAAGGATAAGTTTTGTCCGCTTCAACAAGAACTTAACAGATTATATTAGCGAAAGAAAAAGTTTTTGTAGTGATTTCTGGCTACCCTAGGTCGAAGCTTGTTTCTCTTAATTCATGCACTTTTTATATACGTCCCTCCGAAATTGATAGAACTAACTTCAGCTATCAGTAATCGCTTCATCCTGATTTTCAGTGAAAGTCCTTTTTTCTCTCAAGAGTGTTCCGCAAATAGATCGTTTCATTTCTCAAGGAAAATCGACTTTAAAATTTAAATCCTCTGTGCGCTAAATACATAAAACTTCAGACAAATGTGTAGAAATACAAATTATCGGTCAGTTTACCTTTCTCAAAAGTCCTTATTTTTGTTACGTATTTACTCATAAACTATTTAAACTGAAGTCCATATAATGATCGGAAATTGTTTTTTATGTATATTCTTTTTTCTACTCTGACGAGTGAGAATTTTTTTCAGAATACTTTAATAGTATGGATCCTGAAACCGATGAATATCACTGTGGTTACATCACTTTTACCTGCTTCCTCAGAATAAAAGTTCATGAAAGTCTAAATATGTAAACTGATTATTCTTCTGATATATATTGTTTGATTAATTGATTGTTTTGGAGCCCTTAAGCAGTCTTTTTGATTGACCACAAAGAAGAAAACTGCAGTGCAAATTATGGACTTGAACTTTATGGTTAAGTTTAAAAAGATAAACTTTTAACTACACCTGTGTTCTCTAAAAACTGAGATGTAACTAAAACTAAGTGAAAAAAAAAACCAAAAATGCTGATAAGTTAGTTTTTCAAGTCTCAAAAATTGGTGATTCTGAATCAACACGAAAAATCAACGACATTAGATTCATTCTGAATCCAGGGTTTGATTTCACTCTAGTGGTCGCATTAGATTATTGCAGCCACTTATAAACAATCATAAATTACCCCATGATAAATGGAAGACAATGTGGTTTTCAGTGATAATGGAATTCTGTATGGCTAAGAATCATATAAATGCCAATGTCAAAGTCAAGGAACAGAGCAAACACAACTGGAAATGTTGTGTTTGAAAATCAAATCAGACACATAATTATGTATAAAAGGAAATATAGATTGGCATAAACTTCACGGGTAATTGGTTCTAAATGTAGCTGCTGAAGTATCAAAATCAGTCGTTATATGATGCTCAAGTGGTGGTTGGGAACAACTAACCAAATAATTTTGATAAATATAACTACTGAGATCTTAGGAAGACAGGATTATTAAATAAACATTTGTCTTCAGTTAGTTCATACATCTATAGTTACAGAAACAATGTAGATGCTCAGAAGTTACTAAAAACCTAAGCAAATCCACCAGGCGATCATTTTCACAATTAAAGAAGAGAAGTGCAATGTCTATTTTCTGAAAATTCTATTAACAAGAAGAACTGACGGGTTAATACAAAAGTGAACAGACTATAAAAAGCTTATAGACACACTTTCTGAGCCTTTCCCTACCACATTACAAGAGAAACACAGTCAAAAGCTTGATCCACAGAGTCAAACCAAAATCTTTTGTTCTGACGATAGTCTTAATGAGGAACTAGAACTTATTCATGGTTTACTAAGAGAACATGAATATGAATTAAATTTATTGTCGAACTAGCTTCCTTGCTGCATCGAATAGTTGTCGCATTTTTCTTTCTCTTGTGGCATTTTATGCTATCATTGCTAGATCTTACGCATAATTAAGTTTATCGGTTCCAATACTCCTTTCCACTTGCTTCTTTGCTTCGGTGTATTCAGCTTATGCGTTGTGTGCTAGTTCTCATGAGTCGTTTTTTTCTGAACTTTATCCAGTGTCTCAACAGAAATCCATTCTTTATGATGATACTTCTTGTGGCCCAGAACCTTACGACTTGTGGAGGTTTTATTTCTTTGATTATTTTTCTGTTTTTCTTCATGGTGGTTTCTTGTCCATCAAGTTAATTATGTTAGGCCTGGACCTTGTTGCTTAGAGCCATCTCGAATACGTCGAGTTTTTCACTATCCCAAGGACAGGCCGTGTTAAACGTTTGTGATCTACGCAGACGATGCGAAGAGGATTCGACTGAGCTTCAAATGGACCTTACATCTATTGAAAATGGGCGGTGAAAAACGGTTTAAATCTCCATCAACCGAAGTGCCACGTCATGCATATTCTGCGTCGCAAACGATCTATGCCCTCAATGGAAGTCCGCCCCCTAATGTCTCCTCAGGGCGCGATCTCGGTTTAATAACCACAGAAAGCCTCCACACGAGTCCGAACTACTTAGGGGACGCAGCCAAGGCAAATGAGACTCTGCACTTTATGCGAAGACAACTTGATGCTATCACCCCGCAATTATTTTTGACACTATTTAAGATGTACGCTCGCCCACACCTGGAAGTTCACAATGTCATCGCACCCCCTTTGCTTAAGAGAGACATAAATCTCTTGGATCGAGTGCAGAGATGAGCAACCAAATGGGTGATAGGGTTGAAGAATAATCCTTACGAAACTTGGATAACTCTCCCTGTCTCCCACACTATGCAAACATTCTATGTACCTAAAAGAATGGTTTCTCTACGCCAAGACTTCCAAAGAAATTCTGCTTTCATCATGAGACGTCATGGCTTTTCTGAATGAAGACGTTCTAACTCTCAGGACATAGTTTAAATAGTTTGAATTAGGTTTTCGCGTCAGCGTTTTTCAGTCAGTTGATTTTCTTCGGGATGGGGTTGCTAACTCCATGCTTAACCCCCCTCCTTTATCCGGGTTTAGGAACGTTAACAACCCCGAACTTGCTGCGGGTGGAGTTAACACACTGTAGAAAGAATCGAAAATTATCACATTACCCTAGGCCATAAAGTGGCTTAAAGATTACCAGGGTCAATTCAAGGTTATAAAAACTTATCTCCGTACACATGCCGGTTCGAATTTTTTCACATCAACTATGTCTGCTCACCGATGTACAAAATTATATCGTTGTACTTCGAATCATCACCACTCATGGTGGACTAAAAGATAAAGGAGAGTAACACGAAACTCCATTTTGTCCAATGTAGTTGGCACTGTCACCACCTAGACAAGACTTAAACGTTCAGAGTTGTTCATGAGATCCTCTCGAATTGACCTTATGGTTCCAGAATCTGACTTTTAACACAGCAGATGCCGTGGGAATATACACTAGTCAGCCTAATCTTTGTATACAAAAAAGTGAATGCAGCTTCCTAATCTACCCTGGCCTTCTATATGGTTACCGTTATACGTTTCAAAACCTTTTTCTTCCTTCCTTTTAACTTTGCTGAAGTTAAAATTTTAATCCTCGAATCTAGTCTTAAGTAACCTATTCAACAAACCTATCATTTATTATTATTTTAAGGATAATATAACATGTATTTTCACTTAATTTCAATGGTTAATCCTACTGTTATGTAACTATTCATACTGATTAACCGATTGTGTACATTCATCTTAGTTTTGAATTTAATCTTACAAACGATATGTAACTAACTAACCAGCTATTATACTGTCAAATTGTCCCGTCGCCATCTAACTGGTATTCAATTTTTACTTAGTTTTAAAATCTAATTACAGAGCCATGATGATGTACTATTGTAAAGAAATTTTAGACATAGATTTGAATCAACTGATCAAATATCTGCCCCTCGACAGTTTTTGAAACACAGACAGACACACAGACTCCACACATCAAACAAATTCCAAAACATAATAACGGTACGATGTTTTTAGTCAAGATTTATTGTACCGGTGATTTTCGCCGAATGATGTAGCAAATATGAGCATCACTATTGGAAATTCGCTACCCCACCTCATGACAATCCGTCATGTTAGTATGAGTTTTTTAAAATCCACCTCTTACTTCAAGATTCATTTATAAAATGAAAAGCTTCTATTTTTATTGAAATCATAGTAGGATTTAGGGTGTTTACAATGCTTGATATTTATGTTTTTCCCAGCAAAACTGAAATCTCCATTATGTTCGATACCCATGATCCAGCTATTAAAGCTCTTCTTTTTGAAACATTCACTTAGGATTTCTGACATTTTGGATGTTTTACCGTAGTTGAACTTATTAAATAATAAGTGCTACTTAGGCCACGTTGTATAATCATACTACTGATTTCAGTCAAACTAGAAAATCACGAAATAGTATCACTTATTAGTTAAAATTTCAGAGATAAATTACAAACAAAATTCATCCTACCATAATCCATAAATTACGTTCTTAGTGTTTCCACCACCACATAATTAATTAAGTAAACAAAATGACAATAAATGGCACATCTTATTGTTCCATAACATAAAGTGTTTAGTTTTAAATATGTAAATAGTCGAAAATTTTTTTAGTTAGTTATTTCCTTCATTTAATTATTTAAGAGTGTTTTTTCATGGGTTACACATACTGAACTACTAATATTACTAGCATGTTCAGCATATTTTCACTGTGAGATCCTGATGATTTACATGAGTCCCTCTATCAAGTTTGTGTTTGTGGATACACATTGGCTGATAGTGTCTTGTGAACTGATAATAACCAACTAGAGTCATTTAAAACATTTTTAACCGAACGATTCGTCGTCTCATTCAGAAGTATTAGGATTAAGCTTTATTGAACGCAACCTACTTCTTAATGTAGCCGGTTGTAAATAATAAAGAATCACTCTCAAATATCGAATACTGTATTGTGACTGCGTAGCACTTCGATTTAAAAAAATTAACTCTGTCTATAATAATCCCATGCTTAAAGATGAATTATTTGTTAACAAATTTTAAAATTTAGAAATTATTTACGGTTAATAGTTGCTAACGAGATCTAACGTTAGTGTAGACTGGTTTTCAAACATGATAACTAATCCAAAATATGACCAGTCAAATGACTGTTTATATTTTTAGAAGTAGACTTTCAGTTAGTTTTCTTTACCTCAATTATTTATTCAAAAAATTATTTTGTTTTGCTTGACATTAATACTCGAATTCAATCTTTTGCCACTGAATATTTAATATGGAGAGTTTTCATGAATAAGAGTGAGCAAAGTTTCTTAATATATCTTTGTTTTCTGCACACCTTTACAGTTTACTTCTAAATTAAGTCAAATCAGTTATTTCGTTTGCATGTTTGTGTAGTTGCATACAATATCCAATACATGAATTTTCTTAACACCGGATATTATTATTATAATTATTTAGTAGATAAAGTACGAATTGAAAAGGTCATTCAGATAGTGGTTAATTTAGAACAGTAATGTATTATTTACCTTGACGTACCAATACACTTTTTTGATACATGAGTTAACTAGCTTTCTGTTTTACAGGTATCGATCAGTGTACGTACTGCTGTGGAGACTGATTAGGATTATTAACATAATGAATAAAATTTTTGGTCGTTTCATTTAAAATATGGCATCCTATTCTGGAAACTAGTGATTTATGTCACAGATCATAATAAAAATCATAAGACCAATGAGAAAAAGTTAAGGGTTTAGTTTCTAACTTATTGAATACAATTCGGTGAATAAATAATAATATCAGCATGACTAAACATTCTCATCATAATAACTAAACACCTTGGTCTGCATTAGATTTTAGTCAAATAGAGATAATGGGCTGATTAATTAAGTTAACATTTTTTTTTTCGACTGAAGTAGTTAAGACGTCTGCAAATGAAACGTTAGAAACAGTATAACTCAGAAGAACATCCTTACAGTTTGATTTATCAACATATGTTATCGAACGTTTTAACAGCGTACGTTATGAAGGAGTTAGTTTTATGTAAAAATGTGCTACAGATCTTAGTTGCAATAAGGATAAAACGCTTTTTATAACATGACATTTAACCAGTGTCAAATATCTTATTATCTTCAACAGTGTTACCTTTCGAAAAAGCGGTTAGTGTCTTTGGTTCATAGATGAGTGTTTTAAAATTTTTACAGCCTTTAAGATTCCAATGATGTTAGCTTTGTGAGATGTAACAAAAATCACTTATGATGGCTACGACGAAACAATGCATTGTAGTGTACTTATTGCAAACTGTAGTAATTCTTTGGTCGATCATCTGCTTTTGTTCCTTAAAAAATCACCTAAAAAGTAATAATTACACTTTGATTAGTATCACTGCAAAATTAGACTTTCATCTACTTAAAATTTTAAGATTTAATACCTTTTAGTAATCACGCCACATTCAGATAAACTTTGAACTTACTTTAAAGACATTGGCACATTTCACTAAGCGCAAAAATCTATTGGTTAGTTAAGTTTGTCAAAATATCTAGTATCACCATAAAAAATCTTGTCGAAACTATAGTTTTTTATTTTAGTATCATGAAACGTATCATGAAACACTAATATAGTATTAATTTGACACTAAGTTAATGCGTCATACACCGAAATGATTAAACCGTAAGTAATAAAATATCATTGTGTAATCTTTAATAAACTTCGGAATATCTTTCGGTTATTGGAAATAATATTATGAAATACTATTACGGTATGTCTGGTTTATCTCCGTTTTACCGCTCATGATTTTTATGAATTATATAGTTGAAACAGCTCACTTTCGTTGTATAATTTAACTGAATTATCTGCTCCCATCTACGATAGATTATTGATCGACATAAAATATAATATTCAAGCTGCTGAATATTATCGGACACTTTACTTTATAGTTTGATTTAAACTAGGATTTAATGTAGAACAATAATGGTTTAGCATTTCAAGTAGCTTGAAAAACCTCCGGTGTGAAGAGCTTTGGATTCGAACTGAGATATATTTCAGCAGAGTAGATATAGCTATAAGCAGATTTCTTACAGAGTACAAGATGATGTTTTCTATTTCCATCTACTTAAATTTACTGTAAACTAAATAATGTTTTTTAGTAAAAGTTTATTCTGCCAGTTATTTGTAGTCTACCTATGTTTTCCTAAGTGAGAACTGAAAACAGTTCACATATTTGAATAATTGAATGAGATAATTCTTCGACAAGTGAATATGAATCACTGTTTAGATAGTTGTTTATTGATCTGGAGAGAAACTAGTCGATTCCAACTAAAAATACTATAGATCTTTTTTTATACAGATGATATATGTGTTTACGGAAATATGCTACACAGCCATTTAAATGCAGCTCTGAATAAACGAAATATCCTCTTAGAATTTGCCAAAAATATGGGCTTAAATCAGCTTATTGTTAGAAATTTTAATACTCTAATTAAACATTTCAACTATATTATTCAGCAGCTGATTTCTGTTTGTCATTCTTCGCCACATTCATATCTTTTAGAGAGTATCATTTTATGGTTGGTTGGTTATCAGCTAACGATTTTAGCCCATCGATTACATTAATTAACTCTCGCACAGACTCTGTCTGGCTATAAGATGTTGTTTGTAAAATTTACTATTGTTTCTATCAATAAGACCTATGTTAATATTTAGTTGTGTACCCATTAGAAATAAGATCTATGGTTGACTGAATCTATTTTGATTACTTAACCAAACTCTTTCAGTAATGAATTAACTACTTCGAATGTTGTAGATATTTTATTATTAAGCAAACAGAAACATAGTATTAAGTTATTCATTTAAATCAGTAGTACAATAAATGAAAAGTTATTCATTAGTTTTTGTTAGGTGAAAATAGTCCATAAATGAGACAACTTTACTGTGTTCACCATAAGGCAGGAAAAGGTTTTTTAAATTAGAGTTCCGCAAATTTAAATGTACTTTTAAAGGAGTTGCACTTTGATACTTCACGATAGAAGACGGGTATAAATTCTTCGCTTATTAACTCAATGTAAAGCAAATAAAAAAATCAGGACTATTGCTTCGTTACATTTTTTATTATCAAATAATGAAAATGCAAATATGAATTAGAACAACACATATAAGCGAACAATATTGTTTTCGATTAGATCGTCATCAGGCTTTACTCGAATATATATGAAAATTTATGTGAAAATGTTACATATTTGCTTATTAATTAATGGTTTTGATGTTTTTAATGTTTATTTGAAGTCTATTCATCCACCTTTGACCTACTATTGATAAAATTTTAGTTATCATATTTTATAATTTTCTTACTACTATCAGTACACCTGTCTTCCTACTATCCACTTGAACTTTTGTCTATTATATGAAGTGACGTTATCTTTTTTCATTTCATCGTGATTATCACTCAAATTGCCTTGATTGGTTTAACATTTTCATATTAATATTCACGTATATTAGAGTAAAGCCTGATGACGATCTAATCGAAAACAGTATTGTTCGCTTATATGTGTTGTTCTAGTTTTCACAATCGGAACCTTAAATATGAATTAACTGTAGAGTTGCAATAATAAAATCTTTCAGTGGTTGATTAATTTTTCCGTATAAACAGAGTCTGTTGAATTACTGCCATTTCCTCATAGTGAATAATTTCATGTCATGGAATTTAGTAGTCCAAAAAGCAATACTTTTTCTTACTTAATAATAAGTAACCAGTTTACCTAATGGTAACACTTACTTTTTTAATGCAATAATTTGTGAGCAACATTTTTTTGGAAGTTACTTGAACATTGAATGGCATTAAACACTGAACTACTGAAAATATCAACATCGAGCCTAACTTTACCTGAGAGCACGTGCTTTGTTTTCTGATGAACCAAGGTTGATTATAGTCGTTAAAAATTCCTTAAATACATGCTGATAATGTGATTAGATCATTTGACTATCATCAGGGTATAAGTGTTTACTTCGTAGAATTTATTAAACAACATCCTCTTTTGAAATAGGAACACAATTAGACAGATGACCAAAGTCACCATGTGATTTCATTCAAATTGTTTGATGCTTAGGTAATGTAATTTAAGCGTACAAAACATGATGCATCAATATCTTCAGTTCTAACCGATATTTATGTTATTTTCTATCAGTTTATGTATTTAATTATATTATATAGAAAAGAGATATGAATTTTCAAAAATTATGATCAAATATCCTTATCCATGCTCTTCCTTAAAATGAAATATCGCATTGGTTAGCCATCCGTAATCTGTTGAATAACACCTTAACTCATTGTTTTATATTCCTACTTCGGAATTAGCAAACATGTGACTATGATTCCATATAAATCGACTGATTTTAATTGCTTAAGCTTCTGTTGGAGTGTCTAACGTTGCAATTTTGTGTAATAATTAATACAAAGCATTCGAAATTTATTTTTAGTATATTGATCGAGTATACCGGATTCCAGAGTTTAATCACTCACATCGTTAAGCGTGTAAATCGCGAATTAATACTGATTAGAATATTTTTGCCACCAGGAAGTACTAAAAACTTATTTTTTCTTAGCATGAAACTCCTCACCACTGTACACCTACAACCGTTCTGGAGAGTGGAACACGGGACCTTTGACCTCACAAGCCGTCTCACACCTACAATCAAAGTGAGCTGACGCGCAGTCTTGTAGACTGATTGCAGTTAGAAGTGCTGATGATATTGTTCAGAAGAACAACGAAAGTTCCATAACCAAAATATCCAGCTCAGAGAACGAAACGCCACAACAGTTAGAAGTGTACATTACTGGGTAGGGGCTCGATTGTTTCGTGGTTAGCCTTTTGCAAGCGAGATCAAAGGTATTGGATTCGAATGGCGGGATCGTGGATATCGTGTGCTTAATCATCGTCTAGCTAAGATAAATTCATGATTGAAACTATAGAAATTGTATCGATCTAAAATTAATTATGATAACTCCGGGAACTGAGGTTCTTATCTTGAAAATCTATGGATAAAAAGTTATAAATCACAGGGTTTAATGAGACTGAGCTCCGTGGTACTTCAAATCTTACTCAATTTAATGACATAGCAGTACATTTTCCTGTCGTTTATGTATTATAGGATGATAAAAATCATAATAGGTTGCAAAATATTATTACATTATGATTTGTTTGCTCCCGAAGATGTCGCTAGTTTTAAGAGTCAGATATTGAATAAATATATCTCATTTTCAAGGTATCCAACAGACGTTTTGAGTAGAATACCGATACAATATCACACCATGGAAAGTTTGCCTCCTTGTGATTGATAATATCAAAAAACTAAATACAATAACCCTACTTTGAACACTGAATTAACTTGTATATCAGTTGATGATCCTTATTTAAGTAGAAGGACAGGTAATGCGGGATTCTATACTCACTACAAATGATACACGTTGGTATGGTCAAGAGAGAATAACATCAAATGTTAATCAGGTTAACGTATTATAATAAATTATGTAGATTTCTTGATTACTGGATATGGTTGAAATGTTCTTTCAGATGAGTAGTAGACATCAAAACTGGTACTTTTAATGCAAATATTTTCTTACCTACTGGTATTGTTATTATCAAAATGGTTTGGGTGTCGATCTGCTTTTTATGTATCCCTTTATGGTTAAAAGCTAAGGTTCATTCTATCTCATGATTTTTCCAACTATGGTATGCAGTTAAATAAGTTTGAAGTAAGATTACTTGTTCAGCTGCACTACAATGAATACAATGATAATGTTTATATGCCTGACAATACCTGATAAGATATATTATTCTCAAAATTACTATGCGCTACGCCATCTTTTCCTCAGCCTATCTTCCTACGTTTTGGAGACACTTTGTTGTTATTGACCTATGTATCTTTGATCAGCTAGTTAGTCACATTATACCAAAAATGTGAACGATTTTTAATCTAATAAATTTTAGAATTTCAAAAACTCATCTATACTATTATCAAACTGTCTTAACGAATTTATTTGGTTACACGAATGTTTACACAATAAAAACAGCTTCTGTCTTATTTTCGTAACAGTTTCTGAGGTTCAGTTTACAGAACAAACAAGCAGGACACAGTTTTTGAAACATTAAACGCTCTTTTTAAACATTCAGTCAACAACAACATAAAAAACATCGTACGTACGTACATACATCAGTTCATGTCACCATACCACCTTAGCACAGAGATGTAATTGTCAATTCAAATCCCATAGTAGTAGAAGTAGTAAAAGTATTAGAAGTAATCGGAGAGATTAGGGTTAGACGATGTTATTCAAGAAGTAGAGTCTAGCGAAACAAACTTAAAAATAAATAGATAAAGGTGAGGAGGAATTCAGAAGGTTAGGACTTGAGAGAACACAAAGAATAAATGCACCGGCGCCACTGCAAACGATTTTGAGCCATGTCATTCAGGGTCTCTAACCATCGATTACTGATATCTCGCGTACCACAACCACGTGGTCAATAACTACCAACACGACTCAATTTGGTTGTCAATGAGTTTATGGATTTCTGCCATGTTTTGGTCTGACCGCCCCTACCTTTCAACCTATTCCTGCATGACAAAACAGAGATCGACGAGGCAGTCAGTCGGCGGTTGAGCATGCGTAGCACATATCCCAACTACCTCAACTGGTGAAGTTTCATTACTTCATCCACTGACCTGCCATCCTTAGCTGATACTTTGTTCCTAACTAAAGCATCGCTTACTCGGTTTTCCCAGCATATACGAGCAATGATTCGAAGACATTTGTGATAGAAAACGAGTAACCTATGAATATCTTCTACTCTTACCGGCCATGTTTCGTATCCGTATAGTAGAACGGAACGAACTACAGCGCAGTACACTCGTCCTTTAGTCAGCGAACGGGTATCTCGCCTGTGCCATAGGTGACGCAATCGAGCTTTCTGTACCCCTGCTGGGATTTCGTCGGTCACGAAGCCATCCCGAGATAAATGAAGCGGTCAGCACTTATTAAACAGAATAAGAAAAAATATAACATGCTGAAATATCGAACAATATCCAAGCTTATGAATGGATGTTTTATGAATATATTCACATTTCTCTTTTCGCAGAATTCATCGGCCTGTTCAATCTCTATTTTCAACATCCAGTGGATTTAACAACTTTCGTGGTCTTTTAAATCTGGCCGCCTTTATACTTGTCATCTCAACATCTAGAATGGCTTTGGAAAACATTATCAAGTAAGTTTCATTGTAAATAGAACCATTTTTAATATTATAGATAGTGATTTGCGCAGTCCAATAATTGTGGATAAATCTAAATTACTTAAAACTAGTTTTTGTTACATAATACACAAATTCCAATAAAGAGCCAAAATTAGTTTTAGCATCTTGATAGAATTTTTATTATGAAATACTTACCAACTTCAAATCATGTAAAACAACCACGCAAAAAATTTAAATTGACTGCATTTTAAAATTTGATTGAAGTGGTTAACATGGAACAAATTTTGGTTACAATAATCAGTTACAATCTTAGTCACCTAGTCTGTCATCTTAAAATCAGTGTAACAGAAAGACAAGTTTATCTTTAGCAAGCGTGTTTCAGTCAGTCAGCAACAACATACATTAGTTCAATTTCCCATACCACATTAGCGCGCAGAGATGGAATTGTTAATTCTAATCCCATAGTAGTAGAGGTAGCATGAGTATTAGGAGTAACGGAAATTAGGGTTCGAAGATACGATTCAAGAAGCATAATCCAGTGAAATAAATTTTAAAGAGAAAGATGAAGGTGATGAGGAATTCAGATTAGAATTAACTAGTCACAAACAACTGCTGGAGATTGATCTTTAGTCTGTTGTGTGCGTTTTGCATTTTTAACTTCTACTGCATTCTAATGTTTATTCCATTTACATTTACTGAAGTTTTTTGGATACAGAGCAACAATGGTCGGTCTAATTCCGTTAGTTTCCTAGCTTCTTCAAACACATAATCCTCAATTTTAAGGTAGCATTAAATCACACCTAACTTTTGGTTTCACTCTTGTTACATGTAGTAGTAAATCGAGACGGATAAAAATAAATTTCAAGTTGACAACTAACATATTCTTTAAAACACAAGCTTAGTTTTAGTGCTATGTCTGCATTTTACAATTATTGTTAATTTGATATTAATTTTTGTCTCCTGAAGTTCAGAGGTCCATGGGACTGCTTCTGTGTCTATCACTTTTACTCTGTAAAAGTATTCCTAGGAGAGTACCACTGTCTTCACTTGAGACATTTCACTGAGTATTAAACTGCGGTTTCTCAAGTCTTCCTTTACGCGTTCAAATATTGGAGTATTTTTGTATCAGAATATTTCGATGATTACATTCCTCTTACTTAAACCATAATGTATTGATTAACTTAAAAATGTAAACAAAATTTTTTTTCTAATCAGTTAGATAACTTATTATAATCATTATAATTACGGTCATGTTATACTGATTGGTGTACTTTTAATTTCGTAAAATTTTATCAATTTTTTCTAACATTTTATTTGTTTCTGTGTGCACGTATAAACAATAAATCTGGTAACAAATTACCATTTTAATTAAGGTTTCAGGGACTCAATTAATTAGTACAGTCGTGCAAAACTAGACAGTTTAGTGTATACATTAGTTTGCATTGTACTATTTATGTGGCATTTGATGTATTTGTGTTGATACGTTGACCAGTGTGGTATTTGATTACATTTTAACTATAACAGTATTACATAGGTGAAAAAAACCGATTTCCTTTATATCCAACTTTAAAAGTCATCACTTATGAAGTTCGACTTTTATTTATACATCTCAAGAAACAATCGAAGTTATTGTAGTCAAAGTTGTCAACTGATCTTTAAGCAAATACATCGACAAAGTGAATATAACCAGAATAAAAAAAATGGATTCTATGCTTTAAGATGAAAAAAAAAACAGTCCACAGAAATATTTTATCTAGTTTGAACTTTCCGTGAACAGCTGACTTATTAGGTTAATTGAAACAATATTTGAAAATGCCATATATTTTGTTTTTTAAAATTCCTTGAATTCCATCTTAACAACAGATATCAGCCCCAAAAGGGTTATTTGGACAAACCATCTTAGTTCAATGCACAAGGATGCACAAAAAGATTACGATTTGAGAAATGTATGAATTGTGAAAGATTTTCCTGAAAAGTAAAAATGCTGATAACAAATGTTGTTCTTATATTACTAACTTTCTATACTAACAAACCCTTAATCGAATAATATGCGTCACGATCATCTGAGATGAATGTGTTATTTTTTTAAAGAAATCGAATTCAATTTTTCAATTTACTTATTGATAAAAGTTTAAGAGCAAAATTTGTCCATTGATCTTAGTTGACAAGTTCGATCATATGAAAAAGCAAATTAATTTATTAAAACATAACAGCTAACTATTCCGAATTTTATAGTAAATCCATATATTGAGTAGTGCAGATTGTTAACTTCTGTTAACTATCAGTGAATGATCCCTTATTACTCGACTGAAAGCTTTACTGTGTAGTAATTTGCCTCTCAAAATTTACTATGACTAGGTGTTCGTAAACTACCCTAAAATCAGATATTATTTCTTGATATTTTTCAGTATATTTTCAATTGCTATCGTTTTATCATACATGGTATTGGTAAATAATATTTTCACAATTGTGTAATCATCTATGAGTATAAATAGCAAAGTTTCCTGCATAATGTACGAACTGTTATAGTTTGCTGAAATTTCAGACACAGTATCACTCATAAACCTCAATCAATCAATCAGTCAATCAATAGCAACATAGAACTTAGTACGTACGTACATACATCAGTTCATGTCACCATACCACCTTAGCACAGAGATGTAATTGTCAATTCAAATCCCATAGTAGTAGAAGTAGTAAAAGTATTAGAAGTAATCGGAGAGATTAGGGTTAGACGATTTTATTCAAGAAGTAAAGTCTAGCGAAATAAACTTAAAAATAAATAGATAAAGGTGAGGAGGAATTCAGAAGGTTAGGACTTGATAGAACACAAAGAATGAATGCAACTGGACCATTACAAACAGTTTCGAACCATGTCATTCAGGGTCTCATAGCCCTAGGACTTAATACTATACCTACGCCGGCGAGACCACGAGAAGCGGCATCAGGGCTACTTGAAACACGAAGCATAAAGTGTGTTGTGTCTCTATCTTCACTAGGTGAAATCAAATTTATGATTTTACACGGATCTTGTATGCGCGTTTCGGAGACAACATACATCGATCACCCGGGATTCCAGATTTCTAGCTAATGAAGCCTGTTGCCCTATTTGACATAGGGTCCGAACATTAAAAGCCCAATATGTAATTTAGTACGTGGTTTCAAGAGCTCAAACTGTTTGCTTCAGCGGCGCAAGGCGACAAACGATCGAAGAGATAAGGGAGTTATTCGGATGTGTAGAAAGGATTAGATTGTGACCAATTTGGTTTCGTGTGTTTTTATGAGTATGAGGGTGGTGCAACTTCCCGGCTGCCCACACCGTAGAAGATAAGCTTCATTCATCCAGTACAGAAGCGCAACTAGTGGGAAAGAACGGTGAAGATAGATACCGGCTAAGTTCGACGTACTAACGGATCAAGAGTTATATTTTTAGTGTATTAGCTGTAGTGTCAATCTACATATCAGATACATATTGATACTTTTAGAAAACAACTTTAAACGAATGAAACAGTATTCGCATTGTTTTTACCGCTTAATCATTGTCGAAAGACCATTAGCTACTTACTATTTTGTTACAGGTTTTCTATTTAGCATATATACATATACTAGCTTAATTCATTGCATAGTTCATTTATTATCATCGGTTTATATCAATCTAATGAAAATAAACATAATTTTAATCATAGCTACCAAATACATAGGTTCTTCAGTTCATATTTGCTGACTGACTGAAATAAAGCTTCTACGGAGCTTAGAACCATATTAGAAGTTTGGACACTTCAGTAGAACATAAATTTATGTTATTCATCCCATTTTAATTTCTTGATATTCCTAGTTTACTAGCTTCTAATTTTTCTAGTTACACTTATGGTGTTTGGAAAGTATGGGAAGTTTAACCCCCTTTCTGTATAACGAAATCTTACTTCTCTTCGGTCTGTTGACAAAATCTGAACTTATCAGACTGCATTTCTTTAGTAAACATCAAATATTTTATTACATACACGGGTTTTTATGTAAATATTTTTATACGTAACTTTCAAGAATCGTTAATTCGAAAACTTATCGTGCACCTTCGAATAGGACATCAATCTATCCTCTCCTACTATAAATAAGGTGTAATCGATTACTTAACATGTGATCAGACTGACGTTTAATTCAGATTATCTTAATGATTCAATGAAAGTGAGTCAGTGGAATTACAAGAATAAATTTCACGCTTAGATGACTATAGAGAACATGATATATATATATATATATATATATATATATATATATATATATATATATATATATATAATTATGCATTGCCATGTTCACAATTTTTTACATTTGCATAACAAAAATCGGTCAAATCTGATTGAATATAAAATAATTTTACTTCTTATTGTTCAGGATATACCTTCACGTTTCAAAATTAAAACCTTATCCAGAATGACTTTTCAGGAGAGGATAGAATTGTCCGCTTAGATTATAGGGATTCCTGAAGGATTTCGCTTTATGACAGGTCAGTTTGTTGTTGATTATTACACCTGAACCTGACAATTCTTTCATGACAAAGTATCAAGAGTTGTATTTCATCAAAATGAACGAATCGCCTCCTAATATTTACTTGTTATAATATTGTACTTACAAATTAGCCTAGCGTTTGTTAGGTAAATTCTCATCTTAATTGGCGATAAGAACAGAAATCTTCATCGAAGAACCGATTAATTGTTAATTTAATCGTAAACCGATAGCTACTGTAGAAATCTTAACATTTAGGAGACAGTGAACTAATATTTAATTTTGTTTATTGATAAAATTATCTTAATTTAATAATAAAGCCAAATTTGATAGAATAATTCATTGTACTCATTGTATTCGTTAATTTGTAAGCGTTATTTATATGCACTTCAATTATTAGGACAAGTGAAAAAGTTAAGCACAGGTTTTTTCAGGTCGGTCCATAACCTTTAACCTCTATAAGTATGACCCTTTAGCCTTCGCATATGATCATCAGCAAAATTCACTGGAGCAGTGTGTGCACCACTTAATCTGACAATTTCGACAATAATGATAATAATAGTGATGATCACTATTATTATCATTATAATTGCCCTATTTTATTGCACTTATCCAATATGGAAGAAAGTAAACAATATTATTCATGGGATGGTACTGGAAACAATATATTATGTCTAATTATAAAAGCATTATTCTAATATAAACTAAAAAGTATATTTAAACCGTCAAATAGTATCTGCTATGCTAACACAAATCAACTGATGCTTATTGAGTGATTTGATAATGCAACATTCTGAGGTGTGAATAAAAAGCACGTTTTAGATAGTGGAGAAAATTTGTAACTCAGGTGGATGATTGTGGTCGAGTGCACAACCAAAATATCCAGCTCAGAGAATGAAACTTTATCACAATGAGCACTTTTTCAATGAAACGATTTTCGTTTTCATCAGCTGAGAATGCCGAATGTTGTGTTGTCTTATTTTTATTATTGTCGATATTCTTTTGAGGCCATTTAAGGTTTATACATTCATTTCACCTTTTAAAATAATTAACAAATCTTAGCATAACATCAAAAATTTACTGTCTTATTGACAATTTATGTAGTGTACTGTATTAGTTGACTAATCATGATTCTAGCTTTCTTAAGCTGGCATCGAATTGTCTGTAAATTTAGTGATTGCAGCATATTACCACAAGTATATATTTAATATCTAATATAAAAACACTGATTTTACACATGAATTTATTTTCACTGGACATTCAAGTTTCAAGGATTTTCTTTTTCTTACGAAATGATTGTTACTGTTTATCAAGTGCAAAAGTTCTTATTAAGCAAATTTATTCACTGTATATATATAAGCAGAAGAGTTTATGAAAGTGATAAGCTTTTGAATTACTAAGTAAATAGAAAAAGTGGTAAAAAAATTATCATCCAATGAAAACAACAACCACTTGGTTGTTATTAACTGATTTGTCGATTTTGTGCTACTTTATTTGTTCCAAATATGTTTAATTTAATAAACAATCTGTCCTAACTGTAAGTGATTAATAACAATAAATGTTTTGTTATAGCTTTTAAAAGAACAACCTTGATGGATAATATGCTACTCATTTAAAGAGTTCAAACTATTTCTGTAACGTTCAAAAAATCAAATTCTAAGGACTCTTTCATTAGCAATAAGAATTAGTCGAATTTGTTTTGGAAATCTAGTTTATGCTGTCGAGAGGCTCAACCACAGTGTTATCACACAGAAGCTAATAAGGTACAATTTACAACTAAGCAAAAGGATTTTGTATCATCAGTTAGAGTATCCACTTTTAAACGACTCGAAGCTAAGTTTCAAGAATTAGTACACAACTGTTCAACAATAAGTTAACTGGATTCTGTCTAAAAGTTTTGGGTTTATATACAATCAAAGTGCAGTAAAGTCTACCACGCATAACATATTACTTAAAGTTATAAAATCGATCGATATTTCCAGAAGACTTTACAAATTTAATTAGGAAGCGATTGCTTGAGGTATTTAATATCTATCTGCATTTGCTCCTTGATATTTGAGATTATTCAGCATGACGATGTAGACTGACTGTAACTCACCAAGTAGATTTCATGTTTACCTGTGAAAAGACTGTTATTGTTACAGCCATGGCCATTAGAATTAAGTGGTATTTTCTGTGTATCATTTATGCTGCTAACATTTACATGATCCGGATGCAAGATTATAAAATTAGGTTTCCTTGATCATATGAAAGTGTGGGAGATTTTTTGTAATTCAATAGGCTATTGATCAAAAATTAAATTCAACGTGACATGACAAATTTACGCTAACTATTAAGATTCTGAAACAAAATTAATGATATTAACTTCAGCAGTTCTTTTAAAAGAGACTGATTACTTGTAACTAGTTTAATGATCACTTTGAATGAAGAAAAACAACCATCAGATTCAAGAATTGTGGTGATTCTTTTAACAAGATTCATAATAGCTTCCTAGAACCTGAAATTGGTTTGACTAGAAAGGATTCTTTAGCAAGAGTTCATTGCAGAAATATTTTGCAACTGGAACCAACAGAAGCGGATATCTGAAGTAATAATATGTGTCGTGAATAAGACCATCTGCTAAGAGGACGAACAAATAATTACTCAAGAAACATAAAAGATGTCTAACAAACCCATTTAAAAATATCGGTTTTGTAAAAACGAAGTTATTTTTTTCAGAAATAATTAAAGAAGAATTAAGATGAAGATAACTGTCCACCTGATAGCTATTAAGAACAGAATAATTAAAAGTTGTAACATTGAGTAATTAATAGTTATGAAAATGTTTGGAAAGGATTAGACTTGATTATTTAAAAAAAAAAATAAAAACGGCAATTCCCGGAGAATTTGAAACAATCGGAAGAAAATTCATGACCATAGAAGAATGAACGACTGAACATACTGGCGTTGTACACAAAAGGGTTTAACTGTTTGGTAGCATTAATCTCTAGCGTATGTAAGTTTTGCATTTGTATTTCTTTTAAGCCGACTCTTCTGACTGATTTTGAAGAAGGCTTTTAGTGAAACGCACTGGCACGGTAATGTTGGGATCATTCCACGATTTTTATTATTGCCTACTATTTTAGCAAATAAAGTTAATTAGAAATATGACTAAACAGCTTAAGTAAATGAAGTCATCGACAAGAAAAATACTGTCTGCATAACGATTAGTATTTTTTTTATCTACCATAGTACGGTTTCATTTATTGCCCACCAACGTTCAAAGAAATTTAATAAATTACCTCAACCAAATATATGTATGCGAATGGTTGCATTTTATAGGTATGGAATCATTATGGATCCTTTTTCATGGATTCGTTTCCTTTTACAAGCTCAACAGAAATGTGCCGTGATTGGATTATTCAGTTGTAAGTTTGTTATCGTTTTCTGATGATGTTCTATCGTACATAACCCTTCTAATTGTTTTCTCTACAAATTTGAACTACTTTTCATAATCTCCTGTCTATCTAGCCTCATGAATATCCTTTAGAGAAACTATTATTCTTCCATTCATAAAGGTCTTTATCGCAAATCAGATATAATAATAAGGTGATTATGAATCACCTTTACAATAAACTATATTTTCAATATTTATTCAACTTGATTTGATTGGTGGAAAGTATTTTTCGTGGATATTTCTAACTGTGATACCCTTATTATATATATGTAGCTTTCTTCATTGATACAAAATATAGTCCGTTTTGTTTGTTATTCATCAAGTATGAGGGTCCATAAGTTCAATTCCAGTCAAGTTTTGATCGAACACTTTATATCCACTAATCAAACACATCATCATCAGCATTAGCTGGAGCTAAGCAGTAATTTGATTTCTTAGCTCTACTGATTACAAACCAATTAGTAGCATGAATAGTGTATGGCTTTCTTAAACTTGTTCAATAAATGTCTAGGCTTCACTAATCCGTCCAGTAGGTGTTAGTACCCACCTCTGTACAATACGAATGCCATCATTAAGTGTAAGCGAACATAATAACCAGGCACAAATTTCAGCTTTTATGAAGGTAGTAAGCAAGGGATAGTGTGAATTACTATAATTTTCGGTCCATTACTGTGTTAAAGGAATGCTTTCGAACTATGCCTATGCTAATGTCATGCCGAATCTGATCTCGCACTCAATCGTAAAACACTCTTACTATTCAATCAATCATTCAGTGTTATTTTAAATTCCAGACTCACATACGATTTAAAAATGTTATAACTTTGTTTTCTATTTTTTACTTAGGTACTAATGTCTTCATTATATTCGCTTGGTTAGTTGAATGTGCAATTGTTCGTGGTTTAATTAGTGATAAACTTGCAACAGCACTTACTTGTTGGAATCTATTTTGTCTACTCGCCTTCCCGATCATTACGATAGTATCAATAGATTTTAATCCTTGTACGTTGTATATAAATAATTTATGCATTTCAAGATCCTAATATGTTCATTTGTTTTTGTGTATTCACGTTCTTGACAGGTATGAATGTCGTGTTCGTCAATAAGTTTGGTCATATTCAATGTATTATACATTGAACAGAACAGCTAGCATGGGACTTATCATTATGTCATGAATGTCAGATATAGATTCATGAAAAGTAATAAAGTTCCATATGGAATAAATAGTGTCTGAAACCTTGTCAAGAAATAATACCATCTCAATACTTCCTTTATCTATCAAACAAATAAATATAAAATGGCTGGCTTGCGTCTTACTTCTTAATTTAGCGTTTATGGATGAGACTTGTGTAGCACTGTATTAGCGAAAATAAAAGTGACCGGATAAATAAATAAATTCCAATTAATAAGCTAACTAAACACTTCTAGTTTGAGCGGTGTACTGTTGCCAGCTATTGTCGGAAATACAGTCGTTGAAAACATTAATTACCGTGCCTTATAAACGTTCCCTTTAGATTATTTTGCTGTGTTTTCTGGAGGAAGTAAGATATCTTGAACAGTTATTCATTAATGTAACGTTCTAAAACATCATTTTTCTGTTGAGCTCATTTGCTGTCATTGAGAAAAATGGATAGTGACATAAGACAGCAAGGTGTAAAATTTCTAAGAATTATACCTTTCAACCGATATAAAAATAAATCTTATTAACGTGCGAATTTTTTAATAAAATATACCTTTTCAACTTCGTGATACCGAAGTTGAAGTTTCACATTATCTCTATTATGGAATGATATCAAATGTCACCAATCATTACCTCACTTTGCATTGCACTAAGTGACTTTTTACTTCAATTTTTCGATTGGGTTACACGATAATAAGTAGCTCTCAATCTACATCTAACTATGGACACCACTAGTCTAGAAATTATGTATCTAGATCAGTTCACTGTGAACATTACATTTATGGTCGCCTATTGACACTAATTACTGAGTGAGGACTGATACAGTTTTTTCTCAAATTAGAAAAAATCTGGTATAATAATTTTTTCATACGTTATAGTTAGTTATTGTTACCGAAATTCAAATAACTTATCACCGGTTAAATTTCCTAATCATGTTAATCTTTCATATTATTTTATTATTTTAGTGTTCAGTGCTCCTGTGCTTGGAGTATACACTATCGTATTTCTGAAACTATTTTCCTATGCTACTGTTAATCGGTGGTGTCGTGAATCAAATGAAGATGGGGATAGCAATATCAATGTGGTTTTGGGTATATTAGGAAATTCGTCACCGGAATTAGCTCCTGATCATATGTTTATCGGCAAACATGAGAATTTGAACCCAGAGCATAAGAGCAATAATATCGATTCTCATCACTCTGATGATTGTTTTGAAACGAATAATACAGATAATTCAATGAATGAATCTCCTGAAGAAAATCACGTATCCAAGCGAAAATGTTCTCCAGTTTTAGAACATAGAGAAACGAATACTGAGTCAGACAGCAAAACTGATAACTTCAGATTTAAAAATGAAAACGTCTTTAAATTCAAAGATCAAGCTATTCAAAGTAGAAAAAATAAAATGTCATATTTTTCTTCTAAATCTATGACTTCAACAAACAATGTAAAACCTACAAAGAAACATAAAAGTCGAACAAGAAAATGTAAGGTATTTCATAGGTTTATTTCGAATTATTTACTGTCATAGTCAGTATATTTTTTTGTTACTATGGCATGTGAATTTTACCATTTCTCTTTTGCATGTTGTTAATAAGATCATGTAGTCGATTATGTTTGAAGCAATACCGAACGGGGTTGATAAAATGAAGACCTTATCAAATGCATGAAATCGCATATACTATTCAGATCTATATTCTATGGTCTTCATCTTTCCCTTTGACCTTAACGGTTCCAAAAAAGGGCCTGTCTTGTGACGGAAGCAATTGGGTGCATTTCGCAGTGTATCCTATCCACTTTCACCGCTTCTTCCTGATTTCCTCCTCCAATGGAATCTGGTTTGTTCTCTCCAACAGTAGGTCGATGCTGATGGTGTCTGGTCGACGAATCCGAAGTATTCCACATAGAAAACTTTTAATAAACACTTGTATTTTCTGAATGGTGGCTTTGGTAGTTTCCCAAGTTTTCGCTTCATACAATAGAACTATCTTAACATTTGTATTGATAATTCTGATTTTGGTGTTGATTGATAATTGTTTGGAGTTCCAGATGTTCTTCACTTGTGGAAATGCAGGACTTGCTTTGCCGATCCGCACCCAAACATCTGAATCGGATCTACCTTGACTGTCACTGATGCTGTCCAGATATGTAAAGGTTTTGTCGTCCTCTAAGGCATCTCCATCAAGAGTGATGTATCGAGTATATTTAATTTCATTAATGGTGCGTAGTCCAAAGAACCAAAGGAAACGCCTCATAGGTAGCGAAAACCAAGCAGTAAATGTTTCAAACAGGTTTTCACTCAAAAACAGTCTTTTCCAGCAGTTACTGTGTGATCTAATAATAATTCAGTCTGATAAATATGGCTCGTTTAAATAAAAAGACATCTCAAAAACTTAGGAATAAGACATAAGTTCATTTTGTTGTAGAATTTCAGTAGAATTTTTTTCCACAAAAGACGACAAACTTTTTATCAGTTTATTCGTATTGGTTGTTTGAATCTTGCCTTGATGTTCAAGACTGCAACTGATCAGTCTCTTTGGCGTATGGGCATTCTGTGAGGATTTCCTCGATACTACCTTCACCTTACAAGTTCAGTGGATAATATGATGGCGTTTGAAACGTAAGGTACTTGCTTCGAGTCCCGGACTGAGCATCAACTCTGAGATGCCGGTATGTATAGATGACGAGTCCCAAATAGGACGAAACACGCACCCTGGATTGTGACAAAAAGGCGATCATTCTAGCTAAACTATTTAACAAATAGTAGGAATATTTCGGCACAAGTAGTACTATATTTTCTGATTATGAGGATGATATATAGCTACTTTATAATGTATGCCGTACATTCTACTTCCTGTAACTAAAGTTACACTGCGATCTATACTTGTTCAATATAAGACTTCATGGTCAAGCTACACCATAATAATCCACCTAAGCTACAAATTTTCTCCACCATCTCATTATATGACTTCAGACATCCTTTTGTAGAACTGTGTAAATAGATTTAGCTTAAATTCAAAATAGCAATCTCATTTTATGAAAAAGAGTGGTAAAGTCTGTTATTGTTATAAACTATGTAAAATCCAAAATTAAATGGCATTAAGGATGCTATTTTTCATTCTCAAGGTCAACCTATTTATAAGTAACAATGCAGAGGTTGGGGACGAATTTACAAGAACGTCAAAAAACAACGGTAAATAAGTAATCAATACAAGATATATTATAGTTTACTTCCCTACAATTCCGACCTTTCAAATAACCTTTAGTTAACAATAGCTGTTGTTCAGCTACGCCCACGTGATAACCTTGAACAGTTTTCGACATGACCGCCCTTGCAGTTCTGTTTCTTGATTGGTGCTGCCTAAAGCCGTTAACTGGATGAAAATTTTAGAGGATTCGGATTGTTTTTGACTGCTAACGATATTTATTTTTACCTTTCTGAACATTATGATAGACAATGACAAGCGTCTCCAACAGTTTCTCACCATTGAGTCTTTCAGCCAGAGAAGTTCACAAGACGTGAAAGATTAGACTTCAAAATTTTTTATAATTACTGACGGGACTTTGAGAACAAACTATATACTCCGACATAAATTAATATTAATGACGTCACTAGTTTGACTCATTGAACAATATATTGAAGTGCATATTTAAACAAAGGAAATCGACAGTCACATAATTGTCAGTGTAGTATAATAAATCATTGGATGGAATAATTAATTAATATTGATGTGACTTGGCTGTTCGTGTTCAAGCTATTTTCACACTTATGTACAATAAAATCGAACCAACTTATTAAAAATACTCACATGTAATAATCTATATTAGGTAACTCCCCTTCTAGGGGAAAGGAATTCATCACAGCAAAAGCAGATAACTCAGTTTATAAATGGCAATATCACGAAACAAATCGAAAAAATATAAATGTAAGAAAGAAGTCTCGACGCGGTTCCTAGAATTTATATTGATCTCTTATAAGCAGTTAATTAGCTGGTGCTCTAGGAAATAATATCGAATGTACAGTGTTAAAATTAATAAAATTCAATAGCTTCGTAACACATTTTAATCCTTGGATGAAGTTAAATGCCTCAGACTTTAAAACTCAAAGAACTGAGATTTACTACCTATATGTGACAACCAGTGAATAACCTGAGTCCATAATTGACAATTTATTAGTAACTTGGTTACTTAAAAACTTTAATGAAACATCCTAATAGTAACAGTATTGAAGTTTTCAAAAAGCTTAGATCTGTGTACCTTAAATCAGTTAGAACTATCATGCCTCATAAAAACTGAATTTTATTTTTATGGGCATTTAAATCTATATTCATCGTTCATACAAATAAATCATCAGACTGAGGAATTATTAGATTGTTTTTCGTCAAGTATCACTCATTCAAGACCACATTAGATGGTTTCTTATATGAAGTTGCTATGAACTGACAAAATATACTATTTACCCACATAAGCAGTGGCAAACAATCAAGCACAAATTCTGACGGAATAAGTATTTAGATTACTTCACCTCTGTTTGTCCAAGTAAAGCACTGATGTTATAGATTTTTAATAGACTAAGTTCCGAACAGTATTTTCTATTATTATTGATCTCGTTTGTTGAACACAAAGACCAATATAAATGGTAGTATTTATGCTGTGATATATTTCCATTTCGGAAGCATATGACTCCATTTGTATGATAGCTTGCCCGTAATGGTCAGAGATAATTTCTAGAAATCTATTGCATTTCACTAAATAGTTAGGATGTAAGAAGATAAATGTCTAGTTTGCCTCCTAAGCTGACCAAATATTTTGACTTATTAAGTACTATTTGAGTCATACGTGAGTCCCACATGAAACAATTTCAAATTGTCAGAGTTACGTTGATAATCGTTTTGCAATTATTTGAATAGCTTCACAAATATGAACAAATTATTGTGTTAAAATACGCAAACTATAAACAAATTTTTACTTTTTATCTACTGCAAATTTAGAAATTAAAAGTCCCACTATTTCAATACCACATAATATTTTTTAAGTTATAAGAAGTACTTATGTTGAAGTATTCCGTTTACTTTTTCTCCCCTAGCTCAACATTCACGATTTAGTGTGTGTGACAGCAAAGACTACAATCATATAAACCCAGACCCAGTTGAGTTAGAAGTAAATGTCTTGGTACATGATGAAACGTGCATGAAATTTAGTCGTAAATTATATGTTACTTATCCGAATAATCTAACAATCCGGGATATATACTATTTCATATTTGCACCAACACTGTGCTACGAATTAAACTTTCCTCGTACAATGACGATACGGAAGCAGTTTTTGTTCAAACGGATTTTCGAATTGGTAAGTTAGTTAACATGATGTAGGAGTATATTCAAAAATATCTTATTTGGTTGGTTTGACTTTTACTTTTACCGTCAAAGGAAAGATCAGAAAGCATTTAGTTTGATAAATTTTGCAGTGAAAATTATATTCATATAAATCTTGTCTCACTATTCCAGAAGTTCATGATCAGAGAAAATGTTCAGATCTATAGGGTTTTATATCTTATCATATATGTACTTTAGTAATATACCACAACAGATTTTTCCACAAGGAATTGTAAATTCTAGTTTACAAGATTGATTAGCATTCATGAATCGTCTGAGAAAAAATAAACAGTATATAATTCGTGTTGAATATTTAATAAGCTATGCATTAGGGTTACTGGCTTTAGTAACCATAAATTGCGGATCTCATCTTAAATCGATCTGCTATAGAAAAACCACTTACTGTCTGATAATAATCAGATGTTACTGTTGTAGCATTTAAGAATTAGCTGACCTGACTCAGATATTCGATGCAATGAAGAAGCTTGTTGGAAAGTAAAGTAATCCAGAGCGACCAGTCAAGAACAAAGAAGGCAAACCAGTCACTGACGTTCAAGAAGGGCGAGACAGGTGTGCAGAGCACTTTTAAGTGGGCCAACACTAATCCTTCTAGCTTTCGAACAAGCTAATCAACGTGTTCTTCTTGAAACATCAACTATATATACCTTACCTTGTTAATTATCCGCTTATATTCTTGACTGTTTTTATTTGATCATGTAGATATCAGGTACTCTGTTGATGACATATATTTAGCTTATTTTTATCTGGCCCTAAATAGTTATTCACGCCTTAATAAATAAAGCTGGAATATCCCCTTTCTCTGCTCCGCTTTTCCGTTTCTTACTTTAGTGTCTGTCTGCATATACGTATGCATGAAATAGATTCATTCCACTTAGTCTGTACTTGGCTTCATATTATCACCGTCTCTCGAACGGCGTTAGCCTAGATGTAATATGTGGAATTTCGTATACGGAGGAGGTTTTAAGTCCACTTACCTATTTCTATTCTGGTAATTTTGGTCCACAGAATTTATTAATGCGATGAACTACAATGGAAACTAGGTGTAATATTCATTTTGTTTGATATGAACCAAATTATTACATTTTTGCTAGTTCGCTTTGTACTTCCTCTTTATTTTCAACTCCAAAGAATGACATTTCAGGCCTGATAAATTTCGATTAATTACTCATATTGAATCGTGAATTAGATCGTTCTGGAACTCCTTACGATAGATAATTTAGGTAGTTTGTCTAATTTTAGCGGGCAACTATCTGACTCCAATTTGAACGAATGTATATGCCGTGAACATAAATCTGATATTTTTACATCCATATCTTTCACAGTTTTCAAAGGACAAATCTGCATCACTTGTAGTGTGCCGATTTACTGCGTGTTCTTAAGCTCGGTCTATAAATCAGAAGATGAACTCATATTGATGAATACGTTTATTCGGAACATACCACAAAGCGAAGCGGATCGGAGAAGGCTAAGAGCCAACTCTTTGGATTACAATGCGAGCGATGTGGAGAATGGCTAACGAGCCAACTCCAAGAGATAGAGTATGACTAAGAATATATAGTCAGATAAAAATAAGACAGACATATGACAAGCGAAATAGGCGTGCACACACATGAATAAAAGCCATGAATGATTGACAAGGTCAAAAGCAAGCGATACAAATCATATGAGTTCATGGGGAAATTAAGAGCTTAACATTAAAGCGAAAAGGATGAGTAAGCGCATAGGCGTAAACAATGCTCAGTCGTATAAGCTCATACAAACCAGATAATAAAAAATACCAATGCTACATATGAGTTGTTGCTATACGAATGGCTTGGATAAATAAATTAATCGAAAGGGCTTAACCAAGTCAGATGTAAGCGAACTGGAATGTATGTGGAGGCACTACACACTTATGGTGTATAAACTTGTGTTTCTATAACTCCTAAAACGCTGCATGTTTCCATTGTTTTCGAACTATTCATCAATAGGACCAAACGGAAATCAGCAAGATTTCCTTTCACAATCCATACTAGGAGATATTGTTAGGTATCACTGTCATGCGTTTCGACTAGCCGGCTCCATAAAATAGTTGAAAGAAGTGTGCATAACAAATTCATCTAGTCTTACTTAGTTTAAAAATATGTCATCGCAGTTTCCAATTAGAGTGATGAATTCCACCTTTAAATCTAGAATAATTTGAAATGTCACTGAACTCCCCGAAAACACTAATTAGTCAAAATAGATTACCGTAATCACTTCTAAATCACGTAATAATTAACCTTCTTCAACTGAGCATTTGTTTTTATTAATTATCATACTTATTTTTTTTCACTTAATTTATGAATAAATGTTTCAGTTTAAATTTATTTCAACAGGTATTCATTCCCCAACTTATACTATGTTTGATTCAACAATGGATTTTACCTATACTGTCAAACAGTTTCGTCCCATTCACAGAATCACGATTTAGTTTGATCGTTGAACGTTGTCTGAAATTGGCCATACCAAATCATCTGATATGGTTACTGTTTTTCTACCTTGTATTTCATTCCTTATTAAATGTGATTGGAGAGATACTATACTTTGGAGATCGGTTCTTCTACAGTGATTGGTGGTAAGTTCATGGTGCATAATGCATTCCAACAAGTCTATGTATTAAATTTCATTAAAACTATGCAAACATCAGTCGACAGATTAAGCGACTTGAAGTATAAACTGAGTAATAATCTCTTAGTTCATTTTGAAGACTGTATCTTTCCAGTTAAAATGTGTAACTGTGAGATGATCAAAAATCATGTCAATAATAATCATAAGGATTTACTTAACAGACTTCTGAATTTTATCCAAACTGATACGTTGATAAACCTCCACAAAAGCCAAAATAAAGAGATTTCGGGAGCAGAATGAGTTTGTTTGATTTTGACGCTTCTCATCAGCTCTAAACAGCCTATTGTTATAATTTTTAAAATCATTGTAAATAGTTTTATATTACCTTATTTAGTGAAGTCAAGTTCAAAACTGGACAGTAAATCATTAAAAAAAAGCGAGAAAGCACAAAATTACTCATACAATTGTCAAGATTTATTAGTATTTGCATTGTTGAAAATAAATTCGTATTGAGGACGAGATGACGTTATAAATATCAATTAAGAGACAAAATAGGGATATTTATTAATAGGTGATTATAGATTCAAGCATTTTATTTGATAAAAAAATTAAAATCACAAGTGAATATTAGTGTTTTTTTTAATATGAAATAGAATACGCAGATTATGTAAAGGTTTCGTAATTAAAATTGATTTGTCATAACAACGAGAGGTTTGATTTCAATGGCCTCCACAAAGCGAATCAAATGACAGTTAATACTTCGATGATGTTTGATATTATATCGGATTTCTATTAAGCTACTAGTAATCGTAAATCTGAATAATTTGAAATGTAGATAAGCAGCAAAAGTTTTTATATACTTACTCTGAAGAAATAACTCCCCTTAAGACACGAATCGTCAGAAGTATCAATTTCCACTTGTTGGGATATCACCATGAATATTATAATTATTATCAGTAAAATACTTTACTTACTTACTTACTTTCGCCTGTTACCCCCAATGGAGCATAGGCCGCCCACCAGTTTTCTCCAACCAACTCTGTCCTGGGCTTCCCTCTCCAGTTCTGTCCAATGTTTGTTCATTCCTCTCATATCTTTCACTATTTCTCGGCGTAGTGTGTTCTTTGGCCTTCCTCTTTTCCTTTTACCTTGAGGGTTCCATGTGAGGGCTTGTCTCGTGACGCAGTTGGGTGCTTTTCGTAGTGTATGTCCTATCCATTTCCACCGCTTCTTCCTGATTTCCTCCTCCATTGGAATCTGACTTGTTCTCTCCCACAGTTCGTTGTTGCTGATGGTGTCTGGCCAACGAATACGAAGTACTGTGCGTAGACAACTGTTAATAAACACTTGTATCTTCTGGATGATGGCTTTCGTAGTTCTCCAAGTTTCCGCTCCATACAGTAAAACTGTCTTGACATTTGTATTGAAAATCCTGATTTTGGTTTTGGTTGAAAGTTGTTTGGAGTTCCAGATATTTTTCAACTGTAGAAATGCAGCCCTTGCTTTGCCAATCCGCGCCCTCACATCTGCGTCCGATCCACCTTTCTCGTCGATGATGCTGCCAAGATATGTGAAGGTGTTAACGTCCTCCAAGGTATCTCCATCAAGCGTGATTCGGTTGGTGCATGTTGTGTTGCATCGGAGAATTTTGCTTTTTCCTTTATGTATGTTGAGACCTACTGCTGTTGAGGCTGCTGCTACACTCGTCGTCTTCTCTTGCATTTGTTGTTGAGTGTGCGATAGAAGAGCCAGGTCATCTGCGAAGTCCAGATCGTCCAGCTGCGTCCTAACTGTCCAGTTGATACCGTGCTTCCCTCCAGATGTTGACGTCTTCATAATCCAGTCGATCACCAGGAGAAAGAGAAAGGGTGAGAGTAAGCAACCTTGCCTGACACCGGTCATCACCTCAAAAGAGTCTGTCAGCTGACCTCCGTGTACGATTTTGCAGTTGAATCCATCATAAGAATTCCGTATGATGTTGACTATTTTCTCAGGCACACCGTAGTGTCGAAGAAGCCTCCACAGTGTTTTCCTATCCACGCTATCGAATGCTTTCTCGTAGTCGATGAAGTTGATGTAGAGTGGTGAGTTCCATTCAATTGATTGTTCCACAATGATCCGTAATGTAGCAATTTGGTCAGTACACGATCGATCCTTACGAAATCCAGCTTGTTGATCTCGAAGTTGGGCGTCTACGAAGTCCTTCATTCTGTTTAGCAATACTCTGTTGAAGACTTTGCCTGGTATTGAAAGAAGAGTGATGCCTCTGTAGTTTTCACACTTGCTGAGATCGCCTTTCTTTGGTATTTTGATGAGGTATCCCTCTTTCCAATCTGATGGTACTTGTTCCTCATCCCAAATCTTCTTGAAGAGAATGTGAAATATTTTCGCAGTTGCTTCCACATCTGCTTTCATTGCCTCTGCTGGAATGTTGTCTGGTCCTGCTGCTTTGCCGCTCTTGATTTGTCTGATGGCTATACTGATCTCCTCAATCGTAGGTGCGCCAATATTAATTGGGAGGTCCTTGGATGCTGCTTCGATGTTGGGTGGGTTCAGTGGAGCTGGTCGATTCAATAGTTCCTTAAAGTGCTCCACCCACCTATTTCGCTGTTCGTCAGTGTTGCTGATTATTTTCCCTTCCTTGCTTTTCACTGGTCGTTCTGGTTTACGATAGTTTCCGGCGAGCTTCTTTGTAGTTTCGTACAATTGTTTCAAGTTTCCTTCTCTTGCAGCCTTTTCCGCCGTCATTGCTAGATAATCCACATATTTTCGTTTGTCAGCTCTGATGCTCTTCTTCACTTCCCTGTTTGCTTCTGTATACTCGGCTTGCGCCTTAACTTTCTCTGCTCTTGTTCGGCAGACATTGATAGCTGCCTTCTTGTTCCTCCTTTCTTGAATTTTTTCAAGAGTACCAACAGAGATCCATTCCTTGTGATGGTGCTTCTTGCGACCAAGGACCTCCTGACATGTTGAAGTGATTGCCTCCTTAATCCCTTTCCAATTGTTCTCCAATGTTGCTTCCTCTCCATTGAGTAGATCCTGAAAGGCCTGGAACCTATTGGTGAGGGCTATCTTGAATTCGTTGAGTTTTACGGTATCCCGAAGAAAGGCTGTATTAAACTTCTGTGATGTTGTCTGCCCCGCTGTCCAGTGCTTCTTTAGCTTCAATCTCATTTTGGCGATCAGCAAGTGGTGATCTGAAGCTATATCAGCTCCTCTCCTGGTTCTCACATCCTCCATAGTCCTTCTGAACTTTTTGTTGATACAGATATGGTCGAATTGGTTTTGAGTAGTGTGATCCGGTGAAATCCATGTGGCTTTGTGTATGCGTTTGTGCGGGAATATTGTGCCACCGATGACCAGTTTGTTGAAGGCACATAGGTTTGCAAATCTCTCACCGTTTTCGTTCCTTTCTCCCAGTCCATGTCGTCCCATGATGTCTTCATATCCAGTGTTGTCCATTCCAACCTTGGCATTCAGGTCTCCCATAAGAATCGTCAAATCCTTTGGTGAACATTTCTCGACGATTGACTGCAGCATTCCGTAGAATTGATCTTTAACGTCGTCATTGTTGTCATTGGTAGGTGCATAACATTGGATGACGTTCATTGTAATGTCCTCTTTCTTCGTTTTGAAGGATGCTTTAATGATCCTGGGTCCATGAGATTCCCATTCTATCAGTGCCTTTTGTGCATGTTTGGACAGCATCAGTGCAACTCCTTGTGTATGTGAAGCGTTTTCCTCTTCATGACCAGAGTATAACAGCAGTTCCCCTGAAGCAAGTCTCAGTTGTCCTACCTGTGTCCAATGTGTTTCACTGATGCCGAGCACCTCGAGGTTGTATCTTTTCATTTCTGCCGCAACTTGAAATAGTCTTCCAGTCTCCCACAATGTACGAACGTTCCATGTACCTAAAAAAATGGTTGCTCTGGTTGTCAGAAGAGGCATCGGCCCCGTGACTTCCGAGGGGACTCGGCTTTCATCACGAGACGTCATAATTCTTCTTCCAACTCCCAGGGCAGAGTTAAAATGGTTTGAATTATTTTTTCTGGTTAGAGTCTTTTTGGCAAGTTAGTTTTTGACGGAATGGGGTCGCCAACCCCATGTCCAACCTTCCTCCTTTATCCGGGCTTGGGACCGGCAGTAGCCCCTAAGGTTCTACTGGCGGAGTTAAAATACTTTACAGGACAACTTATCACATTAATTCTTTATGTAGTAACAATTTGTAAAGATAGCTTATTTTGAGCATATCTGAGGATTTATCCATTTACCACATTTTGTTTACTTGAAGCTATCAACGACAAAAATTTATGCTAAAATCATGTTTATAGCACGTTAGTTTCAGGCTGAAGATTTTCATTGTTCTTCTGTTAATATGCAATATTTACTTGCGGAGTCGTGGATGACAGGAGGAAGCAGCCGCTCAATGCTTCCGGGTTCATTATTTCAAACTCAAATGTACTTGTTACAATATATGTCTTCAAGAATGTGCCGTTTTTAAATGAAAGAAGATACTTAGTTGACTAGCAGTTAGATTATGGATATTTGAAACCTGTTGCATTTACTGAATTGTTAAATTAAATACAAATCCAAAATTCAATCTGAGCTTGTTCGATCTTTTTATATATAACACAAGGGTAATCGTAATTCTGTGAGGATGAACTAGTATTGTAGCGTTTATCATTATCATTCAAATACCACCATACTGTATTATTATTTAGTCAAAGTTGTTTCTCTCTCTGTTGCAGTAATTGCTTATTTATTTTCGTGCTTGATCTCATAAAATATTATTTTTGTCTTCTTGTAGGAATGCGGAATCTGTGCCAGCGTTTTGGTCAAAATGGAATATTCCTGTCCATCGTTTTGCTAGACGGTAAGTTATTTCAGTAACTTTCATAATAAACTATAAATTATTGAAGGCAGCTGCCTTTGTAGTGATTTCTGAGGTTGAATAACATTTTCACAACTTTATCAACTACTCAAATGGCAGACAAGATTTAAACGGATAATACCAGATGTTATTAGTCATTGTTATGTTTATCGAAAAGGTACGATGAAGCTGAAATTAGATGAATTTGTACATAGTTTAAACCATAGAGAAACAGCAGAGGACAAAAAAAGCTAGTGCAAACAAACGCATATACAAATTTGGAGAAGATGAAATCTACTTATAAATTCCAAACTATAATTTTATTGTTCTTCCATTGTCCAACATCAAACATTGATTAATTAAATAATTGATAAAAAATAATCACCGGTATATGTTCGTTTTTATGACCCACAAGTTTATGTGACAATTAGTCATACTATCAAGGAATTCATAATGAAGTCGGTACAGCATTGTCTGAAACTACAACCCAGTGCCTGGATTTCTAGTGATTTAACCATTAATCTACTGCTTTCGATGTTTCAACTGAAAATATTTGTTAAAAAAACTTTAGACATGCCAATCTTTACTAACAATTAGGATTTGTGTAGTGTGCATGCCATCTGTATTGATAATACAGAATCTATAATAACACTGAGCAAGTTGTTTAAACGACGTTTGTTTCTACCAAGCCGATGCAATTAGGATGAAATTCCAATAGAAATACAATAAGATTAAGGTCAACTAGTAATCAGTACACAAACTGATAAAGATCTAATCATCAATTATCGAGAGAATAATCATATTCATACCATATTTAGTCAGTTGTCACAATGGCCAACAATAGCTCGTAATAGCTCATAACAATAACATAAATCATTGGAAACCATTCAATATTCAATGGTATGAAGGCGGATTGACCTGTTATTAATGGAGAAAACATGGAAATTCATCTGTTTTCAGTTTACTCTAGTTTCTTTTTCATTTAAATAATTTGTCTTTTAGACTGAAAAAATCAACTACAAAGTTTAGTACATGTATACCGGTTGTAGTGTCCTCGTAAAACTCTATGTCTGGCTAAGCCATTCAAGTAACACTAATTTTTGTCCTTTTAATAAATAGGTTGCTTTTCTAGTGTGGAATGCAACTGGACACAATTATTCGTTAACAGATTTGACTATATTGGCGTTTACTATAAGATCGAAAGGCTTACTTTCATATCACCTTAATTTTTAAGGCATCTTCACATTTCATTCAAAGTGATTTGCTGTATCCGCATTTTGAACAGTGCCTACTTCCCACCTACTCATCACATCGCTAAAAGTGAGCCTAACGATTCTAGGTTAGCATTGTATATTGACTAGTTGTTGTACCCATGTCAATCATTGGTTTTCACCTCTGGTGATATCACAAATTCGAGTGAGAATAAGACTTGGGCACATAGTCCTTAAACTTATTGGAGTTATATTTATTCGATCTAACAGTAGACGGATTCTGAATCATGTTTAATGCTTGAATAACTTACATTATTTTTAAAGAGAATGATATTTTGGTGTAAATTTTTATTGAACATTTAAATGGCTATTATGATTTTTCTCATCACTCAATTTTTATTTCCATTGTTTTACACCATACTACAGTATAATATGAAGTACATAATAAAAATAACCCACCTATAGTTCGTTTAAATAAAGTCACATATGTAGTTTGACCTCGTCTAAAAGTATCTAAACGATCATTTTATTTTATACTTAATGTTTACAGTGTAATTATCCTTTTCTTTTAAAACTTTAGGCATATATACATACCCCTTTTAAAGTCAGGGTTCAGTCGCTTTCAAGCTGGTTTGGTTGTTTTCATGATCAGCGCATTTTTTCATGAAATACTTGTTTCGATCCCTTTGAAAATGCCACGCTTCTGGGCTTTCTTCGGCATGTTAAGCCAAGTGCCTTATGCCTATATAGTTACACGCTTATTTCCGAATGGTGGCCAAGGTGGCAACTTAGCTGTGTGGCTTACATTGATAATTGGTCAACCATTGGCTATTCTCGCCTATTTCCATGACTACTTCATAACACACTATAATATCGGTGGAAATGTGACCAGCGACAATTAAGAAATCAATGAACGGGATTTTGTATTGTTTGATTTGTTGTGATATCATTTCCTTACTCGTTGTACAGTGAGTACTTATTCATTTAATTAGATGTCCACATTCTTCCATTATTTTCTCAATCATATTTTCATGATTAACTATTGATGCGGTAGTCACTTTACCTGTTGAATAATCTTTAGACTGACAACTGTTAAATTCGTAAAAGTGGTTGCCTGATCTGCGCCACCAACTTTATTGTTCCTTCTTCTCGTTCCTGTTAATTCTTATTGGAGTATAAAAAGCATTATCAAAGTAAAGAGAACGTTGTGTTTCTAACCAGTCTCATACCTTACTTCTATTTTCTCTATTGTAACTTGTTTTCCCTAATTACTAAATTCTTATCTTTTTTGTGATCGTGAGCATATTATCGATGCCATGTATTTAATTAATCCACTATATGTGTAAGTGATCACTGTTTATGGATATATGTGAGATGTTGTTAAACATGATCACTAGTTTATTTCTGAATACCGAATTTTGTGAATAAAAGTTTATATTTGCAAGTCTATTTCATGGGGTTAAGGTTTTGAAATAAACAAGATAGATAAGTGGAAACGTTTTTTTGTTCCATTTAAAACTATTTGTAATATTTATGAGAATTTTTACTCTTAATCTGAATGTACTTCAGGTAATATAATTAAATACAAAGGAAATTATATTTGTGAGGCTGAAGAAACGCAGTGTCGAAACATGTTCACAAAGTTTCTACTGATCTCAAACAATTGGAGAATAAATCGGCAATAAATGCACTAGAAACAGGACATAAAATGAACTTTAATGAGACTAAAATACTTCAGAAAGGGTTTTTAGCATATAAGCAAAGATTGACAGAAGCAATGTGTATATGAGCTAACCAGAACAGCATAACCATAAAAAGATGGTGTTTAAGTAGCCATCCCATGATAATTGACCATTCATAAGTAATTGAACCTAATCTATGTCCACCTTGTTTAGTTCCCATGTAACGTTGATTAAACAGTAATTAATTCTAGCATTTTATACATTACAACTATGCAATTGATAGTTTTCAATTTAATAACACATTCGAGTTAAAATTACTATTAGGCTAACCCCTTCAAGACAATACAGCCTCGACAATCTTCTCTGATTAGTGTTATAATGATCATGGTATCATCAACCTCAATACGTTCATACCATATCTGAATATGAATGGTGACATAAAGCATATTAAACAATGGAAATGCTGAAAATTTGAAGGTTATTAATTTGACTTCTGCGAAATCCCTACTCTAAAGTCAACTCGTACCAACTGATACAGATCCTCTAGGTGTTACTGTCAGTTACAACTAAAAGCTACTGGAGATTATGTGAGCTTTCGAAAAAATCGCCAATTATATGTACCGTATTCATTGAAAAATATACTATCAGGTGTGCAGTGCTATGTAACAATCCAGTCATCGGTGAGAAGACTGTTTATTCCTGTTACTAAGATTTTAAATCTCTTAAAACTCTTAATGTTAATTGAAGTACCATATGGTTTAGTTACGTTATAACAAATAGAAACATTGTAGAAAGATACAAATAAGTTCCCGGTGTCCTAGACTGAGTTCTCAGGTAACTAGCTACATCTTCCTGTATAGACACTGCATTTCTTTCACCAAAATTACTTACCGGTTTTGGTTTTACTCTCTGAGATCTAACACCGTCTAAAGTAGCACTAGCCTTTGCACTTGAGGTTATTAGTTAACCATCCATGGAACAGCTTGAAGAAAACATTTTATAGGCTCTTATATCGTAAATGACTCCGCCTGTAAACCCTTCGGGGCTACTGCCGGTCCCAAGCCCGGATAAAGGAGGAGGGTTGGGCATTGGGTTGGCGACCCCATCCCATCAAAAAACTAACTCGCTAAAAAACGCTAACCGGAACAAATAATTCAAACCATTTTAACTCTGCCCTGGAAGTTGGAAGAAGGATACCGTACAACTCAACAAATTCAAGATAGTCCTCACCAATAGGTTCCAGCCTTGCAGGATATACTCAATGGAGATGAAGCAACATTGGAGAACAATTGGAAAGGGATCAAAGAGGGAATCACTTTAACATGTCACGTGGTTCTGGGTCACAGGAAGTACCATTACAAGAAATTTATCTCTGTTGGTACTCTTGAAAAAGTTGAAGAAAGGAGGAGCAAGAAGGCAGCAATCAACTTCAGAAATATTGAATCGACCAGCTCCACTGAACTCACTCAACATCGAAGCAGCAGCATCCCAATCGATGTTGGTCCACCAGCAACTGGAGAGATCAACATGGCCATCAGACAAATCAAAAGCGGCAAAGCAACGGGATCAGACAGCAGCAGAGGCAACGAAGACAGAAGCAAATGAGAAAATATTTCACATTCTCTTCAAGAAGATTTGGGATGAGGAACAAGAACCATCAGACTGGAGAGAAAGGAACCTCATGAAGATACCAAAGAAAGGCAATCTCAGCAAGTGTGAGAACTACAGAGACATCACTCTTCTTTCAATGCCAGGCAAAGTCTTCAACAGGGTATTGTTAAAAAGAACTAAGAACTTCATAGACGCCCAACTTCGAAGTCGACAGGCTGGGTTTCGTAAGGATCGATCGTGTACGCACCTAATTGTAATATTACGGGTCATTGTGGAACTCACCACTCTACATCAACTTGATTGACAAGGAGAAAGCATTCGATAGTATGGACAGGAAAACACTATGGAGGCTTCTTCGATACTACGGTGTGCCTGAGAAGATAGTCAACATCATACGGAATTCTTATGATGGATTCAACTGCGAAATCGTACACGGATGTCAGCTAACAGACTCGTTCGCGATGAAAACCGGTGTCAGGCAAGGTTGCTTACTCTCACCCTTTCCCTTTCTCCTGGTGATTGACTGTATTATGAAGACGTCATTATCTGGAGAAAAGCACGGTGTACAGTGGACAGCTAGGATGCAAATGGACGATCAGGATTTCGAAAATGATCTGGCTCTTCTGTTGCACACACAACAACAAATGCAAGAGAAGACGACCAGTGTAGCAGCACCCGCAGCAGCAGCGGTAGGTCTCAACATACATAAAGGGAAAAGCAACATTCTGCGTTACAATACAAAATGCGCCAACCAAATCACTCTTCATAGAGATGCGTTGGAAAACCTAAGAACCTTTACATATCTGGATAGCATCAATGACAGTCAATGTGGATTCAATGCAGACGTGGGGGCGTGGATCGGCAAAGCAAGGGTCGCATTTATACAATTGAAAAGTATCTGGAAATCCAAGCAAATGTCAGTCAACACCAAAATCAGGATTTTCAATACAAATGTCATGACAGTTATACGGTGTGTGGCGAAAACTTGGTAAACCACCAAAGTCACCATCCAGAAGATAGAAGTATTCCTTAAAAGCTGTCTAAGCGAAATACTTCGGATTCGTTGACCAGACACCATCAGCAACGACCTACTGTTGGAGAGAACAAACCAGATTCCATAGGAGGAGGAAATCAGGAAGAAACGGTGAAAGTGGATAGGACACATTGCGAAATGCACCCGATTGCGTCCGTCACAAGACAAGCCCTTTTCTTGAAACCGTCAGGGTCGAAGGAAAAGTGTAAGGCAAAGGAACACATTACGCCGAGAAATAGCAAAGATATGAGAAGAATGAGCAAATATTGGAAAGAACTGTAAGAGAAGCCGTGGATGGAATTGGTCAGAGAAAATAAGTTGGGAACATATGCTCCACTGTGGATGACAGGCTAAAGTAGTTTAGTAAGTATATCGTAAATCATTACATCAAAAAATTGTCAGTACCAGAGCCACACATTCATTAAATGAGAAAACCATTCGAAGCCTTAAGCTAATACACGAAATTTGGCCTTAATATTTCATGAAACAGCTAACATTGCCTGATGTTTACATTCCCCAATTCATACTTTTCTGATGAGACAAACAAGATGGGAGCATTTATACCCGATTATATTTGATGAAGAAGATCAAAATTCAGATGGGTTTCTCTTTACAGTGGTCAACTTCGAAGACTATCCAGTGATCGTTAAATTTAATATCAGCAGAAAAGACCAACAATTGATCGAAATGTGATTTTGTCAGCCATATTACTACTATTTTATTTCAATTCCATTGATTAGAAAGTATCTAAATCTTACTAATCCTTGAAACTGAGTCCATGTTGCTGATTTCTCTACTTATGTCGTAAGGTTTCAATTCATGCAACGCACACGCTAATTGAGGCCATAACGTTAAGAATAAATTTCTAATAGATATTTTCTGCTACTCATTAGTAGAGTGTGATTTACAAATGAGAAACAATTTAAAGAATAATTAATGCCTGTGATGTGAAGCAAATTAACGGCATTATTTAATCATTCCAAACATTCACATTGGTTCGTTGAGCTTTTATTTTCTTAGCATTTCATCGCTTTTCCTTGAGTTCAAGATTTGTACGTAGTACAATAGATGGGATGCACTGTAGTACAGTACATTAGTATCAAAGAGTACTTAAAACAACTCTCAATCCTTAATTAATCCCAGCTTTTAAATTCACGTGGTATGTTCACGATTTCATCATGGTGAGTTTGCTTGGCTTCTGGAAAGTGGAGGAAATGTAACATGCAGAAAATATATTCACTTTACAATGAAAGTTTGTTTGATATCATTTTAACAAGAATCAAACGAAACCAATATATCACGCTAAGCATAATGAATTACGCTTTCCAACTAAAAGATACGTTCAAGGAAATCAAACTTTAGCGTTTATGTCTTCAGATAAAAATGGTTTATGTTACTAGTTCGAAATTTGTAACTCAGTCAAATAATAAATTGAATACCTCACTTCCATTCGTGGTAAATTTAATAAATAAATTGCATGCAGCTTCGTAAAAAGCATCATTATTTTACATACATACTAATCGACTAGAACTTAAGTGGTACGAAACTGACCTAATACCCTTATTTAACATTAAAGGACTGACTGAAATGTTTCATCAATCAGAAGAGTAGGAAAGAATATTTGAAAAGAGCTTTTAAATTTATGGAAGACTGAGTGTATAAGACAAAGTAAATATATATGATAATCGCTAACGGCAGGTATTTTGAAACATGTTTCATGTTACGCGTGAATTGATCTGATTATTCACGCAACCACCAGCACTTTCACAGCTACCTAGGTATATGAACTTTTCGACTACTTCTATCTGCTCACTATCAAGAGTGAGTGCAAGTTCAGGTTCCTGTCAGTGTTGTGAGAGTACTTTGTATTTAGAAGGTGCATAGCACATCCCATAGCCAACCCATCAAGTGCAGATTGCATGGCTTGGGGATCATCGCACAGTAATAAAATATCATCCATATACTCAAGGTCGAAGATCTTTCTCCACGTAACAGATTCAAATCGCCATTGCTTACATCCATCGGAGCTGTTTCCAGAACGTCGTCGATGGCGAAATTGTAGAGGGGTGGTGAGATTGGACAACCCTACCTAATCCCACCGCTCGAATGAAAAAATGAAGAGAGGTTGTTGTATGCCCTCACTCTGCTTGAGGTGTTTGTTTATGGGGCCTTCAGGATGTTAGTAGACTGCTTGGGCACACCCTCTTACAACAGACAACCTCAGAGAACAGTCCTGCCCAACGAATCAAAGGCGAACCTGATGTTAGGAAACACAACTACTATTAACCTGGGATAAGTGCAGTGGTGTACAGGTGACATGAACTCTTTTTCAAGATAGGGACAACTACCGACTCATTCCATGATGTTGGGACACTTTCTAATTGTTAAACGATTGTAAAAACTTTTCTCATCGTACAAGACATCGATAGACATTATTGATCGGTGTCCCATCGGATTCACAAATTATTTCATTCACACTAGACTTCTTGATGCCAGTGACTCGGCGGATGAGTTTCCGGCAATTACCACATATAGCCGCCACTTCCAACTCGTTAGCACGCTCAAACCACCAGGTTTCTCAGTCCACACGCAGACCTTGTACTGCCTGACCGTTCAAGATGATGTATTTGTTGGCCACTGAAGCGTAAGATAAGACTAGTGCAATCAAGGGCATGATCGTGATTCACAACCACGTCAGCAGTAGTTGATAGTGATGTGACCAGCCTGAGTTCAGGCTTCAGATGCAGAAGGAGGACGCCAGGTAGCACATCCTCGGTGATTAGAGTGCTTATTAGTGCTAGCCAGAAACAGGTTGTTGCCTCTGAAAAGTTGCACCAGACGACCACCCTTATCTGACCTGAGGCCAACAAGTCCCCATCAACCACCCAGAAGACTCTCCTCTGTGTTCAGACGCCCAACTTGTGCATATCTCTGGCTAACACTATTATATCTGTCGAACGCAATCTCTGGAGAAGATCAAGTAACTGGTGGTAGAACTCATACTTGATTGCATTTGAACTGTAATCTGTCGGAGCGTAGGCTGAGACAACAAAAGTAGATCATCACTCACACCAGTTTCTTCTTATTTTGATACAGCTCTCTAATTCACGAGCGCACAATTGACTGCAAATGGAGATTCCATCAATTAGCTCTTAGTACGATACGAAAACCAGCGAGGCCGAACAGAGTCGTCGAGTAGACGCACGCAAAACGAGCTCTCCAAAGTGACAGATGGAGATTTGAATTTGAAGTGCTTCACTAGTCTTGAACACGAGTTTCCGATAGACAACAGACGTCGATGTCCAACCTTCCAGAGACATAACTTATACTATCTGTCTTCCGACCTGTATTAGCGTACGAAAGTTGAAAGAGGCCAGTTTACACGGCATACGTTAATTCTGAAAGATAGATTCAACGGTTGCGTGCAACTACGAACTAGTCAGTGACCTAAGATCGTCGAAGCAGAATGGAATGCCGCAGATGAAATCATTGACACGCCCAGCCCGAAACAAGAAACATACCTCAGTCAGTCAGATGCAACCTAGAACTTCGTACGTCAGTACATCAGTTCATGTTGCCATACCACACTAGCACAGAGACGCAATTGTCAATTCAAATCCTTTAGTGGTAGAGATAATAGGAGTACTACTGGTAATAGAGAAGATGAGGGTTCCAAGATATTATTCAATTAGTATAATTTAGCGAAATAGGTTTAGAAAGATAAAAATAGAGATGTTGACGAATCCAGAAGATTAGGATTTGAGAGGACGCAAAGAGTGGATGCACCTGCCCCACTGCAAACGATTTTGAGCCGTCATTCAAGGTATCTAAGCATCGGTTACTATCGTCTCGCGGACCCCAACCAGGTAGTCCACATCTACCAACATAACTCAGTTCACTTGTCAGTGACTTCATGGATTTCTGCCATCTTTTGGTCTAGCCGCCCCTAAATTTCTTCCAACCTACTCCTACACCACAAAACAAAGCTCGTCGAGGCAGTCGGTGGTTAGGCATTCGTAACACATGTCATACATAACCACCTCGACTGATGAAGCTTCAATACTTCGTGTATTGATCTGCCATCCTTAACTAGTACTCGTTTCCTAATGGGAGCGTTGCTCACTTGGTTATGCCACGATACAGGAGCAATGCTTTTAAGATATCTATGATCGAATACTAGTAACCTACGAAAATCTTCCACTCTTACCGGCCATGTTTCGCATCCATATAAGAGAACGGAGCGAACTGCTGCACAGAACACTGGTCCTTTAGTCAGCAAACGGATATCTCGTCTACGCAATAAATGACGTGCTGAGATTTCGTCAGTCACCAGAGCCATCAGCACTAATGAGACTCCCGAAACAAGTGAAGCGGTCGACACGCTCGACTACTTCACTCCCTATCACTAGTTCAGGTGCCGTTGCAAGCCAATCTAGAGGCAATATTTTGCATTTCGAGAGTGAGAACCGCATCCCGAACATGCTTGCATTGTTGCTTAGGGTAGTCAGAAGACTCTGCATTTTGTCAGCGTCTTCACCAAATGGAATACTCCAAGTCAGTAAGCGATCCTCCTGGTAGAAGGTCTGCCCCTGAAAAATTTGACGCGGGTAATGTTAACTATAAAAGGATGTCTACGACAAAGTTAAACAAGAATGGAGAGAGTGGAAATTCCTGATGGACACCACTTGAAGTAGAGAATTGCGATGACAGTTCGTCATAGGCTATCACTCGAACAGTAGTGTTGCAGTAGAGAGCATGTATAAGGTCAATGTACTTCTTTGTTACACCTTTTGATAACGTACTGCCACATAACCTCACGATCCACAGAGTCGAGTGCCGCCTTAAGGTCCAGGAAGACGACTATTGTCAGACGCCCAAATGTGTCTGCGTTCCAGGACCTGTCGTAGTGTGAAAATGTGGTTTATACATCCACGTCCAGATCGAAAACCAGCCTGGTTTTCTCTAGTTTGCTCTTCACGAGCGTTGGAGTATTAATGAGGTCAATATTTTCGATATTATATTAGTTAGACTTATTCCTCTGTGATTGTCACAAGAGGACTTTTGTCCTTTTTTGTAAATTGGGACAATTAGCGACTGAGAACAGTCAGATAGGAATACGTCCAGTTCCCAGATTCTACCTAAGATTTCAGTCAATCTGGCTGCTAAAGCTGAACCACCATTCTTAAAGGCCAGTTGAACTGATCCCTAAAGTGTTCTGCCCATCGATCCAATATCCTGGATTGGGAATGAACGATACAGCCATTCTTTTCTGAGATAGTTTCGCTAACAGATGGATTTACAAGGCGGAAAATCTATTTCCTGTTGCCTATTGCCACTACCTTTTCCATCGCTTTTGCTTTCGCCACTCACCACTGTTCGCGACCATTGCGTAGGCTTTTTAGCAGCCTGTGCTTAAGCTGACTACGCTCTTCATCATGTTCAGCACCAGATTGGATGTCTTTCCGAGCATCCATCAGTTCGGTAGATGCTACTGAGATCCATGGCTTCCTCCTAGCCTTAAGGTTTACCTTACTAGCAGATATCACTGCCGTTTCCACAGCTTTTTGGATATCATTTCAAAGTGCTACGGGATGGGAATCACATACATGGTTGCCCAACTACTGTTCTAGTTGCTTCTGAAACTTATTCTTAGCTCTGATATCATTAGGTGGAACCCTAAAAGGTTACCTTGCGGTGTCCTCTATAGTCTTGAATGTGAATTTTGGAGGTTGAATGTAGTTGGTTTAAATGGCATATTGGAATTCAGATAGATCGATTCGGAATTTATATTCAGCTGCAGCGTCAAACTCCTGTCCTTACAGTAGTCCTAAATTTTTCAGATTGTGTACCGTTTTCTGCGTGATTTAGCTGCTACCGGAGTTAAAATTTAAGGAATATTAAAAATAGGCATTGAGTGAGAATAATTGCTGCAATCTTAGATGATATCGAATGCTTTCTGATAGCTGTGAGCACAGTTTGTAGAAGTTAGCGTTGAAGCTGCCCGAAAACCAGTTATTTCCATAATTTATCTTGTTTAGGCCATGATATTGTTCAGATGCTTGATCGAAAGCAGTTAATTTCTTAGGAAGGCCTTTTTCTTCTGTCTAATACCAGGGCAGTGGAAGAATGTTACAAGGTACAGTTCCATGGTAGCAGGTAATCAACAAATGTTTCATACGGTATTCGTTCCACCAGGGTCCCGGACATGTGCATCAGTTGTTTTGAATAACCCTTTTCTAACTCCTCTAGATGGATGTTCCATACCTACCAACCTGGTTATGCACTGTTCACTTGCTCGCCGTCCTCTCGATTCTCCAACTATCATCTAAGCTACGAGTAGACAGTGAGTAGGGCTTCCCTGGTAGTGGCTATATAAGCTTGGTCATATGAGAGCATTTAAAGAGGAATAACAGACTTTTCACACACATACCATACTAAGGCATTCAGGAACTATTTTACTCAGCTAGTGATAGGTTTGCACCCACTATTAAAAGCCCTACCTTGTAATGTTCTGAAGTCCGTTTAAAATTTGGTCGCTTGTGTATCCAACTTTACCTACCTAGGTGCATGTAGACTTATTCATGCTCATCTTTGTGTCTCAGAGTGGAAGTTTATCCTTAAAAAAATCCATGAATGGTAGGCCAGAGTAAGAAGATAATGTGAAGCTTAGCATAAGATATTTTATTTAGGTACTTTAGAATCAATATATTCAACATTACGGCCGCTGTATCTTCATTAGGTTCAATATTAATCAGAAACGTCCTCTTTCAAAATCACAGCACTTTTACGGAATGTTGTCTTTTAGTCCAGTTTGTATTGACGAATCTTTTTGGCATTTATTTCTGATGAATGTCTGTCGACGTTGAAATGTTTTGTCATTTACTCTATCATAGGAGCATATTTGCCTAGTCTCCAATTAAGAAAGTTGTTAAAGTCTCAGTTTCTAGTCAGGCATAACTCAGCTATGGAAATTTGTTTAGTGACCACTCCAGATTGGTTTTATATGTATAGATCATTGTAAAAGGACCATTTTGCTTTCTCTCGAACAGGACATCAAGAAAATGGAATTTCCAGTTCTCCTCTGCATCCGGTGTGAATTCAAGTGAGTAAAGGCGATTACTAAGTTGATCTAAGTTTCACAGAGGCCCATATATTATGACCGCTCAAGTTGTCAAACATTCATCGCTCAGGTATCGGTCAAAGTAACGTATTTTTCAGATTGGTTATGGTGAAATATATAAATAGGAAGTCCGGTGCTGAACCCACTTCAACTCCTTCTATGTCTGTAGAAATCATCATTAAATTTGAAATGTATCTTGAAAATACATTGAAAGAGTAGTTATTTTAGACGATGTTTTGGGATACAAAAATAAAATTTGTTATTTTCGGTAAAGAGAACAGGTTTCATGAGTAAGAAATTTATGGAGAGAGATGTATCCAATGAAATTGTTTTCCTATCATTAAAATTAACATTCATAATGAGTAAAAAATGGATAAGTCGAGCGAGCCGTTCTGTTGGTGGGATTTCTAACAGATTGTAGAATTTCATCTAACCATTAGCAGTCAGATGATTAGAAGAGTTGTTCAATCTGGAACAAAGGGGGATGTTGTTCTTACTGACTCTTGGGAGTCCTTATAGTCTCACCCTAGAGGAACATGATGTTTCATGATGTTCATATAGGACACACTTGATAACAGACTCATCTTACACATTCCTTAAGATTTTAGTCAACGTCTTTAGTTTTTTCATCTGGGTCTTTTTTAATGCTTATCTGGGAGAATTCGTTAGGATCTGATAATATCAAAGATAATTTAGCAACATCGTCACGATAATGCGCAAAGCGAATACTCTCACTTATATCTGGATGACACTAACAAATTCTGATTTCTCTGATCAAATGACTGATATTTATGTATTTTGTGGGCAATCGACCAATTTCTGGTAACGTTTTAATGAAATAATTAAAACAGTTGAAAATAAATTCGGACTTCTCAATCGATACTCGAGTAAGATCATTATCCTGATAAGTGAGGCTTTCAAAACGTATTTTATAGTCTAATTACAAAATTAATTACCACTTAATAATGTCATATTAGAGCGGACGAATACATATTTTTCTGGGTTTTGCGGTAAAGAAGTGTGGATCTCCGTCAGTTTTCAAATCCCATTCAGTTTCATTTTCAAGTCTTCTGTGTGATTTCTAGCAACTGCATCCTTTGCAAACGCGCTGCCTTCAATAATTCTTCAGATAACACCCAACTCATTTTTAAATATTCTATCCAGTCACAAAATAAGTAACTTATACGACCCGCTCGTCGAATTATTAATGTAGAACACATAAGTGGATAAATAAAATTCTCCTGATGTTCGTATCGATTAATAATTCTTCCTTAAATTACTCCGTGCCAATCGCAAATTTTGAGTACGATGCATTCAGTTGTAATTTTCTGGGTCTTATCCGTACTAAATAAAAATCTGGAGGTTCCGAGTGACATATTGATTTGAATACTTATAATTATCATATATAACCCTAACTTACACAACCATTTGAAAGACATGGATTATTATTCTTCGAATTGATAAATACGGATAATATGGTTAGTAGGGTTTCATCTAGCAATGCTAATCAAAAACCTATTATTGCTAACTGAAAATATCATCCCAACGCAGAAGGTCGAAAATCCGATCAAAGGATCTTTCCCGACCCAGACATTCCCATAATTAAGTTATTAGGTAACGCCTGTGTAGAATTTATTTCGCCAGCGGCTGTCCTAATCGCGTCCAATAGAAACACACCGGTACGATTCTCCTAGATCCCCGTCCCAGCCAAATCAGAAAGCCGAAAATTCTAGGAGAAAACCGTCTCTATTGTTATAAAATGGAAATACAGAGACTTACGATGTTTATGTTTCTTCCAGGACTAAATTACTCCGTAGAGTATCTATTACAATAGCTAGTAAGTGACACTAAGCTCAGCAGCCACCACGTCTATCCAAAAATGTGGCGGTAGCCATATTATATCAAATTTAAACAATATATGTACAGTTCAAAAGCAAACACAAAAACTTCAATATAAGTACAAAATATGGAAAGAATAACAATATACAATGGTAAAATCTCAAATTGGAATCAAATAAAATACCAAAAATGTCAAGAGAAAAAGTCCATCATGTCATGGCAAAAATATGTAAACATGGAGGGATTTTCCCAAAAACAAAACATTCAAAAAGAATTCTACACCGGCCCGCAAAATCCCTCCATGCAAAAACAGCAAGCGTTAACGACACCTTAATTAGGGTTCCCATGTTATCCCCTAATCCACACCGGAATAACGTGTAGGACTTACAGCAGTACGCCTACCCGCCATCCAACATGGATATGACCTATCGCGCTAACTAGATACCTATACCTTCCCATCAGGCCCTTGATTCCCCTATCTATCGTGGAATGACCTAACGGTAGTATAAACCTTCCCCAATTAACCCATACGAACATGAACAACGCGTCGCAAAACTGGTCATATCCTATCCAAGGACTACATTCTCTATCGTGGGGACGAGTCGCCGATCCACCACCACTTGCTCTGATCAGCAGATACCATGAAGTCCGTGATGCCAACTTATCAACAGAAGTTTTCGACCCATAACTAACATGCAAGGGTGAGATTTCCAATTTTGACATTTCGTCGTCTCCAGAAGACCTTAAGTAGCATGACGTAGGATCAATATTTATCCTTCCATCTCCTGATGCGGAGGAGGTTTGAACAGTGTTCATCATCGTCGGTAACTCATTTGTCACCTCAGTGACATCCAGTTTATTATCAACGTCTAAATGATTCCGTTCTACATTAGCATCCGTTTCCGCGGCACAAGACATATGCTCAACAATAGCATCGTCATCACACAGCACTGTAGACTGTCTGTTACCATCAAACATTTTCTTCTCATCATCACTCGACTGACGGTCAACCGTAATAGGAACAGTTACAGCTGCACAACCTTGTGCATCTTCAATCGACTTAACCTTCGTGACGAGGTCCAACGGCGTCGAAACACTAGGAGGCTCACTCGATGAAGTCGATAAACTAGTCCCTATAAGTGGACTGCTGACACTTTCTATATCCTTATTATCACTGTGACTATTGAGGTTCTGATGGCTACTATTTCCATAGCTAATCGTAGCATCCGTAAGAGCATGAGGTTCAGGCTTTTTAGTAATAGTAGCATCATGTCTCCTAGGCTTCTTAACCGTTACTGTATCACCATCACTTATCCTAGAAGCTACTCTAGGTCCAGTTATATAATTTACCCTAACTGAAGGGTTCCGAAAATAAGCTTTATTCCGTTCAGTCAATCCTGCCTGGGCTTTATTCATATTTGCTGGACTCACTAACCTCTGATTACTCGAATCCAAATTACCGTTCCAGGCTTTTCGAGCAGCTAAGAGGCTTTTATCGTCACACACTTCGGATCCATCTTGATGCCTACACTTTTCGCCTTTTTCTTTCTTTTCTACACATAGAAAAGCCATCTTATCTGTTACACAAACCGGCTTCTTACTAGGACACGCATCAAGAGGCTTTACATCGTTACGGTCACGTACTCGTCCTTCATCAGGGTATGCTTTCGTGATATAATTGACAAATCTCTTATCTTCCGAGCGTGCTTTAGGTAGAAACGAAAAATCCGAATGTCTCGCACGCAGACCACTAGTAGCTTCCATATTATTTCCTGTTTTAGCCTGATAAGCTAATCTTCCAAACCTACTACTAGCTATCTTAGCACGAGACATAATAAATTCCGTCAATTCGTTAAAATTGGGCTCTCTCTCCTCTTCGTCCCACTTGAATACTAGCTCTGCCCACTGGGCTTGCATTCGACGAGGTAAGAGCCTTACTATTCGTTCTAAAGTAGTCATAGAGTTAAGTTCAGCTGTACAATTTAACTGTTCTAAAGTTAAAGAAGCATTCTGCATTTTAATGGCCAAGTTCGTCAATGATTCAGGATCATTAAATTCGACATTCCCAGTTCTAAATAAGTCCTCTAAGGTTTCTCGCGCTATCACATGTGACTGCCCAAAAAGCTGTTTTAAAATAACCTTAGCTCTCTTATATCCCGCCTGTGGGTCCATTATAAGACAGCCTTCGATCGCATTTTTAGCTTTTCCCTTACAATAATGAATTAAATACAATAAACGCACTTGATCATCCTTGATTCGAGGTTCTATAAACGTCTCTATCTGTCGTATGAACTTAAAATAGTCGCGAGACCTTCCATCAAAATATGAAAGTTCAACCTTAGGTAATTCTAAACCCTCTATCGATGACTTACAATAATAAATATCAGACATAACATGTGGGTTACCCATAAAAAGCTTATCGTTAACGACTTGCCTAGAGCCCTGTGATCCGTCGAGCTCTTCCACCCTCCTCACGTGTGATTTTTTTCGGTTTGACATCATAAATAAAGTCCAGCAAAGACGTTAACGATACAAAATAGAATAAATCCAAATTTCAGTTCAAAATTAATGATACGTAGTTCCAACGTCTTCCTCCAAGGAAGTCTAGTACGATAAACGATTAAATTCCAAATGTTTCCTTGTAATTCTTAATAATCCAAACAGATCCAAATTATCTGCGTTCTGGTAAATATTTCCAAGTATAATTCACGCAAGAAGAGCAAACATCAGACTGTAGAATTTATTTCGCCAGCGGCTGTCCTAATCGCGTCCAATAGAAACACACCGGTACGATTCTCCTAGATCCCCGTCCCAGCCAAATCAGAAAGCCGAAAATTCTAGGAGAAAACCGTCTCTATTGTTATAAAATGGAAATACAGAGACTTACGATGTTTATGTTTCTTCCAGGACTAAATTACTCCGTAGAGTATCTATTACAATAGCTAGTAAGTGACACTAAGCTCAGCAGCCACCACGTCTATCCAAAAATGTGGCGGTAGCCATATTATATCAAATTTAAACAATATATGTACAGTTCAAAAGCAAACACAAAAACTTCAATATAAGTACAAAATATGGAAAGAATAACAATATACAATGGTAAAATCTCAAATTGGAATCAAATAAAATACCAAAAATGTCAAGAGAAAAAGTCCATCATGTCATGGCAAAAATATGTAAACATGGAGGGATTTTCCCAAAAACAAAACATTCAAAAAGAATTCTACAGCCTGGTCTACATCATTCTTCAAGCGTAACGTGTTCTTTTACCGGCCTTCTTTTCTTTGGTCTTGAGGATTCCAACTTGAGGCTTGCATTGTGATTCCGTCCCATGATCTCCGTAATATGTTCTACTCACCCCAACCTCATTTCCTGATTTCTTCCTCAAATGGAAGCTGATCTTTCTTCTGAAAGTAGCTTGTTGAAGATGCCGTCTGGTCTTGCATCGACAACAGTTCACAAATACTCATACCTTTTTCATAATGGTTTTCGTAGTTTTCCGAATTTCCGCTCCGTAAAAGAGAACTTTCTTTGCGCTTGTGTTGAAAATTCTGACTTCGGTGTTGACCATCAGCTGTTATGATCCATAGGAATGCTGCCGCCTCCTTGCCAATACGTACCTTAATATCTGCATCAGATCCCTGTCGTTTATCGATGATGCTGATCAGGTATGTAAACATTTCCATCTGTTCAAGAGCTTTTCTACCAAGTGCGGTTTCATCGTTACTCGCAGTGCTCTATTTCAGGATCTATTCTTACACCTTGTGAATGTTGGGGTCTACTGGTATAGAAGCTGCTGCTCCAATGATCGTCTCCACTAGAATTTCTTTCAGTGTGAGATAGAAGAAGTAAGTCGTTTGAGAGATTCAAATGGTTTAACTGCATCCAAGCTGTTCACTGTACTCCATGCTTCCTTTCAGATGTTGACGTTTGCACAACCAAGTCAACCTCAAGTAGGTGGTGCGACAAGTGGAGGTTGACTACGCACACCACTTCTGATCAGTTACTTTAAAGCCACTAGACTTAATCCGTCGCGAACCAAAGATAGAGAAAAAGATATGATCCACAAAAGTGCGAATATTTCTTGACGATCTCGTGGTTTCGAAAGAATACCGTGATCGTACTAAAGAATATGGAAGGAGCTACCACGAGCAGTGTCACTAAGATGGCAACGAAACGAAAGGAAAGTGTTTGTACAGAGTACTATATACAAGGAGTTCAGTAAAACAATCTCCGGTACAGTTGGTTATAGTAATGGATGTTTCTATCTAACCAATCGCATTTTCTTCGTTAAAATGGAGTTAATGCAAGAAAATGGAAGTCATTTTTTGGAATTTAGCCATAAGAAATAATACTTATGTAATTTAACTAAGCTATGGAGTTCGTTTACAGCTACATTGATTAAACAAATCATATTCCGTGATTGTTTAGTCCGTGTAGTTATTTACAATGGTGCTGAAATATCGCTATCAGTTGTTCCACATCATGATGATGAGTCGATGACGTATGATCCTACTTCGAATGTTTCGAACTGTCCACGTCTATTTGTCTACCTGATTACTTAGTATACTAAATCAGCAGTTTTTTGTGGGTTGAGGCCGTTATCTAGTTATCTGCGCCAGTTACTTAAATAAAATATACAAAGCACGACAGTGATCTCAATTTGTACTCTGGATTTAATGCGTGATAAAAAGTTAGCAAAATCATATCTTTGTCATAAACGCTGATAGTTGTGGTGAACGTCGTTTAGTTATATGAGTTTAAGAATTGAATACATAAATACAAATTAATTATAGGGTTGATGGAAGGATGTAAAGGCCGTTCTTTTATTTGCCAAACCTATTTTCATATACATAAATTGAATACTAAATTAACATCACTTACATGTTGAGAAAAAGTGTAACCACGGATTGACGTCCGAGATGATAATAAGCGCAAATTGGAGAGCAAACGTTAATAAAGATGTTGGTCATCAATGTGACTAAAGTTCAGAAGGTTCAGATAACGCAACTAGCTTTTCAAAGGCTGGTGCAAACTATTTTTCTGTTGACATTTTTTAAGATTATGTACAGTAATTCGGCATTGTACCTAGTTGTAATATAGACTGGAAAAGTTTATACACATACTATAGGCCTTTCCACGAGGCCTAAGTATAAATTTTTTTATTCTACGATTCAACGGGAGTGATCTATTTAATGAATGTGGTGGTGTTTGTTCTCTGAGCTGGTTGTTTTGGTTTTGGAGCTTTCATTGTTCTTCTGAACAACATCATCAGCACAAACTTCAGATAGAAGTGAAGCATTCGAAGAACAGTGAAAGCTCCACAACCAAAACATCCAGCTCAGAGTACGAAACACCACCACAACCATAACCTTAGTGGTAGTCGGTATGATTTAAATTGGAGAGAATTGAAATTATGGGTCCAAAAACAATTCATGCTGGATGTTATGCATTAGATGAGCAAACATAATAATTCACAACTATAAAAATTTTTCTGATCATTTAACCGACTGGAAATTTCTGTCATTCGTGTTTCATGTTTGACTATAAAACTTGACGATTAGAAGTTGATTATTAAGCCGTTAAATAACTGTAGGAGACAAATTAAGTGACGGAAGGATAAATCATGATGAATTTGGAAAATTTTCTTACAATGGTGAACACTTTCGTGTGGCCTTGCTCCCGTAGTTACTGGTATTTGATATATGAACAGATTTTACGCAGGAGCATTTACGTGCTTCTGATGCTTGTAAAAAAATCATAATGGTTTTGCTCAACACAATGGATTAATTGTGAAGTGGATCTATGTTCAGGATCAGAGTCTAATCACCATGCTGCAGTCACTGTCTCATGTACTTAAACTTACTAGTAATTTTCTGTCCATTATAGTAGTCTAGGCAACTACACTAACTGTTTATGGAATTAAGAGGCAGATAATGACTAAGAGGTGTAGTTTAGACAATTGAAGGTCACAAAATTTATGTTTATCCCCAGTAAACCTCAATAACCGACTAAAAAGGCTTCCTGTTGAGATATAAGACCACAATATGCAAGAATTATACAGTCACTAACAATTTTACGACTTCTCTTCTACAAGATGTCATAAGTTTGTGCTTGAATTTTAAGTTTACATTTGAAGTCATCATCTACGAGATGTTCAAATTGTTTGTTGAAATATTGTACATCATACATACTTTTCCTTTAAATCAATTCTTACTGGCGGGAGTTTACTGTCTTTAAGCGTGGAGATGGTTCGTCAATCCAGGTCTGAATGGAAAGCTGGTTACTTTCGAAAGCTTGAGAAACACTTGTCCGAATTCGACAAATGCTTCATTGTTAATGTAGACAATGTCCGTTCCAAGCAAATGCAACAAATCAGAATGGCTCTACGTGGGAGCGCAGAGCTGGTACTGGGTAAAAACACACTGATACGGAAGGTCATTCAAAAGAGAATGAGTCATGATACCACATTAGAAAAGCTATTACCGCATATTCGAGACAACGTTGGATTTGTGTTTACCAATGGAGACTTGACAGATATCCGGGAGAAGATCGAGAAGAATCGAGTTGAAGCACCTGCCAAAGCTGGTGCAATCGCTCCTTGTGATGTCGTCGTTCCGGCCCAAAACACTGGTCTAGGTCCCGAGAAGACGGCTTTCTTTCAAGCTTTAAGCATACCGACAAAAATTGCCAGGGGTGCAATCGAAATAATCAACGATGTCCACTTGGTACGCAAAGATGAAAAAGTCGGCATGAGCGAAGCTACACTACTGGGAATGTTGAAAATTCATCCCTTTACTTACGGTTTAGTTATTAGACAGGTAGTTCTGTTTTCCCTCATTATACGTTTAGGTTTTTGAACAAGGGTGTGTGTATGAACCCGCAGTCTTGGATATAACCCCTGAAATGATAACAGAGAAATTTTTGGCTGGTGTTCGGAACATTGCCTGCCTTAGTTTGGCAATGGACTTTGCAACACTTGCTAGCATCCCACACGTACTTGCAAATGGTTTCAAGAATTTACTGGCTATAGCTGTCATGTCAGACTACTCGTTTAAGGAAGCCGACCAGGTAAGTCTAGTTTTCTATAGCCGGCTCGTATGATCTCATGGTTAGAACAGTGTGTTAGTCCGGATTCCGAACACTAGCATTTATGTGTTTGAAGTTAACTGTGATGTCCCACAATAGCTGAACGCACTTTGGTTTTCTAGCAATAGAGAAAATATTTGTTTGACGTTCGTGTTAATTGTTTCCTGGTCATTCTCCCTGTTTGTCCTTCATTGGAGGAAAACACTACCTGCCTGAAATAATCTTGGATCTAAAGAAATCCTTATATATGTTGGTGTTTTTATTAAATGTAGATTTTCTTAATTATCATGTGACTTAATTTGTGTCACAAAGTACGTTAGCCCCTTTTTATTATCATGCTTACAAAGTGAACGAAATTTTCTGTTCTATTACAGATTAAGGAGTTCTTAGCAGATCCATCTAAATTTGCTACAGCAGCACCAGCTACCGTCGCGCCAGGTCCTACTGTCACTGCAAAGGCAGAGGAGAAAGCTGCACCCGCAGAGGTGCCTTCCGAAGAGAGTGATGACGACATGGGATTCGGTTTATTTGATTGAACGCTAAATAAATAATTGACTGGTAATGACTTTTTAATTGTTGGTGTTAAAATCGGTCTGTCAGATGTTTGATGTATGTCGACTTAAAACTACCATGTATAGTTGAGTAGCTTCGATGTATGTCCTAGTACTACTCACGTGACTTTAATCGAGTTAATGTTTGCATGGAAATTTTTCCAGAATGTTACAAATTGGAAAAGCTTCCCAACCTTAGTAAGCGTTTGTGTTGCAAGCGGTCCTCAATTGGTGACTTGGAATATTTGCGGGCGTACACAAGTTCGACTGCGTAGATAAAGATCTCACAAAATTTAAGTTCTTGACGGTGACAGGTGTTCTTAATAAAGGACTAAGCAGTAAAACGAAGTAACGTCTGCCCACCTAGCATTTGCAAATAATTACTATATTTTCATTGACGACAGCTCTCGCAATCTTAGTTTCACTGAGCAATAGGTTGGAAGTACTACTGGTTGAGCGTCTTCATTTACGATGCAAGTTCCTGAAACCTCGTTCTAAATTTTATGTTGGGGCATTTAATGTACGGACAAATTGAGCAACAGGCCTCACTAGCTAGGACTTGAGAGTCTTGCGCCATCGATGTATACTGCGTCTCGGAAACGTATAGCGTGATTCACTCAGCCTCGCTATTTCAAGATGAAGAAGCGACTCAGTTTGCCCTTCGTGTGTTCGTAAGCCCTGATGCTGCTGCCCTGGGTCTCGCTGTTGTAGGTATAGTATTGAGTCGTAGGGCAGAACTAGATCTCCTAGGCTGGATCCCAATAGATAGTTGCTTGTACGCTGTCCGACTAAACGGGAAGGTAAGGAATCTGAAAGATGGGGATACTCGCCGTTGGTTATACGTCGTTCCTGCCTATGCCCCCACTTACTGCAGCTTAGACTAGGTTAAAGATGAGCTGTGTAGAAAGCTTTCGGACGTTCAAAAAGTTAGGCGCTCAGATGTAATTATAATGGCTGGTGGCTTCAATGCTCTAATAGGTAGACTATGTGAAAATGAAGGACACCTGAGTAGATCTTATGGTGTCGCTGCTGATCGAACAGATTATGGCGGTCGTCTGTTGCGACTGCTCAGATAACCGCCAATTTCTAGCAAGCACTAACTTCAGGCATGAGGAAAAGCATCTCTTGACTTGGCGACCACATGAGTCGTTCGACGCTGCACCCAACTGGGTAACACCAGCCGTCGATGTAGAGGTTCGAGAGAGCACTGCCGCTCGTTGTGGGGAACGTATCTAGATTTAGATCACGCCTTAGTGCGAACGCGAATTTGTTTGCGGACCTAGGAAACACCGCAAGGAAACCTTTTAGGGTTCCACCTAATGATATCAGAGCTAAGAATAAGTTTCAGAAGCAACTAGAACAGTAGTTGGGCAACCATGTATGTGATTCCCATCCCGTAGCACTTTGAAATGATATCCAAAAAGCTGTGGAAACGGCAGTGATATCTGCTAGTAAGGTAAACCTTAAGGCTAGGAGGAAGCCATGGATCTCAGTAGCATCTACCGAACTGATGGATGCTCGGAAAGACATCCAATCTGGTGCTGAACATGATGAAGAGCGTAGTCAGCTTAAGCACAGGCTGCTAAAAAGCCTACGCAATGGTCGCGAACAGTGGTGAGTGGCGAAAGCAAAAGCGATGGAAAAGGTAGTGGCAATAGGCAACAGGAAATAGATTTTCCGCCTTGTAAATCCATCTGTTAGCGAAACTATCTCAGAAAAGAATGGCTGTATCGTTCATTCCCAATCCAGGATATTGGATCGATGGGCAGAACACTTTAGGGATCAGTTCAACTGGCCTTTAAGAATGGTGGTTCAGCTTTAGCAGCCAGATTGACTGAAATCTTAGGTAGAATCTGGGAACTGGACGTATTCCTATCTGACTGTTCTCAGTCGCTAATTGTCCCAATTTACAAAAAAGGACAAAAGTCCTCTTGTGACAATCACAGAGGAATAAGTCTAACTAATATAATATCGAAAATATTGACCTCATTAATACTCCAACGCTCGTGAAGAGCAAACTAGAGAAAACCAGGCTGGTTTTCGATCTGGACGTGGATGTATAAACCACATTTTCACACTACGACAGGTCCTGGAACGCAGACACATTTGGGCGTCTGACAATAGTCGTCTTCCTGGACCTTAAGGCGGCACTCGACTCTGTGGATCGTGAGGTTATGTGGCAGTACGTTATCAAAAGGTGTAACAAAGAAGTACATTGACCTTATACATGCTCTCTACTGCAACACTACTGTTCGAGTGATAGCCTATGACGAACTGTCATCGCAATTCTCTACTTCAAGTGGTGTCCATCAGGAATTTCCACTCTCTCCATTCTTGTTTAACTTTGTCGTAGACATCCTTTTATAGTTAACATTACCCGCGTCAAATTTTTCAGGGGCAGACCTTCTACCAGGAGGATCGCTTACTGACTTGGAGTATTCCATTTGGTGAAGACGCTGACAAAATGCAGAGTCTTCTGACTACCCTAAGCAACAATGCAAGCATGTTCGGGATGCGGTTCTCACTCTCGAAATGCAAAATATTGCCTCTAGATTGGCTTGCAACGGCACCTGAACTAGTGATAGGGAGTGAAGTAGTCGAGCGTGTCGACCGCTTCACTTGTTTCGGGAGTCTCATTAGTGCTGATGGCTCTGGTGACTGACGAAATCTCAGCACGTCATTTATTGCGTAGACGAGATATCCGTTTGCTGACTAAAGGACCAGTGTTCTGTGCAGCAGTTCGCTCCGTTCTCTTATATGGATGCGAAACATGGCCGGTAAGAGTGGAAGATTTTCGTAGGTTACTAGTATTCGATCATAGATATCTTAAAAGCATTGCTCCTGTATCGTGGCATAACCAAGTGAGCAACGCTCCCATTAGGAAACGAGTACTAGTTAAGGATGGCAGATCAATACACGAAGTATTGAAGCTTCATCAGTCGAGGTGGTTATGTATGACATGTGTTACGAATGCCTAACCACCGACTGCCTCGACGAGCTTTGTTTTGTGGTGTAGGAGTAGGTTGGAAGAAATTTAGGGGCGGCTAGACCAAAAGATGGCAGAAATCCATGAAGTCACTGACAAGTGAACTGAGTTATGTTGGTAGATGTGGACTACCTGGTTGGGGTCCGCGAGACGATAGTAACCGATGCTTAGATACCTTGAATGACGGCTCAAAATCGTTTGCAGTGGGGCAGGTGCATCCACTCTTTGCGTCCTCTCAAATCCTAATCTTCTGGATTCGTCAACATCTCTATTTTTATCTTTCTAAACCTATTTCGCTAAATTATACTAATTGAATAATATCTTGGAACCCTCATCTTCTCTATTACCAGTAGTACTCCTATTATCTCTACCACTAAAGGATTTGAATTGACAATTGCGTCTCTGTGCTAGTGTGGTATGGCAACATGAACTGATGTACTGACGTACGAAGTTCTAGGTTGCATCTGACTGACTGAGGTATGTTTCTTGTTTCGGGCTGGGCGTGTCAATGATTTCATCTGCGGCATTCCATTCTGCTTCGACGATCTTAGGTCACTGACTAGTTCGTAGTTGCACGCAACCGTTGAATCTATCTTTCAGAATTAACGTATGCCGTGTAAACTGGCCTCTTTCAACTTTCGTACGCTAATACAGGTCGGAAGACAGATAGTATAAGTTATGTCTCTGGAAGGTTGGACATCGACGTCTGTTGTCTATCGGAAACTCGTGTTCAAGACTAGTGAAGCACTTCAAATTCAAATCTCCATCTGTCACTTTGGAGAGCTCGTTTTGCGTGCGTCTACTCGACGACTCTGTTCGGCCTCGCTGGTTTTCGTATCGTACTAAGAGCTAATTGATGGAATCTCCATTTGCAGTCAATTGTGCGCTCGTGAATTAGAGAGCTGTATCAAAATAAGAAGAAACTGGTGTGAGTGATGATCTACTTTTGTTGTCTCAGCCTACGCTCCGACAGATTACAGTTCAAATGCAATCAAGTATGAGTTCTACCACCAGTTACTTGATCTTCTCCAGAGATTGCGTTCGACAGATATAATAGTGTTAGCCAGAGATATGCACAAGTTGGGCGTCTGAACACAGAGGAGAGTCTTCTGGGTGGTTGATGGGGACTTGTTGGCCTCAGGTCAGATAAGGGTGGTCGTCTGGTGCAACTTTTCAGAGGCAACAACCTGTTTCTGGCTAGCACTAATAAGCACTCTAATCGCCGAGGATGTGCTACCTGGCGTCCTCCTTCTGCATCTGAAGCCTGAACTCAGGCTGGTCACATCACTATCAACTACTGCTGACGTGGTTGTGAATCACGATCATGCCCTTGATTGCACTAGTCTTATCTTACGCTTCAGTGGCCAACAAAATACATCATCTTGAACGGTCAGGCAGTACAAGGTCTGCGTGTGGACTGAGAAACCTGGTGGTTTGAGCGTGCTAACGAGTTGGAAGTGGCGGCTATATGTGGTAATTGCCGGAAACTCATCCGCCGAGTCACTGGCATCAAGAAGTCTAGTGTGAATGAAATAATTTGTGAATCCGATGGGACACCGATCAATAATGTCTATCGATGTCTTGTACGATGAGAAAAGTTTTTACAATCGTTTAACAATTAGAAAGTGTCCCAACATCATGGAATGAGTCGGTAGTTGTCCCTATCTTGAAAAAGAGTTCATGTCACCTGTACACCACTGCACTTATCCCAGGTTAATAGTAGTTGTGTTTCCTAACATCAGGTTCGCCTTTGATTCGTTGGGCAGGACTGTTCTCTGAGGTTGTCTGTTGTAAGAGGGTGTGCCCAAGCAGTCTACTAACATCCTGAAGGCCCCATAAACAAACACCTCAAGCAGAGTGAGGGCATACAACAACCTCTCTTCATTTTTTCATTCGAGCGGTGGGATTAGGTAGGGTTGTCCAATCTCACCACCCCTCTACAATTTCGCCATCGACGACGTTCTGGAAACAGCTCCGATGGATGTAAGCAATGGCGATTTGAATCTGTTACGTGGAGAAAGATCTTCGACCTTGAGTATATGGATGATATTTTATTACTGTGCGATGATCCCCAAGCCATGCAATCTGCACTTGATGGGTTGGCTATGGGATGTGCTATGCACCTTCTAAATACAAAGTACTCTCACAACACTGACAGGAACCTGAACTTGCACTCACTCTTGATAGTGAGCAGATAGAAGTAGTCGAAAAGTTCATATACCTAGGTAGCTGTGAAAGTGCTGGTGGTTGCGTGAATAATCAGATCAATTCACGCGTAACATGAAACATGTTTCAAAATACCTGCCGTTAGCGATTATCATATATATTTACTTTGTCTTATACACTCAGTCTTCCATAAATTTAAAAGCTCTTTTCAAATATTCTTTCCTACTCTTCTGATTGATGAAACATTTCAGTCAGTCCTTTAATGTTAAATAAGGGTATTAGGTCAGTTTCGTACCACTTAAGTTCTAGTCGATTAGTATGTATGTAAAATAATGATGCTTTTTACGAAGCTGCATGCAATTTATTTATTAAATTTACCACGAATGGAAGTGAGGTATTCAATTTATTATTTGACTGAGTTACAAATTTCGAACTAGTAACATAAACCATTTTTATCTGAAGACATAAACGCTAAAGTTTGATTTCCTTGAACGTATCTTTTAGTTGGAAAGCGTAATTCATTATGCTTAGCGTGATATATTGGTTTCGTTTGATTCTTGTTAAAATGATATCAAACAAACTTTCATTGTAAAGTGAATATATTTTCTGCATGTTACATTTCCTCCACTTTCCAGAAGCCAAGCAAACTCACCATGATGAAATCGTGAACATACCACGTGAATTTAAAAGCTGGGATTAATTAAGGATTGAGAGTTGTTTTAAGTACTCTTTGATACTAATGTACTGTACTACAGTGCATCCCATCTATTGTACTACGTACAAATCTTGAACTCAAGGAAAAGCGATGAAATGCTAAGAAAATAAAAGCTCAACGAACCAATGTGAATGTTTGGAATGATTAAATAATGCCGTTAATTTGCTTCACATCACAGGCATTAATTATTCTTTAAATTGTTTCTCATTTGTAAATCACACTCTACTAATGAGTAGCAGAAAATATCTATTAGAAATTTATTCTTAACGTTATGGCCTCAATTAGCGTGTGCGTTGCATGAATTGAAACCTTACGACATAAGTAGAGAAATCAGCAACATGGACTCAGTTTCAAGGATTAGTAAGATTTAGATACTTTCTAATCAATGGAATTGAAATAAAATAGTAGTAATATGGCTGACAAAATCACATTTCGATCAATTGTTGGTCTTTTCTGCTGATATTAAATTTAACGATCACTGGATAGTCTTCGAAGTTGACCACTGTAAAGAGAAACCCATCTGAATTTTGATCTTCTTCATCAAATATAATCGGGTATAAATGCTCCCATCTTGTTTGTCTCATCAGAAAAGTATGAATTGGGGAATGTAAACATCAGGCAATGTTAGCTGTTTCATGAAATATTAAGGCCAAATTTCGTGTATTAGCTTAAGGCTTCGAATGGTTTTCTCATTTAATGAATGTGTGGCTCTGGTACTGACAATTTTTTGATGTAATGATTTACGATATACTTACTAAACTACTTTAGCCTGTCATCCACAATGGAGCATATGTTCCCAACTTATTTTCTCTGACCAATTCCATCCACGGCTTCTCTTACAGTTCTTTCCAATATTTGCTCATTCTTCTCATATCTTTGCTATTTCTCGGCGTAATGTGTTCCTTTGCCTTACACTTTTCCTTCGACCCTGACGGTTTCAAGAAAAGGGCTTGTCTTGTGACGGACGCAATCGGGTGCATTTCGCAATGTGTCCTATCCACTTTCACCGTTTCTTCCTGATTTCCTCCTCCTATGGAATCTGGTTTGTTCTCTCCAACAGTAGGTCGTTGCTGATGGTGTCTGGTCAACGAATCCGAAGTATTTCGCTTAGACAGCTTTTAAGGAATACTTCTATCTTCTGGATGGTGACTTTGGTGGTTTACCAAGTTTTCGCCACACACCGTATAACTGTCATGACATTTGTATTGAAAATCCTGATTTTGGTGTTGACTGACATTTGCTTGGATTTCCAGATACTTTTCAATTGTATAAATGCGACCCTTGCTTTGCCGATCCACGCCCCCACGTCTGCATTGAATCCACATTGACTGTCATTGATGCTATCCAGATATGTAAAGGTTCTTAGGTTTTCCAACGCATCTCTATGAAGAGTGATTTGGTTGGCGCATTTTGTATTGTAACGCAGAATGTTGCTTTTCCCTTTATGTATGTTGAGACCTACCGCTGCTGCTGCGGGTGCTGCTACACTGGTCGTCTTCTCTTGCATTTGTTGTTGTGTGTGCAACAGAAGAGCCAGATCATTTTCGAAATCCTGATCGTCCATTTGCATCCTAGCTGTCCACTGTACACCGTGCTTTTCTCCAGATAATGACGTCTTCATAATACAGTCAATCACCAGGAGAAAGGGAAAGGGTGAGAGTAAGCAACCTTGCCTGACACCGGTTTTCATCGCGAACGAGTCTGTTAGCTGACATCCGTGTACGATTTCGCAGTTGAATCCATCATAAGAATTCCGTATGATGTTGACTATCTTCTCAGGCACACCGTAGTATCGAAGAAGCCTCCATAGTGTTTTCCTGTCCATACTATCGAATGCTTTCTCCTTGTCAATCAAGTTGATGTAGAGTGGTGAGTTCCACAATGACCCGTAATATTACAATTAGGTGCGTACACGATCGATCCTTACGAAACCCAGCCTGTCGACTTCGAAGTTGGGCGTCTATGAAGTTCTTAGTTCTTTTTAACAATACCCTGTTGAAGACTTTGCCTGGCATTGAAAGAAGAGTGATGTCTCTGTAGTTCTCACACTTGCTGAGATTGCCTTTCTTTGGTATCTTCATGAGGTTCCTTTCTCTCCAGTCTGATGGTTCTTGTTCCTCATCCCAAATCTTCTTGAAGAGAATGTGAAATATTTTCTCATTTGCTTCTGTCTTCGTTGCCTCTGCTGCTGTCTGATCCCGTTGCTTTGCCGCTTTTGATTTGTCTGATGGCCATGTTGATCTCTCCAGTTGCTGGTGGACCAACATCGATTGGGATGCTGCTGCTTCGATGTTGAGTGAGTTCAGTGGAGCTGGTCGATTCAATATTTCTGAAGTTGATTGCTGCCTTCTTGCTCCTCCTTTCTTCAACTTTTTCAAGAGTACCAACAGAGATAAATTTCTTGTAATGGTACTTCCTGTGACCCAGAACCACGTGACATGTTAAAGTGATTCCCTCTTTGATCCCTTTCCAATTGTTCTCCAATGTTGCTTCATCTCCATTGAGTATATCCTGCAAGGCTGGAACCTATTGGTGAGGACTATCTTGAATTTGTTGAGTTGTACGGTATCCTTCTTCCAACTTCCAGGGCAGAGTTAAAATGGTTTGAATTATTTGTTCCGGTTAGCGTTTTTTAGCGAGTTAGTTTTTTGATGGGATGGGGTCGCCAACCCAATGCCCAACCCTCCTCCTTTATCCGGGCTTGGGACCGGCAGTAGCCCCGAAGGGTTTACAGGCGGAGTCATTTACGATATAAGAGCCTATAAAATGTTTTCTTCAAGCTGTTCCATGGATGGTTAACTAATAACCTCAAGTGCAAAGGCTAGTGCTACTTTAGACGGTGTTAGATCTCAGAGAGTAAAACCAAAACCGGTAAGTAATTTTGGTGAAAGAAATGCAGTGTCTATACAGGAAGATGTAGCTAGTTACCTGAGAACTCAGTCTAGGACACCGGGAACTTATTTGTATCTTTCTACAATGTTTCTATTTGTTATAACGTAACTAAACCATATGGTACTTCAATTAACATTAAGAGTTTTAAGAGATTTAAAATCTTAGTAACAGGAATAAACAGTCTTCTCACCGATGACTGGATTGTTACATAGCACTGCACACCGGATACGTAAAATATTTTCTTATGCGCAATAAACATCAAGGCATACCATAAAAACTACTAGTTACGATACGACAACATATCACCATTTTAGAAGTTATTATGCCAGTAAACTTCAGCTGATCTTGACATTTAGCAATACGGTTGTGAAATACGGGTGGTGGTGTAGAAACACGAATCTTTAAAACTAGGGAAGAACTGTTGTTTATCGCTGAAGTGTAAAGGGAAATCTTAGATGTAAATAAGTTTGAAAAACCATCCACATGCATATGTTTCTCGTGATGACGAATTTAGTCGTTAGACATACAGATCCTAGTTCCGTCTTAATTTTGGGTTGTAAGCACAGATTACTAGAAAATATCTTACTGGGACAATACGAATAATCGATAATTGGTTGATATCAGTGTTCAATAGATACTATCTTCGAAATAAATACGAGCTCACAAACCAATGAAATGAAGAGTAACTGCTCGATCCGGTACGTATACAAGTTAAACCAGCAAACTGAAACAATGTGGGCATTTAAGCAGCAGATGTAGGAAAATGTGTTATGCTAGGATGAATATTGAAAACAAAGTAACTTCCGAGACCAATTTTTTATTTATTATTATATAAATGCCTACTGTTTAATTGATATAAATATCCATTCTATAAACTTTTGTTCGACCCGTGTACTGTTGTTGTGCCATTAACTGTTTCTAATTTGTTGTCACTCTTATTCAATCTTTTCTATGCACAATTACATTTTCGGCTTTTTCATGTATGACTGTTTTATTTATTTTATGATGTTATGCGATCTGGCTTATCCGTATATAATCTACGTCGATGAGAAACTATGGGTTCGTTAGCCAATAAGAATCCAGCTTATGACCAATGTGTAATTGGTTGACTCAGAGTCATAACAAAATTTAGTAATGATGAGTTTTGATTACTTATTTTCTTAATCACAATAAAATTTATATACACTCATCTACACCCGTATACACTACTATCATTAATGTTGGTATTTGATAGTAAGAAATCAATAAGCTATCGTTAAAATACTGAGTGCATGTTGTATATGGTCATCAAATATATTATTTATATTCATATCCACAATGCAGCAAAGAAACTGTTTGCCATAAATGCGTGTTTTTTACAACAGAATAACAAAATCTACCCGCATTTGATACCAATCGTGGTTAAAATTATCTCTTAGAGCAACACTGATTATAGCTTATGTTGGGTATTTTCCAAATCTTACTCAATTTTTAACAGACCCACCAAAAGTGAAAATTTTTAAATGTTCATTTCTAGTAGATTACTGTAATACATATTGGAGGACGACACGTGGTCAAAAATGAATTGTTTATTTAACAAAATATAATAATGTGTGGTATTTTATTAAGAATCAACACCTGCTGAGACTAACAACAGGAACCAAGTAACAGTAGGTCATCCATTCTGCCCGTTGGCGCTGTCCAACAATGACTTAAGGTGCTTTCAAATTAAATACCCAGTACTTGGATTAGGATATGTTAAGATTTGGGTGACAAACTTTGACCAGTAGTGTTAATCAAAGATCTGGTAAGTCAAATAGAAATGAATTATTTAGGTTGATGGTCGCATTCTCACGAGTTGACTGAAGTGTCAGGAGAACTGATATCTGCAGATTCAATCTCATCTGTACTGCTGACGCCTTGCTTCATGAAAAATAACTAGGGACGGAACGAGTGCTCGGTGGTTCTCTGTTTTGATTGGTACTCTGCATAAGCTAGAAGATAACGGAAACTCAGTATGAATAAAGCTGTAACAACACGTTTAAAGATTGTAGCTTTTCACACATATCTAATCAGTAGAAAAGGTGGTTAACTAAATAACATTGTTCTTTTCAATGATGGAATAGGCCTTCCAATATGGTCATCCAAACTATGCAGCAGTGTGAATCTCATCCACCAAGAATCAGGAAAATTTACTTCCAATTTGACGAGATGACAGCAAACGGAACTATTCCCCATTTTTGTATTTAACTTCATTGAGGGAAATTCTATCATTTTAGAGACATAATTAATATATTTTTAGCTGGTTCAGAGCAATATTAGTTTGATCCTCTTGTAGGTTCACGTCGAAATGTGTCTCCTAACACTCGGACTTGACCATCTGATTGAAGATGACTTACAGAAATTCAAATGTGAATAATTCACAGGTTCTTGCAGAACATAAGGACATAAAAAGTAAACCGGATGTTATCTTTGGGTACCAGAATTTCTTTATGGATGAAACTATGAAATAAATGATGTAGCTGCAATGTTGTACTACTTGAAGTGATTCAGTTCTGGATATCTGAAGTAAATATCAGTCTTCATCAGGCAACGAGTAACCTTGAAGGATTTAGCATAATCAGTATGAATATAAAACTAAGATTTATTCAGAAGCAGATAATGATGACGCAGTACATTTTATTGCCATTTTGATGAAGACCGACTGCTATGTTAACGTACTATTTCTTCGACTTAAAAATTAACTTATAACTAATACATGTACTCGGCGAAAACCGATTTCAGTATTATAATCATAGGATTATCTACGAATATTGGCTAAAACTACTGCCAAATGTACAAACATAGTTAAGTAATTCACGAGTGGTAAAGACTGACTCAGCTGATCAAACTGATTTTAGTTCCTGAGAAAATCACTTAGATAGAAAACTAAATATGACAGTGTTATGGTGGTGTTTCGTTCTCTGAGCTGGTTGTTTTGGTTGTGGAGCTTTCATTGTTCTTCTGAACAACATCATCAGCACAAACTTCAGATAGAAGTGAAGCATTCGAATTTCTCCACGTTTGACCTGTAGCTTGTTCTGCTAACCTCGATCTTGATTGGTTGCTGTTGACTTTTGACCTGTCGTTGTTTGCTGCACTTCTATTTGAAGTTTGTGCTGATGATGTTGTTCAGAAGAACAATGAAAGCTCCAAAACAACCAGCTCAGAGAACGAAACACCACCATAATCATGCACCTGAGCTACAAGTTTTCTCCACCATCTCAGTGATAGTGTTAAGACTGGCTTTATCCTGACTACAATTATAACTTTTAAAACATTATTAACTGAGTAGCTGTTTTAAAATCACGAATACATTCAAACAAACTTCCTTAAACCTTTGAATAGCTGCCGTTTTCAATATTCTTTTCTCACTAATCTGTTCATCCTCTAATATGTTCATTGACATAACTTGTATACAGTGATAACGTTTAAATTACCTTTCGTTTAAATATTGTAAAATAAGAGTTATTGTACTACAGGTTCTTGACCATTTTCCTTTGTCAAGGATAGTCTAATTAATTATGTGAATTACTATGTTCTATAGCATATTTTTATACATTGATGGAGTCATTTAAAAGTACCATAGAATACCGACTTACGGACGGTATAATCGGAGACAAATACTTGCAATAATATGAAATTATTTTAATAAATGAATAAAGAAACATCTGTTCAGAAAAATTTGAGAGGATTGGTCCTGTTGGTGACGAGATATATTGCTAAACAGGAGATGAAGAGATTTGTAAATAGCATTAGTACGATTCATGAAGTAATCCAGTGAAATAAATTTTTATAAAGCTAGGAAAAAGGGTCATTAGGAATTCAGATCGGAATTAAGGAGAAGAATAAGAATGGATGCATCTGCGCCAACGAAAGCGACTTCGAGCCATGTCATTTAAAGTCTCTAACCACCGGTTGCTATTGTCTTACGGACATCAACCACATAGTCTACACCTACTGACATGGCTCATTTCAGTTATCAGTGACCTCATGGATTTGTGACATGTTTTGATTTGGCCATCCGTAGCTTTCTTCCAACCTACCCCTACATCACAAAACACCGCTCGTCCAGGTAGTCGGTGATTAGGGATATGTAACACATGCCCCAACCACCTCAATCGATGAAGATTCGCTACTTCATTAACTGATCTACCATCCTTACCTAGTACCCTTTTCCTAATACCAGCACTTTTTATCAGGTGGTCCCAGGATATACGAGAAATGCTTTGAAGACACTGATCATTGAACATTAGTGACCTATAAATATCCTCTATTACTAAATACACACAAAAACAAATAAAATCTTAAAGCCGCCACAGGAGATAATAGTAAACATCTATCTTTTATCATTAAGAACAATAGAAGTGTTGATCTGGACTGATATACAGACATCTTTAACAAGGTTGTATGGAAGCATTTGAGAGGAATTACTAAAATTATGCTAGTTTCCATAAAACAAAAATCCGATACCCCTAATATTTGAAAACAGTTCTAACTTAAATCGAACCTACTCAGAAAACATTGATTCCCGTTGGTAACGTCATGGGTGAAGTCAATAGAGTTGTCCTTTATTATTCTTTGTTTTTTCCATCTTCCAGTGTGCCTAGGTTAATCTTTTTGAATGTGTCCTATGATTTTATATGCGGTCAGTTTCTTGCGCTCTGATAAAACGCATAGTTCTGGAAATTTTCGTCCTTTCATTTCACTACATATATATCACTTTTGTGTTCTCGTCATAATTCTTTGTATTAACCAGGTAATATGAATTTCGTAAATACTAATAGAAGAATAAGTATATATTCAAAAGTAAATTTACAGGTTCATTTTGAAAGCATATGGTACGTTAACAGGAATGAAGTTTAGAATTTTTAAACTATCATTTGATAAATGTAGAGAATAACTCACTCACTAATATAGGAGAATAACTTCCTTTGAATCAATACGGGTTACCTAAGTTTTTTATTAGCGACTCATGCCCAGTAAGTGATCTAGCACTTAAACATTATCATTTTGTTATATTAGCTGTGGACTATCCAAAGCTTTATCTAACGTTTTAAGTCGTTCAGAGGTAATAATCCTTCTTAGCAAATGTTAACGTAGGTTGGTTGATCACTGACAAGTGAACAATACCACGTCTTTGATTGATGTAGAGAATCGTTACCTACGAAACTATAGGAACGCCTTGCTAACGATTTCCAAGTGACACGAAACCTGGACCAAAGACTTAATGCTGACTGCCCTAACCACCCAACAAACATTGTTTTTTCTCCTATTTGGGATCGCTTCAAGCTGTATAACAAAGTATGTCAATCAGTTTGATTTTACTAACAGCGGACCAGTCAGAAGAACTCATAAACGATTAATTTGTAGACTAGTGGTGGCTTGTTGGCCCAACTATTGGTGTTCATAGTTGTAAGAGAGGCTTTAAGTTGACGGCGTAGTCTCTCTATCAAACGATTTGCCGTTAGGTGGTAGGACGTTGTGCGAATACGTTTGATTCCCAGAAGTTCTGTGAATTGTTGAATTAGGCGACTTTCGAATCGACCTCCTCTGTCTGTTGTAATATTAGCAGACGCTCCATAATATGTGATCCAATGCTTTACTAAGGTGGTGGACATCGTTTCAGCTGAAGTTTCTTTTATGAGCACAGCTACAGGCCATCTCGTGAGTCTGTCGGTACAGGTAAAGACATAACCGAAGCCATTTGAAATCAACAGTGGTCCCACAATATCAATATGTATTTGTTCAAATCTGCTGTCCGTGTGACAGAAAGGATCTATTGCGGAACTAGTATGACACCGAACTTTAGCTTTCTGGAATTTTGTACAAGCTTGCATCTAGTTGCACTCTGGTTCATATCTGGCCATACAAAACGCTAGCTGATTAGACTGATCGTGGCCTTAATTCAACGATGTGAAATATTATGCATAGCTTCGTAAAATTTTCGTCTTAGTGGCCTTGGAATAAACGGTCGTGGTCAACTTTTACTTACCTTACCGAGTCGAGTTCCTCGGAGTACCGAAGAAGGTGTATTGGATGACCTTAGTCTGCCTAGATCAACAAAACTACAGATGTGCATCATGATACATAATGACCGATTTTACTAACAAACGACTATAATTTGTTATATAATCGTGCGTAAAAACACAGCCCAACAAGTAATAGTTATTCGAAAAGGTGCATCATTAGATTCTGTTGTTGAAACCGTTGATGAATCCTAATAATGATACTTCAGGTACACAATGACGACTCTCAGTGCTTATCGACCATAAGAAGAACAAATAATCCCAATCAAATCTCATTCTTTTAGTTTGAATAAAAATGCTAAAAGGTCAACACTTATTTGGATGAAGTCTGTTTTCATTTACCACCAAACGTTTCAGTTAATATCTGTTGTTTGAAAAAAAATTCCAACATTCCTTATAAAAATCTCATCGAAAAATTTATTGATCATAGTAATATTACTAAGACGCAAAATCTGTGATCAGAGAATATTTATGTGTGTATTAGTATCATGTTTTGTACAAATCGAATCTTGTCGTAACAAGAAGTTTTGAATAAATGTTTACATATTTTTTATTCTTATTGTTGTTGTTGGTGAGTAAACTAAGACATAAATTTTAATTTCAAATTCAGCAAAAGTAATTCAAATGCAATTGTCTGCAGAAATGATGGTTTAATCCAAGTCATGAAATTACTTAGAATCCAACAGAGATGGCTTTGAGGTAGAATAGTCTTAACAAAATGAACTTGCTTTGACGACTAACAACTACTTGTAGCAAACTAATTTAAATCCAGTTTTTATGGAACAGGCAGTTTACATCAGGCTATAGCTTTTAGTTGAAAAAAATTAAAACGAGACCTATCGTAAGATTAAATATATTATACACAATTTCTGTTTGAGACGGTAAATTACATAAAACAGTTCCATTCTAAATAGTTGAAAATATTTTCTAGTTAAACCTATAATTAATTTACCAAGAAGTGTCTGGATACTTTCATAAACTCGCTAGAATATTTAAAACACTTTCATACACAAAACTGGTCATTAATTCCTTTAACTAAATTACCAACTTTCAAAAACATTTGTAAGTGGCTTTTCTGCAATCATTGCCTTTTTATGTTATGAATTTAGCAATAGGAATAATAATATTATGTACCGATCACCCCTACATTACATGTAATCAAAATTAAATAAAATGTTTCATTACGAAGATCTGGTCGGGAGTAAAACAAATTTGTAGCATTCAAAAAGATTTTATTATAACATTGATTGCGTTATTTACTAGTTAAAAATTGATCTCATAAAAGACTTGAAGTGAAGAATGTTGACTTTTTCTTTATTTTATTCCGTCGAAGAAGCACGAGAAGTTTCATTCAGCTAACAGTACAACTAAGACAAATATCAAACTAAAACTGAGAGCTAAATGTATAGCGAGAAGAAAGTACTTAATGATCCATAACTGCAAATGAAAAGAACAAAATGAATTTTGGAAAATTTTTTTCCTACAATAAATTGTTTACCTGAAACTCATGTTATCAACAGAAACATTTTAAACGTAGAGAAATTTCTGCAGTGCAATGAAAATGAGACACGATACAGTGATATGTACATAAAACAGCCAACCTACCACCTTGCTAACACAATTTACAAGATAAGTTTTTAATGAATATCACAAATTATGAAACAGTTGATATGTTCGTTTAGCCATCTTCATGTAATACTACTATGATCCAACTACAAAAAAAACAAAGAGTTTTCGGTTTTCAAAGTGAGGACGTTAGACTGACTTGAAGGATTTACTTATCTTCCAGCGTCATTAGTATTATTGACTGCTAAAGTATGGGTTAACATAGAATACTATATTTTCCACCAGTAAAGGCTCCTGTTGATGTTTAGTTGCTATATATAAGATAACCATGAGTTTTTAACAAAACATTATATATTAAGTTGAAATTCGCTAACATGTTTTGCTGACTTTTTAAAATTAGTGGTAGTAAAAGCCCATGTTAGTCAAATGGCATTCTCATCAAAAACAGACTAAAGGTAAAGTTACTGTCTTCATACTGCCAACTAATGAAAGTTCATTTAACAAAAACTAGTTTACTTGGAAATGTTGAGCTAACTATGAAGAGTACGGACTAAAAATATACCTTCATGTAAAAAATCACACTTTTCGTATTAACTCTAAGCTGTAACTTAGAGAATATAACGCTCATAATTAATTTACAACATCAAATAACTTCTGGGCTTTATTTGATTCATGAGTAACAGCTTGTACATTTTTGAAGTATGTGCCAGGTTCTACCTTGCGTTTGACTCACTGTAATCGAAGTAATGAGACATATTCATTGTATTTTATGTTATGGAACAAACATATTTCAGAGGGATGAATCTATAAGAATTTTCAAGTTAATACTGAGAAACCGTCAAAATGAATAGAGATTTCTGCAGAAAACCTTCTAGTTTAATCGTGGCATTTTGTACAATACTACAAATTCTGACTAATTTATGATCGAGATAATTTTTAAATTATGTTAATTAAATAAGTAGTCATAATCATTCATTAAGAGAAAAAAGACAATCGTTTGCCAGTTTTAATTTTCTCGTACAAATGGAATAAACGAACTATATTTTATCATCTAAATTATACTTAAATCATTTCAATCACAGCTACTTTGAGGTGGTCGCGAATTGATCATTATCACTGGAAAAAACCCAAATCTATAGTTAAATGTTGGATGGATGCGAAGCAGTTCTAAAATATAACCTACCAAAATAATGATTTTACGTTGCACATAGCTGCTAACGGAAACGCATTCAGCGTACATTGATTATTAATGCTCAGCTAATGTATCTATGAATTCAACTAAGACAAACGATATTAACAGTTACATAATTCCCAACAGCGCATCAAATTTTACTTGATAAAGTCAAAGGATCCTTATCAGAGAGTCCACTCTTAAAATTGTGTAAAAGTAGAATAAGTGAGACATTTCCTGTAGATTCCAATCAACGTGCATCAATTTCACCGTTCACTGGAATAAAATAAACTTACTGTGTGGTTTTTTGTAATTTCTTTTGGTATACCTTTCTTAGAATTTTGATTCTAGAGTAAAAAATAGTTATAAATTATAAGTTGAAGGTTAGGCAACTAAAAGGAAAAAAAGTTGTGGTAATATAATTGACATGAAATTATGACATTAATAAGTCAACCATCAACGACAACCTGTTCGAACGTTTAAAGCCACCGAGTTCTCCTATCCCACGACTGTATGGGCTCCCAAATGTTCGTAATAAAGATCTCTCTTCTGTCCGATAGTGGGTATGGATAATTATCCATACCAGGCAATCGTCAGATAGCTGGTGGAAATCCAACAACCAGTCAGAAACCGGATCTGCAAACAGCATCCTAGATTCATTTAAGTCCCTGAACTCAATTACCAACGTCACTATCGGGAAATAAAAACAGCCAGTCAGACACAACGTAGAACTTCGTAGGTACGTACATTATTTCAAGTTGCCACTCCCCGTTGGCACAGAGACGCAACTGTCAATTCAAATCTTACAGTAGTAGAGGTAGATCAAGTATTAGCAGTAAGCAAAAGGATTAACAATCGAATATGTCATTCAAAATGTATATTCCAGAGGAATCAATTAAAAAAGGGAAGAAACGGTTATGAGGAATTCAGAGGATTGAGATTTGAGAGCACACAAAGAATGGATGCATCTACTCCACTGCAAACGGTTTTGATCCGTCATTCATAGTCTTTAACCATCGATTACTATCCTCTCGCGGAACCCGACCAGAGAGTCGACACCTACCAACATGATTCACTCCAGTTTTCAGTCACTTCATGGATTTCTGCCATGTTTCGGCTCGGCCGCCCCTAACCTTCTGCTCACAAATGTTCCGCTGAAATAAACTATCTGTTATTTATGTGATCATGCTGACCTTAACAAGTTGACATCAGTGTACCAAAATAATTCTTAGAAGTGCTACTTCTACGCTACACTTTCAGCATACACCCTAAATTTAACGATGATCGCTATAGACAAATAATTGCTCTTGTGATCGTCTTGAAGCAGACAGTTTTATTACCAACCTGAGAAATACTATCCGTCGAGAAGAAAACCATAAATTGTATTTTTGTAAGAGATATATGAATGTCACTCTTATCATCTGTGATGAAGACAGAGACCTTGATGGAATAGTACAAGAGTTCAATAACTGTCACTACTCCATTATGAACACATTAGAAACGGTGTTGAACTCTGACTTTCCCTTTCACGATGTTCTACTAAGACGGAATTCAGATAGATCTTTACAACGGTCGATGTGTAGAAAGCCATTCTGAGACGAGCAGTACACAAACTTCTAGAGTTCAGTACCGCCAAGGAGGAATAGAAATCTTACTCATTCTCTATCCTCAATAGTCAGAGGAATATACACTGAAAACACACTGTACGATGAGCTGAACAGAATACGACGAATAATTAAGGAGAATGACTTTTCAACCCAAGCTCACTGACTGTAATGCGTAACCAAAACTTCAAGTTAAAAATATTCAGAGTTTTGAAGTTTTATTCTCAAACACTGAATTAAAGGGAAATACGGTGGCTAAGATATTATAAAGCAAAATGTCCAGGTCGCTGCAAAACACATTTTATTCAGCAAAACCCTGAACTGCTTTCTCCAGAAAAATAACTCATTCAAGGAAGTGTCACGTATAAGCTGCCTCTTTAAGACACCCTAACATGGATTTATCAGTTTGCTTGTTCTTGTGGAGCAGGTTTTATTGGCAGTACAAAATGTGCACTTGGTAAACGAATATCCGAGCACCATCCTGCATGGTTATCGAAAGAAGAACGCAAATCAAACAGCAGATCATTTCTCATAAAACACCACTTTAATCGTTTGTACTTAAGCAATTCATCATTTCAAACTCAACGTCTGTGTACAAACGAGTCATATTCAACCCCTTACTCTCTCCTGGTCCTAGCACCTCCTTGAATTTTTACAAACTGTCAGTACTAACTGTGACCTTCGTCTTCGCTTACTTTAGCCAGTTATCTTAAGTTTTTATCGCATATATTTTCATTACTTTGTTAAGTGATGTTACCCTTTTTTATTTAATATTTGAAAACTTCAATTATCTTGGAATAACACCCTTCCGTTTATAAGTTATAATATTTAATACTTGAAATCTTTTGGAAATCTTGACCATATTACACAACATCACTTCATTTTCATGGTCTTCTGCGTAAATAAGTTAGACTATTCGAAATTCTGATTTTTACACAAGTTTACCGTTTGTACGGAGACATAAATTTACTAAGTAAACATTTTATTGAATGATTGAAGTGTACTATAAGAATTAATTATCATTCGATAACGAGCACTTGTTCGTGATTTTATAGAAAATTCTGTAACAGCCCATACTATGTTCTAAACATACACTTATTACGACAAACAAACAAAATTAACTGGATAAATTATAAAATGAAGGTGTCCGATGTTTTTAATCTTTTTAATTGCGCCTTCCAAAGCCGGCCCTTTGTTTGGAAAGATTTAATAAATATCAGCAAATTTCCCGATAACTTACGACAAGTTCTGTTCTATAATTTTCTAAAAATGTAGCTCCACGTTTTGGATCCTAAAAATAAATGAAAGACTGCTTAGAAATATTTGATTATATTTTTTCGTGGTGATAATGATAAGGAAGTACTTTTAGCAGTTAATGTTGTAAGTTTATCTATCATTTTACTTCATAATAACATTAGAAATATATAGGAGTTCAGATAAATGATAACTGAGAATGCTTAAAAGTTACACTCGAAAAGTTTAATTGTCCATTTCTTTAACTTGAAAAGTTCCTGTTTCTTGTTTACTTCAAATTCGTCCATTTAGACTCTTTATAATTAATCTAGAAATCTTGCAGGTTTAGTTGCACGATGAATATCTTCAATTTTTTTCAGGATTTTATGACTTTAAATGCGTATAGTTCTATTATTTTAGAGCCTCTACGTCACTTCAGCTGATCAAACAGCCTGACGTCTAACCGTACGGTTTACCTCCTGTAAATTATTCTTGGAAAATTAAATTTTTGGTGGTTCGTATATAAAAAGTTGTTGTGCCATTTATTAATTAGGCGTAGCAGGATTTAAAAATAACTCTAAGTTAATAAAGATCTTTTGACTAACCTACCTTGAGAAAATACACGACACAGATTAATTAGTATTATGTAATAGGCTTGTTTAGAATTATAAACAAGCTACCAAAATATGTTTTTAACTCAGTTACTTAGCTAAGGATGCTAACATGATTTAACGCCCGAGTGGAATTCTTGCATCTTAAGTAACTAGGTGGATGGACTAAAATATTGGTGACAAAAATTGTTTGTATTCGGAATAGCTTGTTGAAAATGATAAGAATAGTCATTGATATATAAATTTTTAGCAAAGGTTGTGGCGGAGGCTTTTTGCTTTTTGTTTTGGAAAACGATTCAGAGCGTTGGCAATTTTCGAATCTTAATTCTTATCACTTTACCGTTGCTAAAATTATTTTAATTGTTAAGGAAATATCAACCTACTCGCTTAAAAGTATGAAACGAAGACGTCTTGTAAGTGACTGAAAAACTCGATATGTTGAACGGCTTTAAAAAACAAGGTAAACACTGAAGCTGTTAAGTTAGCTAAGAATCAACGTATAAGCAATTTAGTCTGCAGAATCACCATCAAAGTTGAGTGTTAGTTATTGACTAATTTGTATATGGTTGAAAATATACATTTTTGAGGTAGAAAAAACACACGTTAAAAAAGGATTTCAATTTACTTTCATAACGATTAAGCAAAATGTTTTCATTTATCTAAGCACTTATTGACAAACGTGGCCTAAATATGATTCAGACATTCAAATTTTTGTGTACCTATTGCTATGATTTAGGACAGATTGATTTCCTTAGTTTAGATAAGCGGTTAAATTATCTGATGTTTGTTAGAGACATATTCAGTAAAAGAGTGACTACCTAACAGTACAATGATTATAAAATGATAATTTTGACAGGTCAAGTATTCTACATAAGCAATAATAAAGCTACTGATTTGAAGCTGAACTTGTTGGTTTCATATAAAATAGAATCTTATTTAATGAACATTCAACTGGAACTAGTTCGGTTCCTGTTAAAACAATAACATCGTTCGAAAAGTAAAATGAAAAGATAAATATGATTTATAGTATTTTGTGACATTTCAATTATGAAGTAAAGTTTGATAAACTGTTTTATATTCTGGCGAACAATTTGGACCCGAGTTGCATATTTCGAATATATTCATCCCTTTGGCTAGACGGCTAAAGAACAAATGAATTTAGTTCCATTTTTCAAAAAGCAGTCGGTCAGCTGCAAAGTAAAAGTTGATACACTCTTACATCAGTTCAAGTTGTCATACCACATTAGCACAGAGAATCAATTGCCAATTCAAATCCCATAGAAGTAGAGGGTGTGGAAGTTTTATCAGTGATTGGGGAGATCATGGTTCAAACATACTATTCAGGAAGTATAACATTGTGAAATAAACTTAAAAAGAGAAAGATAAAAATCATTAAGAACCCATAGGATACATAAGACTCGACTGGCTTATGCCGACTCGCGTCACTTATGGCATATAAGAGATATCTGTCTGTTAACCAAAGGGCGAGTTTAATCTTCACCGATTCTCTCTGTCCCACTATATCGGTGTGAAACGTGCCTACTAACAAGTGACGATATTCGTATGTTACTAGTATTCAATAATCGGTGTCTTTAAGGCATTGGTTGTATATCCTGGGACCACCGAGTAAGGGATGATGTCGTCAGGAAATGGATACCAGATGAGGATGGCAGATCAGTAGATCAGGTATTGAAAGTTCATCAATAGAGATTGTTGGGACATGTGCAACGAATGCTCAAAAACCGTCTGTCTCGTCGAGCTATGTTCTGTGTTGTAGGAATAGGTTGGAAGAAAGCTTAGGCCAGCCAAATCAAAACATGGCAGAAATCCATGAAGTCACTGGCAATTGGACTGAGTAATGCTGGTATGTGTATACTACCTCGTTGGGGTGCGCAAGATAACATTAATCGATGGTTGAAGACCTTAATCTTCTAAGTTCCCCATTGCCTCTAACTTTCTGTTAATAAATTTATCTCACTTGATTATACTTCTTGAACGATATCTTCGGACCCTAATCTCTCCGATTACTTCTGATACTTCTACTACATCTACTACTATAGGATTTGAATCGACAATTGCGTCTCTGTGCTAATGTGGTATGACAAATTGAACTGATGTATGCACGTACGAAGTTCTATTTTGTAACTGACTGACGGAGACCAAAAATTCAAAAAATTAATCAAGATCGTATTACATTTTCATAAGATTTTTAAGGTGCTTTAGATCAAAAATCCTGTGAAACAACACAAACTTTTGGCTGAATGAACCAGCTCAAGTGATATCAAAAAACCTAGTCGGACGTTTACAGTAACTTGTGTTAAGTTATTGACAGAGTTCTATACAACTTTTTAAGCACTGAGGGATTTCTTGTTTTTCCTTAAAACGTATTGCAAGAACAGCTGGTTAAGTCTTACTTTAAGATTCCAATTCATTCAATGTTGTTTCGTAGAGTAGCTAGGAAGCGGTATATTATAAAAGCTAGTCCGTTATGTGTTGAGTGAAAATTGCTGTTTTCTGAAATGAGGAGCAAGCATACCGAAATGCTACTAAATATGATCCAATAAATGGTGACATTCCTTGAGCGCAATCATCGTATGATGGTCAGCACCAGCAATTAAACAGTTAAGCGATCACCACACATACTTTTCTGAGTAAGAATAGACGAAATAAACATTGTTACCAATCGAATTTTTGTGATATGCCTCATTATCAGTTCCTAACATTCTCATTCGATAGGTAGTAGGATTAATTTTTCGCTCTCACACTTAGATGAGTTAAGACTTATATTATCTAGACAACTAAAATGTATAATTACTAACTGTTTGATTCGCTGATTGAATAAACACTACCTGAAAATTTTAAACAGAAATATATTAACTCACTTCTGCGATTCGAGTAAGCAGTGTATCAGCCTCATCAGCTTGAATGCTTAGAATTGACTGCACAACTAATATAAATGTGATAATAGGTAAAACCGAGGCCATCTTGTTTACTTTGGAAATTTTTTCTGATTTTATATCCAATAACTTCAAGAATTATCTCAATAGCGACGTTAAGAACAACAGTAATAATAAAAAGTGTTGAATATATCTTCGACGAACAAACATCGTATCCCAAGGCTGGCATTTGTAGTCCGATTAGAACTGTTGGGACAGAAAGTAACTGTGACAAAATTCCAGCTGTTTGATGAATACGTTTTGTAATAGCTCTTTGGCGACCACTTGTCGTGCAAAGAAACCATGCAGCAATGGGCTGAAGCACTGATTAGTATTAGTCCCACTTACATTTGAAAAGGTAAGTATAACGATAGTGAACCCACATGGTGGGTGAGCGCTGAAAGGAAGGTCATTTAAATTTGAGTAACCCATAACATGGACCACAATAATCATCAGAGCTAGCAAGACAAATGCAAGTGTAAACGACTGCAGAATAACGTGAAACTGAAACCAGTATGCCAAATTGTTTATTGTTCGACCTGGCCAACCTTTCTTGAAGTGCCTGGAAATGATAATAGCATTAGGATTACAGAAACCCCATGCTAATATCATTAAACAAGCATGAGCTTTCACATCGGACGGAATTCTATGTATTTCAAAATTAATAACTATTCTGACCTACTTGGCTGCATAATAATGGTTGTTTTGACCATCGACATTAAGTGAAGTGTTCATTAAACAATAGCACTTTACAAACTGTTTTATATTGGTGGGTCACAGTTGTCGCAGAAAAGTAACCTAAATGTCATACAGTATTCAATATCTAAAACAGAAATCATATTCGAAACTTCAAGACTTTTCATCTCATATTATTGGGAATAACAAATAAAGCAGGTTTCTGAATTCGAAAACTACGGACGATCATGCTTTTCAGTTGAAGGTTTTTTTTATAAAAACATTGTGCACACGATCATTTATTGCTAGATGGCTAGTGAAATTTCATTAGGCCCCAGCCATGTCCTCTGGTAAGTAGGTCACTGGGTGCCAGACAGTTGAATGATACTCTTCGATAACGAGAACTAATCAACGATAGTTTAACTACAGTGGGGAGGCACAAGCATCAGTTGTCCGCTTTGTACTCCTGTTAAGTATAAATACTAATAAAAAATGTTGCTATTGAATGTATTCTTATAACCAACCTGGTCATCATAGTGGAATAAACTATGTTGGGAATCACTTTGAGGCGCGACATCCACGTAGTGTGGGAGGTCATCACTCCTACCCTAAGTTAGTAAATCAGCAACCATAGACAAAATAACCTGCGTTAGTGATCTGTAGATCTGTAATTCGAAAGCAGTGGAGATGATTGTCAGCTTAATGTTCAGTCGTCATGTGTCTTAGATTGCAGTTTCCCTAGTTACGCAGTTTTGAGGTGCCAGTATTATGTTTCCTGCAGCATATGTTAACCGTCCAGATCACATTGAGATTTGTTACCGGTTATTCATCTCCCTTTTTATAATATTGCGAACTTTTGAGTTCAGTTGATCTGATCCTCGATGCTTACGCTTAGATATATTTGAATTGCAGAATACCCTACACTATTCATGACAGATTGTTGGGATAATTGAAGTACACAATCATAAATTCGTAGCACCCAAATCTGTTTTCAGCACAACATTCCATATCAAAACTGAGTTAGGTGCACTTCAGAGCGGCACTTCGCTTTGATAAATATTGATGTTACAATGAGAAGACGGAAGCTAACGGATTATATGACTTTCGCATTGTATACTTCGATATCTTCGTTTCCCTTTAGCTTCTTTTCGTTTGGTTGGCCCTTTTATTCATATATAATGACTTAACAAGTAATTGAGATATCAAACTAGTTGAAATGTATTCTAAAAATATGCGTTATAATTTTTAATAGCTCCATTGCGTGATTGTATTATAGAGGGACTTGGAATCAAATAAAACGAAAGTACATATCCTAGATTCTACACACATATTTCAGCTGGTACTTTATAAGGTATGGCCATATTTTCAAAAAAACGAATCCTTCATCAAACAGTTAGGGTCCTGTGACACGATGAAGAACTGAGTTTACCCCTAATAATTTTTTTCGACACCACCTTGACCTAATGTGAGAAGCGATATGGTCACGACGTTCATCAATTTTTAAGTTAATCTGATATTCACCCGAAGCTTCAGAGAGTTCAGAATTCACACGTTTTCAGTAAGTCACACAGAGAGAACACCAAACATTCATGGTCGGCAGTGTGGCACAGTGGTCCGCAACACCCCACCAAACTAGGTTCTAAGAGCATATTGAACAAATAGCACCCAGCCCTGTGGACTGTTGTGGAACAATCAATTGAACGGAATTCACCACTCTACACCGACTTCACTGAATACTAGAAAGCATTTGATAATGTGGACAGGATGGCACCATAGAGAGTTCTTCGATACCATGGCATGCCTCAGAATATATTCAACATCATATGAAACTCTTATGATGGATTAGACTGCAAAATCGTGCACGTAGGACATCTGGCATACTCGTTCGAAATGAAGTCACGTGTAAGGAAAGATTGCTTACTTCTCCCCTTTCTCTTTCTCCAAGTGGCTAACTGGATTACGACGACGTCAACATCTGGGGAAGAGCATGGAATTGTGGTGGTTTACTTTTAGGACGAAAACACAACTGCTGAAATATAAACATTTATTATTGTACTTAATTCTGAAAATAATTGCTAAATTATGCACCTCTTGTTTATCTTTACTAAAGACTCTCTCGCGCGCCAAGCGTGTTATTCTCATTCTCCTCTATGCACGTCGCCTGCGTGGACTTTAGCCGTTTGCACGCCCTATGGCCCCGATATCATTTTGATATCACGAGGCCAGTATCAAATATACTTCTTCTAGAATCTATTTCTTATTTGATTCTCTGAGTTCGTGGAGTAACATATGTTATCCCGCGAAGAGGTATATCGTGCGAATTGCTATAGAATACGTTGGAAAGCTCGAATGCATCTGGACAATCTAGGCTTCTTATATGCTTTAGCCTTTCTTTCCCACATACAACGAAAGCAGGAGGAGACGGTAGGTGTGGGAGCAGCCTCTGCACCAGTAGGAGTCAACATATACTGGGGAAAAAGCCATGTAATTCAGGGTCTCTAACCATCGATTACTATCATTTTGCGGACCCCAACCAGGAAGCCTACATCTACCAACATCACCCAGTCCACTTGTCAGTGACTTCATGGATTTCTGCCATGTTTTGGTTTGGCCGCCCCTAACTTTCTTCCAACCTATTCCCACACTACAAAACAAGGCTCGACGAGGCAGTCGGTGGTTCGGCATACGCAACACATGTCCCAACCACCTCAACTGGTGAAGTTTCAATACTTCGTCGATTGATCTGCCATTCTTACCTAGCACCCGTTTCCTAACAACTGCGCTGCTGATACGGTTGTCCCATGATACTCGAACAATGCTTCGAAGACACATATGATCGATAAGTAGCAACTTACGAATATCTTCTACTCTCACTGGCCATGTTTCACAGCCATAAAGTAAGACGGAAGGAACTACCGCGCAGTTAACTCGTACTTTTGTCAGCAAACGGATATGTCGCCTACGCCATAAGTGACGCAGGTTGGCAAAAGCCAATCGAGCCTTCTATAAAATAATTATATTACTCTTGCAGTCCGCTCCGAAACTGAAAGTGTAGGTTCATATGCGTCCCGCCCAGTCCAAGTCCAAAAACGATAATTCTGGGAGAGAACAGTCCTATATTTAATCAAAAAGGGGAAATTCATACAATTACCAAAACAGTGTTACACCTTCGAGTTTCCAATTACCACAATAGGTCCCGTTGCTGGAAGAATAAGTACTTCCAGTTAGTTACTGCCAGAGTATCAGATCCAAATATGGTTGTAGCCATATTAAGTATCAAATTTAAACAACACATATATAGTTCAGAAAGAGACATGGGAACTTCAATATAAGTACACGACATAGAAATACTAACAATATACAAATGATAAAATCTAAAATGGGATCTAATAGAGTACGAAAATATCAAACAGAAGAGTCAGTCATATCACAACACAAATGCATAAACATGGAGGGATTTTCCAAAAACAAAACCTTCAAAATAGATCCTACACATTCTTTATCCGATCTGAGATTTCGTCAGTCACAAAGCCATCAGCACTGATGAGACACCTGAAATAAGTGAAGCGGTCTACACGCTCGACTACGTCACCACCTATCACTAGTTAAGGTGCCGATGCAACCCAGTCTTGAAACAAAATTTTGGATTTCGAAGAGGAAAACAGCATCTCGAACATGATTGCAATGTTGCTTGGGATGGTCAGAAGACTCTGCATTTTGGCAGTTTATTCACCGAATAGAACTGTGTCATCGGCATGTTCTAAGTCAGCAAGCGTGTCTCCTGGTAGAAGGTCCACTCGTGAACATTCAGACGAAGATAATGTTATATCTAGTAGCATGTCTATGACAAAGTTAGACAAGAATGGGAAAGTGGACATCCCTGAAGGTCACCGCTTGAAGTAAGAAATTCCGATGACAGTTCACTCTAAGCTCCAGTAGGTTAAAGTACCTCTCTGATACACTTTTGATGACAGACACTACCACAGAACTTCACGATCCGCTGAGTCAAATGCCGCTTTTAGGTCCAGGAAGACAACTTTTGTCGGATGCCTCTATATCTGTGTTTCAGGACCTGTCGTAGCGTCAATATGTGGTCTGAAACCAGCCTGGTTTTCTCTAGTCTGCTCTTCACGAGATGTAGCTAGGCGTCTAAGTATAATCGAGGCTAACAATTTAGAAACTATATTAGTTAGACTGATTCCACTGTGATTGTCACAAGAAGACTTGTCATTTCTTATAAACTAAAACAATCAAGGATTGGGATCAAGCAGATGGGATTATATCCAGTTCTCAGATTCTGCCCACATCTCGGTTAATCTAGCTGCTAAAACTGGACCACAATCCTTGAAAATCTCGGAGGTCAATCTATCAAGACCCGCTGCTCGCCTATCGCTCCAGATTTCTTATCGCTTTCTCAACTTCATAGAGATTTAGAGGACTTACGTCGGTTTCCATTTAGGATGGCTGAAGATCTTTGGTAACGAACGTGTGGTTGAACTGCTGCCTAAAGTGTTTTGCCCATCGATCCAATCTCCTGGATTGAGAATGAATGAAACAGTCATTCTTTAGTGAGATAGTTTCACTCGCACTCGGGTTCCTAATGCGAGTTTTCCTGATAAGCCTGAATAGTTGCCTACTGCTGCCTATCGCCGTTGCCTTTTCCATCTTCTTTGTTTTCGCTACCCACCACTGTTCTTGATCACTGCAACGGCTTTTTATCAGCCTGCGCTTGATCTGAATCCACTCTTCATCGTTCTCAGAGCCTGGAGCGATGAGCTTTCGAGAACCTATCAGTTCCGTAGATGCTTCTTCCTAGCCTTATGGTTTATCTTGCTAGCAGAATTCACTGCCATTTTCACAGCCTATTTAATATCATTCCAACCTACCTCCAGAAGGGAATTGCTTAAATGGTCGCCTAACTGTTATTCTAGTTGTTCCTGAAATATATTTTTAGCTTTTTTATTAATAATTAGAGGACCCAAGAGGTTTCCTAGAGATATTTTTCTTGCGTCCAGTAAGGCGCAAACAAATACGCGCTCGCACTAGAGCATGGTCAGAGTCTAAACAACTGCTCCAGAATGAGCGGCAGTCTTGAACAGAACCTCTCCACCCATGACTTATAGCGATGTGATCTAAATAAGTCCATCGTTGGGTCAGTTTTGCGGGTCGCCAGGTCAAGAGGTGTTTGCTAGAAATAGGCGGTTTTCTGAAAATGTCTGCAGCAGACGGTCGCAATTATCTGTCCTATTAGCCGCGACACCATAACACCCACCCAGGTGTCTCTCCTTTTCGCCGAATCTACCTACTTGAGCATTAGAGTCACCAAACATTATAACTAAATCAGAGCGCTTAACATTTTGGAGAAGTTTAGAGAGGTTTCTATAAAACTTATCTTTCATATCGTGTGAACTGCAGTCAGTGGGAGCGTAGGCAGGTATGACGGAGAGGCGACGGCGAGTGTGCCTATCTTTCCGAGTCCGTACCATCCCGTTTAGTCGGACAGTGCATAAGCGACTGTCTGTCGAGATCCAGTCTAAGAGAGCTATTTATGCCCTAAGATTTAATACTATGCCTACGCCGGCGAAGCCACGAGAAGCGGCATCCGGGCTTCCAGAAACACGAAGCGCAAACCTTGTTGTCTCTGTCTGCGCGTTTCAGATAGGCAACATACATCGATCGCCCGAGACTCCAGATTTCTAGCTGATGAAGCCTGTTGCCCTAATTTGCATAGGGTCCGAACATTAAAAGCTCCTATATGTAATTTTGTGCCGGTTTCAGGAGACAGGGAATAATTTTTGAGAGCTCTTACTATTCGCTTCCGTGGTGTGAGGTGGTAAACGATCGAACGAACAGTTGGTCTAAGAGATAAGAGAGTTATTAGGAGGTGTAAAAAGGATCTGATTGTAGCAAGTCCGGTATCGTGTGCTTTTGTGATTATGAGGGCGTATGTTAATTCCCGGTTGCCTAAACCGTGGGTGTTTCTTAAAGAACCTGAAAAGGAAGGTAGATTATTGTTGGTCTTGAGTGCGTGACCGCAGAGTCCAAGGGATAACTGCTTGAGGCCGGTTACGCACGGCCGTTTCATAAGAGATTTTTGAGTGTTAGCCACCCTCTTAAAAGCCCTTAGTGGGCACCCCTACCGCCGGAGACGGAAATCCATAAGGTAGGGTGAGGTGTGACATTTTTAGGGTCGACTTTTTCTAAACCCCTTCCTCTCTTGTAAAACGGCAGCATCGCTACAGATTTTGGTTGTTCGATCGAAAAACCTTATTGCTGTCACACCTCTCTGAAGGCAGCAGTACGACTTCGCCCTCAGACGTTGAGTGACTGCTTTTAGTCTCATCGTTCTCCAAACGACCTACTTGGCGTGATAGGATATACAGGAACATATGTTTCAGCCATTATAGCTCGGTTGAGTCATCACGATAGGCTAACCTGGCCACCACGTCAAGGTAGCAGCTACGGTCGTGATGATGGTATTTTCCAGATAACAAATTAAACAGACGTGTCAAGACAAATATAGTATCTGAGGCGTTGACTGAGAAGCAATAAGTCACTTGTACTATATGTTTTTGGAATACATGGCTGATGAAGTTGAGTGATTAATGATGGAATTACGGTGTGAATACTCACCTAAGTGAATCAATATAAGTTGGCAAAAACAAGATAGATAAAGTAATGTATGGTATTGAGTTATGGAATGCTCTGGATACAAATTAACTCATTGGACATGCACTGACTATATAACCTTTTATCCCTGCAATGTTTTGGATTTCTGTATTCATTAGCGAAATCGCACTGATTCTGTAGTCGTGTTTGCTCCTAATCATAAGATCTTCAAAAGTGAACATAAAGCGATTCAGACGACTCCCATGCAACTTGCAACACTTCAAGGTCAACAGCGGTAAATGCTGACACATTAGATGGAGTCGGTACGGTTCGGGTATACAGAAGTGTTCCTTTTGCGTAACCCTTCTAAAGTTAACATATTATTCTATCTCTATTTCAAATTTGTTCTACAAAAGTGGTCAAAAGCACAGTATTGACCGCCACAGTAGGATGAGTCGACTTCTGTGTAAAATGTTATAGATTGGTTAGTCAAATCATAGCATTCCACGAAGTTATTTGAAGTCTATCATTGCAGTAGCATTGATAAGTGCGGTCATGCCGACAGAGACCTAAATCTTACGAGCTAAATGAAGTTAGAATCTTCAAACTTGTGACAAATGAGACGCAACGATTACGATATGGGTGGCAGTAGAAATCTAAATAACTACTAATAAATGATCCGATTCTCGGTAGAAACCCCATCATCTAATCCGTTGTGAGCAGCAGAGATCATACCGTGATAAAGTTCAAATGTAATCAGCAGTCGCATCTGAATGCAGTTTTAAAAACTACTCGGTAATAAGCCAGCATTTTCAGTGCATTGCGTGACCTCAGGATACGTAGTAGCAGTGAATGGGTGTTGAACAAGTATATAACGTAATTCTCATGGGTTCATTTCAAATGTACCTACAATAATTTATAGCTCAGGTGAGAAAATACGTCGTACAATGGGATTAATAAACACTTGTCTGTGATAGAAAAGAAAAACTGGAATGTATGTAGTGTTTGCCTTCGGAAACGTTCTTTTCCACAACTGTCCTCTCTCCAGTGTTATGATAGAGCGTGACTTATCACTTTACCATGCCATCTGGATATCACCGGTTACTATTCACCTTTTATCTCACACCTCTTGAGGGCGGATAAGTATGCTAACTTTCTAAATGTTTATGTTAATTTCAGACCTATATCCTGGAATATCTTAAACCATATGACCTTGCTAAATTTACTTAAGAGAGATGTGAACTTGTGGGAAAAAGTGCAGTCTAGAGAAACAAGCTGCAAAATCACTGGACAGACTGTAGGAAGGAGCGTCTAAACAGAGCAAGACGTTTCCATATCCATTGTGCTTACTTTTCTAAGTCCCTCATTTTATAAACTACTTTAACCATGATTTTCTTTCTTCACGCGCTTTTACTAGTTTTCCGATCTTCACTACTGTCAGTTTCCAACTCCCTCTTCTTCCGACTGTCGAAAAATTATTTGTAATAGAAAGAAATAAACGACCGGTCAGTGATGTAAAATATTTCACCTAAAATGAGAACACGGAAGCTAGCAGGTTTTCACCAAACCATCAAAAGATGCTGGGTGCTGATCTAAAAGTTACATGACCTTTTACTCTTGTTTCTTACTTCAGATACTTATATTGCATGACAATATGTTCAATAATCGAAAATTTCGTATTGAACATTGCTTTTTTCTACCACGTAATCTTCTCAGCCCGATGTGTTAGTTTGTGAACTTTTATTGACAAACTATATAGGGAAAATGGAAGTAGGCATACTGCTCAGTAATTTATATTTTTTAGCTGTAGCAACGTCTGTAAGTTCTGCTTGTAAACTAATCAGTCAGTGACAGATACCACTGAATTAAATTGATTCAAAATCAGTGTGAATGGGACCTAAAAATCACCGCATTGAGAAATAGCTATACAGCAACTTTCGATTGGGAGAGTAAATTGTGTTTCTCCATTAATGTTTTTCTTTCGATCTCGGGATAATTTATATTAGCATAGTAGAGCCATCATCAACATGTGTATAACAAAATATATAAAAATTAGTCTTAATATATCTTCAACGTAAATGGAGATAGCAAACACGTATTTATTAAACTCAATCTTCCTTGCTTCTCCATTTAGAGTGTGCACGAATATGGTTTTAGCGGCGTCATTGTGTGGTAAGTATTTAGTGCGCTTGGTGAGATTGATTGTATATCAGTCTGAACATACTTGGAACGAATTGAAAATACGGATTTGGCTCCATTCAGTGAACCTTCGACAAAAGTTCAGAGCGAAATACAAACGTCTTAACCACAATTTAAACTCCAGTGGATGCAATACTTAACACGATTAATGGTTGCTTTGCACAATTTTCACAATTGTTGTCACTGCGATCTGTTCACAAGCGTATTCAGCTTTTCCCTATATTTATGCGCTGCTCAATCAATAACTGCTTGGTGGTCTTTTAGACAAGCCATTGGATTTTCACCTCATCAGCTGCCATAAATACTGTTAGTTATTCTACCAGGCATGAACACTTTCAACCCCGGGTAGCTGGATTCTTTAGTCGTTCGATCCTAAAGTACGCAGCATATTTATTTAACTATTTTTCCAAACATATCGGATCCTTATTGAGTCTTACGAATGGCTCTTAAGTTGTAAAAACAGACTGCACGTATTGGATCTACTGTAATAGGGCCGTAATGATAGAAAAGCATTTGCATGACATGTACTGGTTGACACACTGCGCAATCAGCAACAAACAAGGCATTAACCGTCAATGATCATAGAACTCGTAATCCAGTAGCAAAGCAGGTGAAGTAGCGAGTAGATCATTTTTTATTGTATTTAACTTAGTCATGACTAGACTGATACAACGATACACTCGAAATGTATGATTACACAGCTACATGATAAGAAAATTATAATGTGTACATAAATTAGTCACAAATGATACAAAACCAGAACATGATGATTGGTAAATCTGGAATAAAAAAAGATATGATAATTTATGGATCAAATGAAAGCTTAAAAATAGGAGAATGTAAAAATGCAACAATCTAGTCATTGACTACTCATACAATAAAAATAAGTAATAGTTCTTCGTATGAAAGTCTCAAATATATTTACTTCCGTGTCATCCATCCCATTATTTCAATGACCCGGAAAAGTCTAATTGACCAACGAAAACCGAACAATCAATAAATATAGAAAAAGGACACCAATCATCCTATTTCAAATTTGAGCTCCTTTCAATCGATCTTTCTGGTATTCTGACCGATAACGTAGTAGGATTTATCGACAAGCAACAGCTAGTAAAGTTCAATAGCTTTCCATAAGTGAGTACTAAAATGACTTCTGGCCAGATCATGATATATATATAAAAACTAGAATTACTTAAATTCAAGCAGATTTTAAAAGCTTAGTTGAAATCCAAGGATTTGGTTAAAACAAGTTTATTTTTAACATGGTGATACAAATAAAGTATAATCTATACGGAAACTTAAATAGTTTTGGTACCGCAGATACATGATCCGATTTGGTACGAAAAAATGATAAACTATTTGCCGAGTAAAAAACGTCACCCTGAGTCTGAAAACTTAGTACACCAAATGCGAAAATATCCAGTGAGCAAATCAAGGAGAAATGGGATATCTATCCGTGAGAACAAAACGTTCATGTAAGGCGAACAACGTAATACTATTCTCAGTAGATCAATCAAAAGAAGCAACCATGGAGAAAAAATGCTTCACAAAAGTAGGAAGTTGCACTGATGGTGTACACACCAAATGGACAAACCAGATTTCAGCAGAGGAAAAAATTAAGCAAAAGCGCCGAAGGTGGATAGGACACATTCCGTAATTTCATCACAAAGCAAACCTTAAAACTAGGAATTTTCAAGGCCAAAGGAAGAGAGGTAAACCAAGGAGCACCCAACACGGTGCATTGGAGACAGACATAAAAACGTGAATAACAGTTAGTTAGAACTGTGAAGAAGAGCTTGAGACAATGTTTTTTGGAGAATGTTGGTCAGCAGCCTATGCCCGATTGGGGGTATCAGGTGTTAGTAAAACTACCGCATCCTCGTTAGATATCGGAGTTTTAGGACAAGTATAATGCTGCCATAATATTGGCATGATTCAACCATCGATTTTCGGTAATTTAATTTTCATTGTACTAACAAATGACAGATAGTTATACCCATTTTTGCTTCATACTCCTTACGTATTCATTTTTTTTTATAAATTTGAGATCGAAATATTTTACGTTTAAATATATACCTGTAAACCAGTGTTAACATATTTCAAAACCCGATGATCTAAATAAAACGATGAGTTTCGAAAATTCATTGTATTTCTAAAAGAGTCTCAACAACATTTAATTTAACTACACAAAGTGTATTAGTTGACTGAGCTGATCTATTCATACGTTAACTGAGATAGGCAGGTGGTATAACGTACTATAGTCTGTTCTCGGCTACTCTAGATCTTTAGGGTATATCTGTTCATAGTAAATCATATAGAAATGTTAGTAGTATTTAATGGTGGCTGTCTGCAAAACATTTTTGCACCTTTTAGGACCCAGAAAGTTTGAAAAATGCGCCTACAGATGAATACACTAAAAACCACGTTGCTGAAGTCTAGTTTACGTCCACAGTAAAATCTTGGAACTTACTATAAATCACTTCCTTTTTGGGTGGTATCAGAGTCTGAGTCATACTGACTTCTGACCGTTATTGCTGGACTTACTCTCTCACTGGATAAAAAGTTTGGATCACCGTACATATCTATAATTAAAAACAGAAATATGTAGACAAATTATTTGAATAAGACCCATTTTCGGGTAAAGACCAAAGTGATATTTAGATAAATTAAGTGTTGAACAAGTGTATATTTTTCTACAGATGTGAATTTAGATATTAAGATAAAAATGCACAGAATTGGCATTATTACTACTTGAAGAAAAACATATACAAATAATATTTCTGATTCGCATAGAAATTCACCCAAAATTTGACTATCTTGATTAAGGAAGAATGTTTTATCGATTTCAGTCAACCTCTGTAAAATGCCCCACTTAAGTCAGATAATCAGGGTTTAAGGATAAACATTTCCTAGACAAATAAGTTCGATTTAGGTTTCGTTCTGAACTGTCGAGTCAGTTATGAGTTTATATAGCGAAACAGTATGGAAAGATCTGTCTGTCTACAGTTTCCATCAAGGAAAAAAAATCAGAAAAATTTTATTGTGTGACTTGAGATCATAATAAGTTAAAGTACTAGTGATCAACACATAACGAAATTCCAATAGATTTAATGAGCCTTTTTAGATCGAATGTATAAATGTTGCACATGTACAATGCATGAGCATACATTGCGAGAGACCTTGTATATAGCCCATAGTATTCTATGTACTGTTCTTTAAAAAAGACGGGTCAAAAGACGGATCAGCTAAGCAAGGGCAACATTTCTACAATTGATCAACATCTAGAACTAAAAACAGCTGTCAACCAACATCAAAGTCATAGTTCTCAATACAAATGTCAAAACAGTTCTACTGTGTCTTGAGGAAACTGGGAGAACTATGAAAACCATTATTCAAAAGAAACAGGTGTTTGTTGACAGTTGTCTACTCAAGATACTGCAGGTCCGTTGACCAGGCATCACCAGCAACAACCTACTATGGGAAAGGACAAACCAGATTGCAGCAGAGTGAAAAATTAGGCAAAAGCGCTGAAGGTGGATAGGACACATATTCCGTAATTTCATCACAAGGCAAACTTTAACTAGGAACTTTCAAGACCAAAGGAAGAGAGGTAAACCAAGGAACATTGAACACGGCACAGCGCGGATAGACATGAAAAAAACAGCGATCGGATGGAACTAAATAAGAAGGCCCAGGACATAGTAGGTTGGAAAATGCTGGCCAGCAGCCTATGCTCCAATAGGGGATAACAGGCGTGATTAATTAAACGCTTAAAAAAGGAATGAAAAGAATGTTAGCTGATCAGTAAACAGATATTGCTTCAATGAAATATAGATTACATTAAAAGGAGTGGTGATCGCAACCACGAAGTTTTCTATTTCGTTGGACTTAATCAGAAATTGCGATTCAAAAATTGTAGTGTTCATAAAACTCTATCGACTCATTTATGATTTTACGCAAAACCTTCAAACTAAAGCTCTTGACTCTAATTGGTTCATTCCTCTGCTTTACTCTTATCGACATGTGTAACCAGTGAAAACATGCAATTTTATTGTTTATGCAGCAATCCATTTTATCCAGCTATTGGGAAAGTAGAAAAACAAAGGGAAACAATTTTTTTATGAATATTTTCCACTTACCTGGATACAATATGTTCAAATGATTCATATAGCTGTTGTTTTGAAAAGGTATCTGTAAAAAGTCCTCACTTGCCGTTGATCGCTTACTTCCTTCATTATTAGATGATAATGACATCAGAAAGGCTGTTGCATCATCAATACCTAATCCCATTCCAAAGTATCCATGATTATCGTTATTATCTTCATTGACAATATTATTTAACTCATTATCCGTTAACAAATTAGCATGATATTGAGATCGAGTGTCACCAATGCCAAGGACAGCTGCTAATGCTGCCTCAGTTGTTGTATCTGTATTATCAAGCAGACTACAGTTAGTTGCTGTATCAATCATTTCTAACCACTGGCTGTTATGCCAACGAAAACGTTCTGTTTGAATCCTGACCCGCCAATCAGATTCATATTCCTTAAAGGTAACAGGCATTAGAACGGCTTGAATCAAGTGCTTACAATAAAAAGAACATTTCTATGTAAATTAATAGAAATCAATAATATAAGGCGTTTTATACTTCGTTCATACATTTAGACTACCTGTATTAAATAAATTTTACTTTTAACAGTGAGTTCGATGTGAGTATTGTAGACTTTTCCTTACTGTTCAAGTTGTTCTGATGATTTCCAAGAATCTTAAATTAATTCTGCCAGATTTTTTCATGAAGAAACATATTAAAACCACAGTGCATAATCACAATGTCCAGACTTTTTTGTTGATATTCTGATAAGCCACATTTGTTCACAGTTCTATCCAACTCTACCAAAGAGGTCAACTGTGTGTAAGACATCTTTATTATAGGTTAATCATATCCAAAATGATTGGTGAAATGAACAGAAAAGACTGGACATTTTGAAATCAAGTTTTTAAATCTTGTTAGCCATCAAAAAAGTGTATCAGAAACCTGAGAGATTTTTCACAGAAATAAATGAGTTCTTTTAGGTGATTAGGTCATAGGGGCTGCAGTTAGACTACTTCAAGGGATTGTAAATCTTTTGAAAAATGGTACATTTAAATGGAATGATTGTTGGTGGTTTTTGAATATTTAAATAGTGAAATATAGTTAATTCAAAAAAAAAGTATTTCTCTTCTAATCAAGTTGGAATTCTCTTTACTAGTGAGATAAAGGATGAATAATGAAGAGGGTTATAATGTTCGTAAAGAAAAAGTGGGCTATGCATCCACCATAATAGTCTAACTGTTTCAGTGATAAGGATCATGCGACAGTGATGATAACGTAGTTTCATTTTTGTGTTAATATGCAGTGACCATATAATGAAAGCGAGGAATAAATTGCAACTCTGAAGCAGATTATGATGAACTTTCCCAATAAAATATATGGTAGATTTAGGCTTAATTTAACAACGTGCGTATTTCGGGCATAGAATTGCTTTACAAAAATAAAGCGTATATAGTTAAACTTACACAAACAATATCCAAAGTAATATCGCAAAGTTTTCGAATATCTGCATTTTTATCATGCATCAAATCGACAAGATAAGCAACAGCTTCTAGAATAAAATTAAAATTAAGATAACTATGTAATGAAATAGGACATGAATAACTATGAAATCTATCTTTAAAATATTTTCAACAAATATAGATACAAAAATTTGAAAACTCGCGTTACACCAACAACCAAGATAATTTGGATATTTAGATATCGACTAGAATGTCAATTTTAAGAACTTTACATGTATGACTAGTGTTTCACCAAAGTCCCTTAAATACTAAACCGCTTATATTGAAAAACCCTTACTAGTTGAGAAGAGGCGAGAAATGGGATTTATAAGACCTGGAGGATACTGATTAGTGAATTCATTAGAGCGTTTTCAATAAGTATTTATTGAACAATTGTTTCATGGCATTTTTTTTTACTCTTTAAAATGTAAGCTATCTTTGGAATTGTAAATAATTATCATATTTTTCAAGTGTGAGAGTTGTGGGGACTATCAGGTTTTATTGATATCACGGACCGACGTAAGCTTGATAACCGAAAACACCTGGAGGTGCTGAACAAATGTTTCACCTGAGACGAGATACTAGCAGTATGCGTCCAAGATTCCTCCTCTAAGGATTGAAACGGGGACATTCCGTCTCGCGCACGAATACTTAACCTATAAAGCAGTGAGTCAGGTTCCAGTGATGCACAAGTCTAACCTCAGTCAACTCGTGTTACCTTTTACTGAATAAAGCAACAACCAGTCAACTTTAAACGGGTTACTGAGCTTTGTAAAATTATAAAGCATCTTTGAGGAAACGAATTAAGAACACACATTTGTATATAAATCAGTAATGCTCAGAAGATGAGTAAAAAGATGGTAGTTAGCACTCACGTGTTGTTTTTACGAATAAATTTCTTGTCTGTTCGTGAAACGTCAACTGGAAAAATGTATAGACGATTTGAAAAACAATTTCGTCATCTTCCTGTTTAACTGAAAAATATTCGGAAATGTGAAGGGAGTGTGATTTTTAATGTCAGCATACGAAACTGTGATTGATGCATGTCGTTCACATTAGATGAAAAACATTGATTGATTTTTAAGTAGCACTACTTATTGAGTGCCATTTTTGGTTAAATATATTACGAAAGGCAATATTATGCATCTTCGCCGGTAATAAGATTTCTTACTTTTGGTTTAGATCTCCAGCGAAGAAAAATAAAGATTTATGCTTCAATCAATAGAATTCAACGATAATTTTTACTACTACGTGCTTTGTACTGGATCGAAAAGGAAAGAGCTTACACTTAGTCCTTAGTCACATTGTAATTCTTTTGACAAGAACATTACGAACCTTCTACTGTGTCTAACTGCAGCTGCTATCCTAACATTGTGGTACGGCATACATACCAAAGTAACCCAACTAAGTTATTTTGGTTGGAAAGCTAGCTCCCTTTTGCCACATCATGCCATGGCCGAGGGATATTCATACTAAATACAGTATATGAGGGGTGAAGTCATACAGATGACTTTACAAGAGTGTGACGGTTGACAACCAACATCTACAGCGATTCCACATCTTCATAAAGAGGAGAGTTAGATAAATATGACCCCAAAAATATAACAGCCCACCTTACCCTACGAATTCCCATTTCTAGTAGTAAGGCATTTTGATGCACGAAGCTAATGTATCGAAAACTTACTAAAAGATGGCTATGTAACACTTGTCTCAAGCAGTTATCCCTTGAGCTCTGCGATCAGGCTTCCAAGTAGATCAAACCGTCAATGATCCAGCTTCCTTTTTAGGGAGAAACATCCTTCCATGGTGTGAGCAACGGGGAAGTTACAATTTCTCTCATACCTCATAATAGCTGACAAGATCATCAACTACTATTGTGAAACGTAGTCCTAGATGTCGAGATGACCGACAAATGCACAAAGATATAAACAAATTAAGTTTCAGCAGATTTATGATTTATATAAAATATGTTACGAATCTTGATGTCAAACTGTTTTAAGTTATATGATTGGACTTGATTTGCCAAGTAAGCAGTCGATGAATGGCGGAAATCTAACAGGCTAATTGTACTGAACCCTTACTTTGTGCATTAACAAGTCAGAAAAGACCAGATAATCATAAAACAGAGATAAAGAAAACACATGGTTAATGACAAAAATGTACATCAAACTGAATAGTAGAATTTTAGACCACAATATGAAGAACTACTTTCGGGCAGAGTTTTGGAGGTTTGTGTTTTTACACATTTGAAATCATCAACCAATCATTGTTAGACCATCATTAGAATTATTTGATAGGAGATAAAGCAAAGATCAAAGGAAACAAGTTACAAACTAAATAGGAATATGGCATTTTAATAGGTCAATGATTATGATTTATTAACGCCTAGATCACTAAGAGGAATTTTGATCTGTATCATTTTGTCTCTAAACACCTGCCTGGTAAGTTCTAACCAGGAAGTAAGAATTTTCAAATACATAGGGAAGCAAGAAATCTCTGTTTAGTTATTTTTCCATTTTGGATTACGAATGAGTTTAACTGAAACAGATTTTACATAGGATTAATAAGAAAAATTAGTAAGTAAGTGATCAAGAAAATCGGTTATTGATGAACTGTTTAAGTGGTTGAAATTCTTGAAACTATCTAAAGTTTGCAATCTAACAGTATTTACTGACCATAATTCAGTGAATCCCTCTCCAATATTTAAAGAGATGTATGACGAATTCAAGAGTAATTGTGAACATTAGAACATTTTGATGTTAATATATTTGCCCGATAAAATCTGAATAACCTGTACTTCACACACCGGATTCAACTGCTAGCTACTAAAAATTAGAATTTGTAGGTATGATACAAATCCACCTGCAGCCTCTCTGGGGCTAATGCCTGCCCCAAGCCCGGATGAAAGAGGAGGGTTGGGTATAGGGTTGGCGACCGCATCCCACCAAAAGAACTAACTAGCTAAAAGACGCCAACCAGCAAATATAGTTCAAACTATTTCAACTCTGCCCTGGTAGTTGGAAGAAGAATTATGACGTCTCATGATGAAAGCAGAATATCTTCGGAAGTCACGAGGCCGATTCCCCTTCTGAAAACTAACGCAAGCATTCTTTTGGGTATATGGAATGTCCAAACAATGTGTGAGACTGAAAGACTATTCCTAATTACTGCAGAAATGAAAACATTCAACCTGGAGGTGCTTGGAATCAGTGAACCATATTGGACGCAGGTCTGAAAACTAAGACTAGCTTCGGGTGAGCTGCTATACTCCAGCCATGAAGAAGAAAATGCTCCACATCCAAAAGGAGTTGTATTGATGTTGTCCAAAGAAGCACTTAAAGAATGGGAACCTCATGGACACAGGATAATCAAAGCATCCTTTGAAACAAAGAAAGAGGGCATTACAGTGAATTTCATCCAATGCTGTGCACCTACCAATGACTACAATGACGACGTTAAAGATCAATTCTATGAAAGGCTGAAGTCAATCGTCGACAGATGTTCACCAAAGGATTTGAGCATTCTGATGGGAGATCTAAATGCCAAGGTTAGCATGGACAACACTGGATACGAAAACATCATGAGACGATATGGACTGAGTGAAAGGAACGAAAACGGTGAGAGTTTTGCAAAGGTATGTGTCTTCAACAAAGTGGTTATCGGCGAAACAATGTTCCCACACAAACGCATACACAAAGCTACATGGATTTCACCGGATCATACCACGCAGAATCAAATAGACCATACATCACTTGCTGGCCGCCAAACTGAAACTGAAACTCAACAAGCGTCTGACAGCGGGGCGGATAACATTACAATAGTTTAACATGGCGTTTCTTCGGGATACTGGAAAACTCAACGAATTTAGGCTAGCACTCGGCAATAAGTTCCACGCTTTTCAGGAACTACCCAATGGAGAGGAAAATACGATGGAGAACAAGTGGAAAGGGGATAAGGAGGTGATCACTTCAACATGTCAGGAGGTTCTGGGCCACAAGTAGCACCGCCACAAGGTGAGGACCATTGTTGGTACCCTTAAAAAAATTCAAGAAAGAAGGAACAAGAAGACTGCGATTTTAAAACCGAAGAACGTTTGAATTCAAAACAATTATCGGCAAACACCAAAGTCATAGTTTTCGATACAAATTTCAAGACAGTTCGGCTGTATGATGCGGAAACTTGGAGAACTATGGAAGCCATCATCCGGAAGATGCAAGTGTTTGTTCATTAACAGCTGTCTACGCAAAATACTTCGGATTCATCGGCCAGACAATATCAGAAACAACCTACTATGGGAAAGGGAAAACCAGATTGCAGCGGGGGAAGAAACATCAGTAATAATCGCTGGAAGTGGCTAGGACACATATTGTGGAAAGCACCCAACTGAGTCACAAGGCAAGCCCTCACTTGGAATCCTCAAGATCCATGCAAAAGAGAAAGGCCAAGAAACACATTACGCCGAGAAATGGAGACAGGCGTAAGAAGAATGAACAATAAGCGGACAGAACTAGAAATTAAGGCCCAGGACAGAGCAGGTTCGAGAATGCTGGTCGGCGGCCTATGCTCCACTGGGTGTAACAGGCCTAAGTAAGTAAGTTAGGTATGACAACGATACAATATCTTATGAGTTATCATAAAGTTACTGAAAAGATTTACTCAGAAAACTTAAATCGATTTTTTTACACAGTAGTGTAGTGATAAATTTTTAATCAAAATGATGTAATATGTATACAAACTGTCACATACCGTTTAATAAACCGATCAAATTGTGTACCAGTCCAGCTTCAATAACCATTTTACCAGCAATAGGATCTTGGCATATAACACCGAGCATTCTTACAATTTCTAAAATTGTATCATCTAATTGAGTGGGTAACATAGGTGATGAAAAACTTTGTCCAAAACCACCGATAACTTCGGAAGTTGTATTTAAAAAATCACTCGATTTTTGAACATGTACACTTTCTAAATGGCTTTTGATCCATTTCAGTAAGTTGAATTCAGTGATTACTTTACTATACTGAATATCTCTAAGATTGAGATTAGCCAGACAACCCAAAGATTCAAACTTGAAGTCTTCTTCCTTTGTTCTAAATCCATTTTCAACATCATCATCATCATCAGCATCCTTTTCACTATCATCATTATTATCACCATTATTCCAACCAACATTATTAACATCATCAATTTTGTGATTTTTAAGCTTTAAGCGGTTCTCAAATAAATGATTTGTTGTGGAGTTGATTGCTTCATTGGTCAACTGCTTTTTACTATCTACATTCACATCATTACGTCGAGTTGATTTTGCAGAAGGATAAAGATTTCTTGGTGTAGTCATTTCGAAAGGTTTCTCTTCAGTTACGACTTTTATTAATTCTGGCAGAAAATCCTTCAAAATCGGTTGAAAAGAGTAAGCAAAAACTGTAAAAAGCAGTTATTAATAAAAAGGCTTAAATTACTATGAGGATATATTCATAAGATGTTTTTGGTAATCTAATTTAAGAAACAATCCTCTGTAGTCATAGAGCTCCTGTTTTTGGTATTTTGCAGCTAAGAAACTTCTCTTATGAAAAGCTACGCAAGAATACTGTTCATAAGATTGAGACTTCTCGGTTTTTGAATTAAACGCACTTCAAAATTTGACTGATGAAAAACATAAGCAGCAGCTCATGAATAGCTGACTCGAAAAAATCAGGTTGGTTTCAGACCTGGACGTAGATGTATAGATCAGATATTCACAATTCATTAGGTCCTAGAACATAAACAGGCTTTGAGACGTTCAATAATAGTTGCATACTTCGACCTTAAGGTGGCATTTGACTTGTTCGATCGTGAGATTCTATATCGGTGTCTGTCAATGAAAAATGTACCATAGAGGTACGTAAACCTTATAAAAGCTCTCTACTCGAACACTACAGTTCGAGTTAGAGCTTATGGCGAACGCTTATCAGGATTGATTACTTCAAGTGGTGTTCTTCAGGGATGTCCGCTTTCTTTATTCACATTCAGCCACATCGTTGGCATGCTTTTAGGGATGACACTTGCCTCATCTGAATTTTCAGAAGCTGAACTCTTACCGGGAGATTCTGGTTGAATGGCAGATGACTTGCTGATGACATAGTTCTGTTTGGTGAAGACGCTGACATAATGCAGTGTCTTCTTACCACCTTAAGCATCAATGAAATTATGTTCGGGATGAGTTTCTCCCGTCAAAATGCAAAATGTTGCTTCAAGATCGGTTTCGGTCGGCACCTAAACTAGTCAAAGTGAGTAAAGTTTTTGATCGTGTTGACCCCTTCACTCATCTTGGGAGTCTCAACAATCCTGATGGCCTGATATGTAACGAAGTCTCGTGGATACAGAAGGCTCGACTGACATTTGCCAACTCGCCTCACTTATGGAGTGGGCGAGATATCCGTCTGCCAACCAAAGGACGAGTTTACTGTTCCCCCATTCTTTCCATCCTACTATAATGGAGTGAAACGCAGCCACTAATAATGAGTGAGGATATTCGTAGGTTACTAGTTCTTGATCATCAGTGTCTCTGAAGCACCGCTTGTTTATCCTGGGACCACCGAGTAAGCAATTCCTTGTTAGGAAGAGGGTACTAGGTAACGACGCAGATCAACTATTGAAGTAGTGAACCTTCATCGGTTGAGGTGGTTGGGTCATGTGTTACGTATGCCTAACCACCGGCTACGTCGACGAGTAATGTTGTCTGCCACGGAAGTAGGCTGGAAGAAAGATAGGGTCGGCCAAACCAAAACATGATACAAATCCATGAAATCCTTTACACCTGAACTGACCCATATTACTAGTTATAGGCTACTTGATTCGGGTACAAGAGACAATAATAATCAGCGATTAGAGACTTAAAATGATATTGCTCAAAATCGCTTGCAATGGCCCAAGCGAATTCTGATTTTCTGAATTCCTCATCACCTTTGCTTTTTCTTTTTTAAATTTGTCTCACTGGATTATACTTCTCGAACCATGTCTTCGATGCCCAATTTTTTCCATTACCGCGTATACTGATACTTCATGTACTACTATGCGATTCGGCTTGAAGATTCAATCTCTATGCTAATGTGGTATGGAAACTTGAACTGATGTACATACGTACCAAGTTCTATGTTGTAGCTGACTAGGTAACTAACTGAATGTTGAAATGCTTTACCTGTTAATAAATATTTATGTAAGAATCAAGTAGCTACCTCTTTGGTCAAGTACCATAAAGATTTTGGGAGAAAAGTTTTGAATTCCATAGTTAACTCAGTGATCTTAGTTAAATAAACATTGAAAATCAGAAGACACTAGATAGCTGTTTCATTTTGTTATGGGGTTCTTTATTATTGTATATCCACTACTCCACAACCATGGTCATGTGCTAAAACATGAATTTACTCTAGATTTTTAAAAGATAGATTGTCTGTGAAAGGCTACTAAAGCATATTGTAGCCAACGCGGTTCAATTGAGAAGAATATATAAATTTCGCTAATTTTTCCTGATTCCCATCTAATGGTTTTAGAATGTTTTGGTTATTATGACTAAATAAAAACAAAAAAAATATTTTTCTTATTTGTTGTGTTTGTACTTTACAGTGAATAGTGGGGTAAACATAAAAGATTGTGCATTGGGCAAACACACGTCAAGATCGAATCGATCACTTCTCAAGGCTTACTGTTGTGAACCCGAGTGAATAACTGTTGGTTACATATATGACCGCAGTTCTGTAGGCAAAAAGCATACTGTTATTAGTAAATTAGAAATCGAATTCCTATCGGTGACATTGTACCTATTGATCCAATTAAGGAAAATACAACAGGATTAGGATTTGGCAGTCGCCATCCGACATACATCACTTCTGAAGTCTGCAGTTTCACAATTTGCTCAACAAAAACAACTAATGATGATATGGTTTTAGGGAAATTTGGTATTATTACATCATTTAGCAAATAAATGGATAAAGAAACCTTATCTCCACAAAATGTACATTTAAAGTTACAAAAACAATAAAATCTTCATTAACTTACAACCATCTTCAGTTTTAATAAATCACTGTTCTGTATTGCATTACGTAGTAACTTCATAATTAACTGGTCGTGGAATTTTATTGCACGTTTACTCATCAACTTAAAACATCGACCTTCACCAAGCATAGCATTTGCACACTGACTATCTAATACTAAGTTGATACCTAGAGCCATTGGAATTATATCAGATTTCTCTTCAGGACTTTCCAGTATTAACTTCTTAAGCTAAATGTAAGAAGAAATTCAATGTCTATTTATGTAGCCTGTAAATATAAAAGATGATCATGTTTTATTCAAGCAGTGTTTTATAATTATAATCAGAGCTCATCATTAAACAAACATATTTTTTTGTAGAACTAAATAAATTTTACGAATCAATGAAATCGATGGAAGATGCTCATTGTAAATATCACAAGTAGACAAGCATACAAAAAGGAAAAATTGTCAATATGAAACATAATGCCTCATCGTGGTTTGAGGTAACATTCTTTGAAATGACTCACAATCAAAGTTAGTAGGAAAACAGTCCATGTGAGAAAAATATGAACGACTATAAGGTAAACGGATGGGAAGAAATCAAATGTTCAATGTTTGATGAGAAATAAAGATACGACTCCTTCAAACGACATCATTTCGCACCTAGAAATAGTGATTTCCGGAACTCAAGACGTTCCAAATAGAAAATTTACAGTTCAGTTTCAGGATCAAATTAGTATTCAGTAAATCCGAAAACTAACGGTTCAATCAATTTCGACTTTCAGTAGTCGGATGTAGCTTTGATCCCTATCGCTCATCTGAGATATTTAAATTCAACTAGTAACTGACCTTAAATCTTTTTGAACTAGTCTATCTTCGTTGTCTAGAACTACTTGCTTACCAGTGTCATTTTAGCATCTGACATGACCCAGTAAGTCGGTCTGTAAATTATTATATTTTAGAATGATATACTATACATTTGAGTATCAACAAATTGAGATGGAAAATCATCCAGATTAATATTTCAAACTTAGCCGTAATAATGACAAGCATTTTTGCTTCGCCAATCGAAAGTTAATAAAACTTTTCGTTGAATAGTAAAATAGTGAAGCAAATTATCATGAATAGGTTTAGAATTCAATGTTATAATAATTGGTTAAATGTCAAATAAAAAATACCAACTTACAAATGGTAAACATTGTGTATTGACAAACTCTGGTCTTGATTGGGCTTCTGTGGTTAGATGATATAGTATGTACAAAGCCACTGGCTGATGTTGAGTATTTTCTTAATAGGGGGAAAAAACTCTGATAATTTATTAAATATAATAAGCTAAAATATACTCTAGTATTGTATTCTGTTCTACTACGGCTAGTGGGTAGATAGCAGAATCAACAAATGACACGTTAGATGTTAGTGTTATGAAACTACTAAAACATAGTTCGTAAAACGATCAAAATCAAGGAAGAACTTTCTTTACCTTATCATAAAAAACTTTTACAAGTCGATAACATGATCAGAGCAAAGATAATACCACATCAATGCATTAAGTTTCAATAAACTGTGAGAACTGAATTATGAATATTTTGTCTGTTTGTGCATTGTAAACTGATAAAATCATCCTGCATTTCAATTATCTTACAAAACGATTCATCATTTCGAACAATTTATGCGATAAAGGTACGGACTTAGAGGACCGCTTATCTCCAGCTTGTAAAAAAAATAATTTCTCAGCCGTAAAATTTTTTGGTAGATAACATAGAACTGTTAGGAGATAGTGACAGGAAATGTTATAAAATAATCTCAATCAAAATTCACAAGCACGTAAGATGTTAGACATTTGTCAACTATAAGATAATACTTGAGCAAAACCTAAGTTACAAAAGCATTTACTTATTGAGTGTGTTGACTACCCCAGATATGTGGATTTCGCTGTAACATTAGAGGGACAAGATAGTAACAAAAACACATAAAATATCTCTCAATCATATTTATGGCACTGGTTCTTATGAAATATAAAGTAGTTCCCTTGTGAAACAGAAGTTGAGGTCAAATATAACAATGAATGAACAAATATTTTATGATAGGGATATTCAGAGCAGTCATCAAGTAAGGTGGAATTACCAAACGTGTAACTTAAACTTCTGCCACTGTTTACAGGTAAATTGACTCTGAACAATTAAACTCTTCATTTTATCCCAAGTTATTCTTCTCAACACTTCAAGAATTTTGTTTCCTAATTAAAGTTAGTAGTTTCTGGATATATCCCAACTTTTTAAACAAATATATTCTTACCTTTATCCCAAAAGTCAGATAAATAACAGATAAGACGATTTCGAAGTACAAACACTGTTCTTGTCATAAATTTTAGTTTCATAGAAGGGTAGGAAAATAGCTCATTAAGAAGTAGAGTGAGACTGATTGGTAAGCAAATTTTATTCTTTAGGGTTTGCAAGATTTTTAACCAATGTGAATCTATGGTTTCAATGCTGCTCATAAATGTTTGATAACTAACAGTAAAACTCTAGAGCACTCAAATTTATCAAGTAATTACGCAATCCTAATTATCAGCTACTGGAAAAAGGGATGCATATAGACCTATTACCATTGATCTGTAGTGCCTCCACATATATTCGGGTTCGCTTACATTTAATTTGGTTAAGCCCTTTTGAATAACTTATTTAACCGAGCCATTTTTATAGCAACGATTTATATGCACCAATCGTTCTTACTGTTGTCTGGTTTGTATGAGCTCACGTGACTTGTCGCACTTGTCCTTTGACCTTGTCAACCATTCGTCGCTTTTATTCATGTGTGTGCATATCTATTTCGCTTACTACATGTCTGTCTTATTATTGTCTGACTATAAATTCTTAGTCATGCATTATCTCTGAGACTTGGCTCACGAGTATTCTCCACATCGCTTCACCCGTTCATTCAATTGTTCACTCGCTTGCTTGCTTTCCAGAGCTCGCATGACGATTTTATCTTCTAGCGATTGTAGTCTGCTGTTCTATTTGTGATGTGCCAAAAATAAACGTATTCAACACTTCAAGTTCACCTGATTTATAAACCGTCAGACGCTATTTAGACGAGCTAATCACGAAGCTTAAGAACACGTCGAAATTGGCCACCACAGATCTACATGTCTTGGATTTTCTGAAATCTGAATGCTATGAAGATGGAAACAAGAAACAGTGACAATGAAAACTTATTTTTGAGACATTATTGTACCTAGTTCAAAGCCTTCTGAAGACTAGCATTTATTTTTATTTTTGTCTTTTTCCGTAAGCCTTAAGCTTTCGGTCGATGCATGATTCATTGTCATACACCTTTATCTGAGAGTTACTGTACACTTGGACATAATCCCTATACTTTATTTTTCTAACCTAAACAGAAAGTTTGGGCATAACTGTGTTTTTCTATATCTTTATTCGTTTTGGTCATATGAAGTGTATGTTTATTCATGTCTTCTTTTTGGTAAATCGAATCAGGAATATGTAGAGTTGTATCCCAGTCGACCATAATTTTCTCTCTCTCGCTTACTAGCCTATCAGGTGATAGAATAGTTTATTTTCCTCTGCCAAGGCTGCTTAGTCATAACCGAACTACCTGCCGTTAACTCTCAGGGTTAACCATCACTTCAAGGCCTTCAAACTTGGATGAGACAAAAATTACTTCTTGTGTATTGGTAGCAAACTATTCAAGGACCTAGCACTGAGATATTTACACTCCGGTACGGATGTTTGCTTGTGAGATTATTTTCCGGTTTGACATTACACATCGCGAGTCCAATGAGAAAACAGACTATTCAAGATGTTGATTGTCAGTATTGATAAGGCACATATTTTGGTTTATCTCAAGTTGTGTAGAGCACAGTGAATCGCCTTATTATTACGAACGTGTAGAACACAGTTTTGCACTAACGACTAGTCAGATAGTAAATAAGTTTATCCCATCTTGAGAATAATGGAAATTCATTTACAGTATGTTTATCCGAAAATATACCGAGGTAACAGTAAAGAATTGAAAACATCCCGAAAAAATATGAGCTTGTAAATCTAAATTATGTGGACTTTTCGTGCCGCAAATTTCTTTTCTTTTAATGTTCAGATTAAATGTTTCGATAATGCAGCTGCTTAGGTAATGAAACCAATGACTTTCATTGATGATCTGTGATCTTAAAGGAGACGAAGATGTGCGTATGTCATTAAGAAGTAGCGATGACATATGATTAAACTTTACTTTGAGTATAATTATGGATAAATTTAAATAATCACTAATAACTGAAAATATAAATCGACCCATTAACTCACCTAATAAACTTGCAACTTTATTTAGAACACCTTTGGACACCATTTGTAGTCTAGCCGATGTGTCAAAACTAAGGTTATATAACAAACGTAAACATAAATTAACGAGATCCTCTTCTGGTCTGCATAACATTTCGCATAATTTGTCAATTATACCATTTTTCAACTGAAATGCAATTAAAAGAATTTAAAAGTTTGTGTGATCATCAAATACACCATTGATTGATCAATCAAAAAGCATCATATTCGATACATGTTTAATATTAACAAGAACTGCTGCAGACAATAAACGATTCAAATGAATTTTAAATAAGACAAGAAACAACAAAATAAAGTTAATTCATTCTTAATTTTAAGACGTTTCATCAAGTGGAAAAGAATTATCATCGAAATAGACAATAAATCAGTGACATTTTCGACATACAACAATAAACAATGTAGGCCATGACATAAATGTGGACAGTTCATAGTTTCATTTAACAAGTGAACATCGTTTAGTGTAACTTGAAAACGCAAAGCCTCAGCTGGTACGCTGTCTGGTCCTTCTGCTTTTCCACTCTCGCTCTGTATGATAGTTATGCTGATTTCTCCGATTGTTGGTGGATCAACATTTATAGGGAGGTCTGTAGGTGCTACTTCGGTGTTGGGTGGGCACGTAAGTTGGGAAGCAATGAACATGCTCGTTATGTGGACCATATATTACCAAAGTTACCTTGAGAGCTAAGTTTCGAGGAGATGCTAATTCAACTCTCAGAGATATTCGGTGAATCATCCTCATTGTTTAGTATTCGATATCAGTGTCTAGATCTGGTGAAACACAAAATCGATAAATATGAGGTCCTAGTAGACATCGTCAACAGAGCAAGTGAACGGTTCAAGTTATGCTCGTTGACAGAAGACCAATTTATAAGCTTAATATTCACTCATCGAAGCTCTTCAGTCACCGCAAGACGCTGAGATCAGGACTAGACTTTTAACTCGACTGGATCAAGACCCGAAAGTCACACTCAGAACATTGACAGATGAGTGTAAACGACTATAAAGTATCAGACACGACATGTTGATTGAACAGGTAAATCCTAATTTAACCAGCGGTAGTGTCAATGCTATTACTAGGTTAAAAGTTCAGAGACCGATAACAACTCGTAACAAACAGACGACGACATGTTGGTTTTGTGGAGACCGGCATTATGTACGATTCTGTCCATTTAAGAAACATATATGTCAGATGTGCAACAAATGTGGACATAAATAAGGCTATTGTAGACTGAATCGTACTTCTCAGTCCAGGAAGAAGCAGTAACGTACTCGACATTTGGTGAAATTAGCCGAGTCTAAATCTCTTTCTCTGGTAGTTGCTTTTCAAACAGACTCTGACGTTTGGAGAAAGTATGTTACTATCCAGATAAACGGCACATCAGCTTTTTCTCAAATCGACAGCATCAGATATCACTTTAGTGTCTAGAGAAACGTATAACTTGCTGAGGAAACCACCAATGAAGCCATCTAAGAAAACGGCTAAAAGCGCTTCAGGTGGTGTGTTAAAACTGGTTAGTGAGTTGCAGTGTGAATTTTCCTTGCATGGAATAAAATGTACAGGAATATCTTATCTGACAGAACGGCCAAACCTTGATCTTCTAGGTCTAAATATGCTGGAAAAACTGGGAATGATGGATTTATCCATTAAGTGCCTGCAGAGTATCCTATTCATCATTGGACACCCCAAGACTTACAAAGAAGACAGGTGAAAATTTACAATATAAACTGAAGAGAGAGTCAGCCTCTTTTTTTCAGAATAGCATTGGACACTGTACCAAGATGGAAGCTCACTTACCAGTGAAATCAGGTGCCAAGCCTATTTTACATCCGAGACGTCCTGTACCATATGCCGCTTTTGAGCCTCAACAAAACTTATCAGTGTAGAAGCAGTCCAATCGACGGTTGTTCACAGATATGGATCCTACATAGCAGGCGGCTCGTAATACTACGGGTGTCAAGGCACGCAGGAAGCAGTTGGACTCTAGCACCAGATCCTACGAATCTGTTCAAAGAGGAGGTGTTAGTGGGACACAGATGGAATAAAGCATGACTGTGTTGGATGAGCGCTGATTGGCTAATTTCCTATCCAATCAGCGCCTGGTCGATACTTGAAGAGCAGTCTAGAAAATTCTCGAGTTGTTAGCTGCACGCTGATTGGCTAAATTTAATCCGGCACCGCTAGTCAGTCACGTGGGTTAGATTCCAGAAGCTTCTTATGCTAAAACTTTAGAGATACTAACGTTGTTTCTATTTCGCTTCGGCTTCTTACTTTCATTTAACCCTGCTATTCGGAATGTAATCTCTTTCCTGTTCAACCGTGTTCTGATTTGGGGACTTGTAGAATGCATTGTTGTGAGAGAATACTAAGCAATAGGAATATCTGAGTTTTATTAAGAGAGAGTTATAACAAGTAGCTAGAGTAGTTCATCGAGACCAGCGATAGCTACATTAGGCTAAAAATGAGTCTTGACAATCTCAGAAAATGAAGGTTAAAAGAGAGCAATATCATGTTCATGTTTTTGGCACGTTTATCCACAAGTACAAATTACACTTGAATTTCACTATAAGCGGTCAATATCTAAAGGATTTCTGTGGCTGAACACTTTGGTCGACGTATGCCTCCCACCTCTGGGGGCCATGTTTTGAACCCTAATAGTGACTTTCAAACAGTGTAATAACTGTTCAAAAGATAAACAGAAATTTTGACTGTAGTACCTCACATAACTTCGAAAATTTTCAATGTTATGATTTCAAATACACAGCAAGTATTATAACAGCTTAAAAGGTAACTTTAAGTTTATGTTACATATTCGTTACTCAATTTAGATTTATGGCTGACAATATTTTGCTCAAATACAATTATTTGCATTGGGGGATTATTGGGTTTGAGTTACTTTGAAATCATGAGTCGATTATTGTTAGACCACTTCCGAAAAACAGCTATAACATTTAAAAAGTTTGTCAGAACATATTTTAAGAGCTCTCATCGAGTTTTATATATCCAGACTTCTGGTGTGTGCATGGCTTTTAAATAGTTTGGATTGGTCTATTAAACAGTTGATGGTGTAAATAATAATTAGTAGAATAGCTGAATAAGAACTTGTCAGTGTCGCAGTGATCCGTAGTTTATTTTCAGTGATAGTTTTCTGTTGTCAAGCATATATTCCGGATTATTAAAGTTACTAACAAACATAATTAATATTGTATTACATATACTTGTGGTGCGCGCTACTTATAAGTAGTATATGACGTGAGTGTAAACGTAATGTCTGGCAGCAGAAGATGGCGGAAGATCAAGAATGGAGGAGTGGGAACACAATGGAATTTGTATGAAACGCATGAATAAGTGAAATGTCAGACAATGGATCGATGATTGATTGAAGATTTGCAAATTAACCGTTTACGATATGGTTTTCCTATTTTACTGAGTAACTCTGTAATTTTCGTTAAATACAATTCGGTTGCCCCGCCTGTGTTCTCCTTCACTACATACTTATCCATATTTATTATATATTATTTTCTTTAGAACACATTTTATACGCAGACTGAAGTAATACATTTGAGACCTAACTTTGGAAAGTCGTCTCTTTTAAGGTTACAAAAATCGATGTACAGTAATGATGACACAAGTTTGTTTAATGTATTAATTTATAGTGTTACCAATAAGCCTGGTATTTCATTGAGATCTCTGTCACCACATACTTATGTAAGGGTTGCCGTCCATGTGATATAAACAATTATGATTCCTTGAACTAGTGAATAATGTTAAGTTATAGACTATCTGAAATAGCTTGATTGTTAGGCTTTAAAGTTGATTTACATTCGGTGATTCTAGCTGAATAAAAATCAAATTTATGATCGAATTATTGCTCACCATTTCATCTTTGTTCTCTGAGAATATACTCAACTTTTTCAAAAATGAGACAAGCAATATTAACAGTTCAAAATTATCTCTGTTCAAGCATCTACAAATCATGTTGACTATTCCTTCCTTGTGCATTTTAATTTCAACACTAAGGTCTTCACTGATATTCAGCAGTAAATAAAATGAAACTATAAAATACCAAAAGAAAGAAAACAAATAATACAGCTGGAAATTATTTTCTAACGAAAACTTTCAATGATATTATTGATCAGTTATACAACTTGAATAAATGTGCTCACCACAAAGTAGGTTTTTCACTAACCGGGATTTGGCCACAAGATACTTGGAAAGTGCTCCTGACTGACCTTTGCATCCCATGTATTGTTCAGTTGTTTCCTACTCATTTCTCCTTTGTGTATGATTTTACTTACTAATATTCAATAACGTTCCACTGTTGTTTGTAATATTTCTGAATATTTCCATGAATCAGTGACATTTAATGCATTTATAACTATAAGTGTATCTTCTTGAAACTGTTAATAGTTATCTTCACTTCCTGTACTTTCGCTTAGCATTTATTTATTTGTGTCCTTAGTTCTTGTTTCAGTCGTTGACTACCATTGTGATTCTAACGTAACTGATGAATGTAACACTTTGTATTTGACTGTGCATCGATAAGGTAAACACTTTATGAATTTCACAAACTGATAATTTAAAAAAAGTATTACTTATATGCCGTCACTAATTGTAGTACCATAGTGCATGCGAATTTCGTATTTTTATTTGGGATTTTATATGCATCACTAAATTAACTCAACAGAGATGTCTGATTTAAAGTCTAGTTATTATCTCGAGTGCTTCTGAAAACCTTTCCTTAACTGAAAGCTAAAAAGATCGGTCTTATATTTAATCAATTGATGAAATTTTGTTCTACATGTCTATTATTTAATATATCTACGTAAATCTTCGCAGCATAAAGTGTAAACTTAGCCAATATCTTACTTTAGAAATATTTTAGGAAATACAGAATCGTCAGTTGTCTATAAATCATAAATAACTCTTTTCATAATGAAACATATCTAAAAATTAAAATCGCTTGAATTAATAATCCACTCTTGATGCAGTGATTCTAGTAGTCCACAATAAACTTTTCTAGATTTTATTGTTTTCGGAATTAATGGCACAAATTTACTTAGCGTCCGATAAGGGAAGGATTCCAAGGATAATTCTTAGTTGATAGTACGATGAAATCCAATAACTTCTCGCTAAAGTAATACTTTAAACAGAATATTACAGTGGTTATAAGATTAGAGCTTTCTACTTTCTATTATGTATAAATACAAGCACAACGTAAACTTAACTATTAGGAATCCAAAATCTAGTCTACGATATATATATATATATATATATATATATATATATATATATGATTTACAGTGGAAAATTTTGATATTAGGTGATTAGAGATAGTCGACAATGAAAGTTGCACTTTGTTTGTCACAGTACCCACTGGAGATGTTTTTTAGGAATAATTTCACTCAATGTTAACTGATGAATCAATCTTACTTGAGATAATGGCACAATCAAATTCTTTTCAAGAGAAAAAATTTTAATGCACATTGATCTCTTGTAATTAATTCTTACTGAAACAAGGTGGTTATCTGAACTCAGCAAATTTCTGCATAAATATGTACCATTGCCGTCAAAAAAGTTTGAGTCCAATGAAAAGCATCTACTAGATTTATAACATAACCATAACCCAGCAGTAACTGCATTTAGTATTTATTCGCACACACACAAGGATTTCATATATCAACAGAAACTAATAAAATAACTTTTGCAGCTCATTAAGTGGAATTTACATACAGTTATTACAGTTAAGGCTATATTGCAGATATTAGTGAACATTTAAACTTTAAAATTTCGTTGAAATTTAAGATCAACATATTAGGTCTGCATGTTACTTAATATGTCTGTCGTCACTTGTGTTTGTTCAGTAGACATCTAATTTCGTTACTATATCAGTAAGTGATTATTGTGTTAATTAACATTTATAAATATTATTAAAACAAATTATTGATCTATTTCTCGCGATAAAATGCTAGACACGAAAACTAAAAGAATCTGCCATAGTACATTGAGTAAATTTTAGATTATGAAAACATTTTTTAACCGTCTCACCATCATGATCCAATCAAAATAAGCCTTGATGAAATATGAGGAAAGGATAGAATTTGGCTGACGAGTGCCAAGTGAGACGAAATGCACGTCTTCAAATCTACTGGTAGCCATATTCTATCCAATTGATATAAATTTACGTCATAATGGCTGTATCAAGGCAATCCGAATAGGATGCCAACAAAGACTGATCAAATTTTAGTCAAAATATCAACAACTGGATTGATCCAAACCATTTCAAATTGAACTTGATGATAATAGCCTCGTATGTCTCATTTGTCTGTATATCAGCATGAAATAAATATGAATTTAATAACTCTACCCAGTTGGTAACTTACCTCTAAACAATTGTTCTTGTTTCCTGACTAATGATTTATACTTCGAAAGGCTTGTCTCATAATTATTTTGTGCTTCATCTATCAAACATTTGCCATCCGTTGTTAAACTTGTCTCAGATTTATTGTTTGATAATTTTTGTTTTCTATCTTGTTCTTCAACCCACAAATCATATTTCTTTAATTCATGATCAATAATTGTCATCACTAATGCACCTTGAACGAAAATGATTTTAGTAAAGTTGGGGATAAAGATTTGTTTAGTTTAAAATGTCATTGGAAAATGTTTATAGTGATGAAATTTCTTGTTTGATAGATAACAATTTTACACAAACAGAACTGCTTCTTATCGTTGAAAGATTTTGCTAATTACTTTAAAACGGAACTACCTTAGATAACTTAACAATATTTAAGACATGATATAATTCATGTTTCGCGAGTAAGTCTCGATAGACTTATTCTCCATGAAAATATTGAAAATTACATCAAAAATTACTACTCATAACAAACATATGCCTATAACATTTAGAAGTGATTTATCTAAGGTGGAATTAGGTTACAGAACAAAAGTAAGCGCGGTTATCCTTTTGACAAATGCAAAATTGCAAACAGATGTCAATAGTTACTACAACTGATAATAATAAAGTTCAGTAGTAAGGTGAGCGATCTCAGTCCTACTTTTAACACGGATATTTGGCCTGATTTGATGGACTTTAGGAGTCTCTTCTCATGGATGGATTTTTGATTAGTGGTCCTTTTGAACCGGCTAGTCTAACTGGGTAGCTATTTATCTTCTTATATTCACATATGGCAACTGTATGCAACAGTATTCGAAGATACATATGTAATGAACACAATCTAGACAAACGGCAAAACCCTCTCCACAAGAGTAACTAAACTGCTAATAACGAGGTCAGATGTTTCCAAGCAGCAGTCATTTGTTGACACACATCTCTGAGTAGAACGGTTGTGACTAGGATGAGATATTTATATGCAGAATGAATATTGCAGAGCGGGTGAAATGTGTCTATCTACCAAAAAGCTAGTAAACTGTCCCGTGCTATTTCGGGACATGAGATGTAGACTGTGAGATTAAGGAATATGCATGGGTTACAAGTATTTAATAGTGTACTTCTTGTGGGACAGAAGAATGGGTAGTGTCATGAAAAATCACAATCATGACAAAGGGGGTCAAGACATGTTACAAGCATATCTTTTGACTACCTACCATGACAAGTGGTACAAGCTGACCTAAGAGTACATCATAAGGAATTTTGAAGATTCTGATGGAAATATAACACCAGCCTAGGATGTTTCTGATTTATAATTGTTAGGACCCTCTTGATCATCACAGCCTATCGTTACAGACGATGCCAGACATGGACTGAAACTCATCACACTGACGTCGGTGCATTCACCAATTATCTTGTCTTGAATCTTTGATTTCGTTTTAATTTATACACTTGATTCTTAAGCCGAACTCAATTTTTTTCTATTATACTTCACATGTTCTGCCAAAATGAATGCTTTGATTTTGCCGCCCACTGCAATTTTCTTTCTAATTACCCCTACAAATGTACATTTACGAGGAGTAGGAACTCAGACCTATATCAATTAATCTCAGGTTCTCAGTCATAGATGAAAGAATGTCCATTAGTTCCTTTGGCAGTGAAATTCCCTTTGTGGACTACAAAATGTTAAACAAACCTCATTTAAATTTTATAGAGTAAATATGACCCATCTATCTGGTGGTGCAGGAATGATCATTAATTAATGGACCGAGCATTTCGAGATATATATATATTGTACAATTACAATGAAAATGCAAACAACACCATTCCTCCCAAAAATAAGTGTTGCGAACACAAAAAGAGTATCAGAACGGAACATATAGATTTAAATAAACCTACCAATTTTGAAATGTAATATTACCCCATGAAAATTTGAAAAGGAAGAAAAACAGAAGAATATGTAGGTTATATTAGTTGCTAGATCTGTACTTTTTTTCCAATCTTCACGAAGAACTCTTGCCAAAGCACCAACAAGGGTTTCTATGAATAAATTATTTGAATCAAAAACGAGATAAAAGTCATTAAATCGTAAATAGATGTATTGTCTGTTTGGTAAGCTGACTAAACCACATACATTAAAACAGGTCATAGAAATAAATAATCGGACCCTTAAGTAAATTCGGTTAAATCCAATGATGATCTGATTCTCAAAGATAAACTACCTAGACCTAGTAACCTCAACACATTCGAAAAGTTACTTCTAACCTAATGAATTGGTATTTTGAGATGAACAGAAAATGTTTATATGCCATGTGAAACTGGCTACACATTTATTTGAAAACGAGTGATAATAATTTAAGGAGTAGTTCTGTATGTTCTTAGCCATGATTTTTGATGAAGGATAAAATAAGTAGAATATAGAAATAGAATCTTCAGGGTCTTAATAATAAATATTTTATATAAAAGGACTACTCAAATATAATATTATCACTAAATACTAGGCTATAAGTAAAGTAGGCAGATAATTTGAATAAGATAGCTAAGCCAGTCAGTCAGTTACAACGTGGAACTTCGTATGTATGAACATCAGTTCAAGTTATCATACCACTGTAGTGGCGTACCTTCATGAAGAGAACGCGATTGGTTTAACAGAAACATTCATTATTATGACCAATTTTATCAGTGATTGTTTAACTGTACTTTTTGTTTATAACACTCTTTACGCGCAAATTAAGTGTTTGTGTTGCTGCCATTTTCGCTCCACCATCTCTGTTATTTCGCCTCACGTTTCTGGCGCGATATCGGTATTCTTTCGATACCACGAAATCGCCAGCAAACATATTCTTTACTATGGAATAACCCTTCTTCTCAGTCACAGGTTCATAATTGTTGTGGTGGTGATCGTAGTCAACCGCGACCCGATCGCAGCTACAACACATGAGCACAGAGACGCAATTGTCGATTCAAATCACATAGTAGTAGAGGTAGTAGAAGTATGAGCAGTAAACGGAGAGATTACGGTTCGAAGATATTATTCAAGAAGTATAGTCAAGAGAGATAAATCTGGAAATATAAAGATACATGTGGTGAGGAATTTGGAAGATTACAATTTCAGAGAACACGAAGAATGGATGCACCTGTCCCATTGCAAACGGTTTTGAACTATATCATTCAAGGTCTCTAACCATCGATTACTATCATCCCGCGAGTCCCAACCAGGTTGTCTACACTTACCAACATGACTCAATCCAGTTGTCAGTGACTTGTGCCATGTTTTGATTTGGCCACCCCTATCTTTTTTCCTACCTGCTCCTACACTACGAAACGTAGCTCAACGAGACGATCGGTGGTTAGCCATACGTAACACATGTCCCAACCACCTCAACTGATGAAGTTTCAATACTTCATCTACTGATCTGCCATCCTTATCTAATACCTGTTTCCTAACAACTGCAATCCTTGCTCGACTGTCGCAAGATAGACGAACAATGCTTTGGACAGTTCTGTGATCAAAAACGAGTAACGTATGAATATCTGCTAATCTGAATGGCCATGTTTCACGGCAAAAAAGTAGGACGGAGTGAACTGCTGCACAGTAGACTCGTTCTTTGGTTAGTTGCCGACACGTTCAACTGCTTCACTCCCTATCACTAGTTCAGGTGCCGACGCAAGCCAATCTCGAAGCAGCTTTTTGCATTTCGAAGGGGGAAACCTCATTCCAAACATGATCACATTGTTGCTTAGGTTGGTCAAAATACTCTGCATTTTGTCAGAGTCTTCACCAAGTAGAACTATGTCATCGGCATATTTTAAGTCAGCAAGCGTGTCTCCTGGTAGAAGGTCCACTCCTGAACATTCAGACGATTATGTTAAATCTAGAAGCATGTCTATGACAAAGTTAGACAAGAACGGGGAAAGTGGACATCCCTGAAGGACACCACTTGAAGGAAAAAATTCCGTTGACAGTTCACTATAAGCTCTCACTCTACCAGTAGTGTTCCAGTAGGTTAACGTACCTCTCTGGTACACCTTTCGATGACAGACACTGCCACGGAGCCTCACTATCGACAGAGTCAAATGCCGCTTTTAGGTCCAGGAGGACGACAGTTGTCGGACGCCGAAATATGTGACTGTGTTCTAGGACCTGTCGTAGTGTGAATATCTGGTTTATACAGCCACGTTCAGGACGAGAACCAGCCTGGCTTTCTCGAGTCTGCTATTCATGAGCTGTAGTTAGGCGCTGTAGTATTATTAAGGCCAATATTTAGACGATATATTAGTTAAACTGATTCCTCTGTGATTGTCACAGGAAGACTCTCGTCCCTTCTTATAGACTGGGACAATCAGTGATTAACACCATTGAAATGGGATTAGATCTGGTTTCCAGATTGAACCTAAGATCTCAGTCAATCTAACTGCTAAAACTGGAGCACTATCTTTAACAGTCTCTGTGTTCAATCTATTAGGACCTGCTGCTTTCCCTCACTTTAGATTTCCTATAGCTTCATCAACTTCATTAAGAGTTGGAAGACTTTAATCGATTTGTCATTCAGGTTGACTGGAGATCGTGGGTTACTGAAGTGTGTCTGATAGCCGTTTGAACTGCTTCATAAAGTTTCCTGCTCGTCGATCCAATCTCCTGGACTGAGAATGAATAATAGTCCCATCCTTTTCCGAGATAGTCTCACTTACAGTTGGATTTCTAATACCGGTTTCTTTGATAAGTTTGAAAGGTTGTCTACTGTTGCCTATCGCCGCTGCCTTTTCCAACTCTCTTACCTTCGCTACATAACACTGTTCGCGATCATTGCGTAGGCTTTGTATCAACCTGCACCTAAGCTAACTCCGCTCCTCATGGTACTCAGAGCCAGACAGGATGAGTTTCCGAGCATCTATCAGTTCGGTATATGCTACTGAAACTCACCGCTTCTCCCCAACCTGGTGATTTACCTTACTAGCAGATAGCACCGATGTTTCCTCAGCTTACTGGATATCATTCGAATCTACTTCGGAGTGGGCATCACTCTCTACATCGTTGGGACGACTTTGGGGGTCACCAGGTCAAAAGGTGATTTTCCTTATACTTAAGGTTAATGCTTGCTCGGAATAGGTGATTATCTGAGCATAGCTGCAACAGACGTTTACTATTATCTGATCTTCGAGGAACGAAACCATAAGATCCGCCCAGGTGTTTTTTTACTAGGTCTATTTACTCGAACACTAAAGTAACCAACCATTATTATTACACCAGAGCGCTAAACATTTCTGAAAGGTTTCTGTTCAACTCATCTTTTATTTCGTCCGAGCTTCAATCAGTGGAAGCATGGGCAGAGACAAAAAAGAGTCAACGGTTAGTTTCCCTATCTTTCTAAATTCTTACTTTCCCGTCTAGTCAGATCGCGCATAAGCGACTGTCTACCGGGATGCAGTCTAAGAGAGCTAGTTCTGCCCCAGGAATAAATGCTATATCCACAATAGCGAGGCCACGGGTTGCAGAAACAGATGCACGGAGAATAAATCGAGCTGCTTCCTTATTTTGACATGATGAAATCAAATCAGTGATTTTACTAGGATACTGTTTGAGCGTTTCGGAGACGCAACACACATCAATGGCATGGGATTCAAGAATCCTAGCTGTTGAAGCCTATATCCCGATTTGACTCAGGTTATGAACATTAAAAGTTCAGAGCGTGGTTTCAGGAGACCAGGAATAACGTTTCGCCTACTTAGCGGCTCGGGGCGCTAAAGGAATGTTGGGAAGGTTAGTCATGGAGATGGAAAAGATGTTGGGGTTATGGAAAGTATTTGATTGTGACTGATTTGGTCTCGTGTGCTGTTAAGGATATGAGCGCGGTTGTCACTTCCTGGCTGCCCACACCGAGGAAGGGTGTTTCTTAAGGACCCTGAAAAGGAAGGTAGATTAGTGTTGGTCATAGAAACCTGGGAGTGTGATTGCAGAGCCCAAGGGACAACTGCTTGAGGCCACGTAGGACCATTTAAAGAGTTTTTAATGAGTAAGCTCCACTCTTCAAGTGGCCCCACCGCCGAAAACGGAAAGTCGTGAGGCAAGGTGAGGTATGACATTTTTAGGGTCGACCTCTCCTAACCCCTTACTACCTTGTGAGAAGGTAGCATCGCAGAAGATACTGGTTGTCAACCCTTGACAGTTAGTCAGTCAACAACAACAACAACATAGACGTTCGTATCTACATACATCAGTTCAAGTTGCCATCCCACATTAGCACAGATATGCATTTGTCAATTCACATCCCATAGTAGTAGAGGTAGTTGAAGTATTAGGAGTAATCGGAGGGATAAGGGTTCTAAGATATTATTCAAGAAGTATAATCTAGTGAAGTAAACTTAAAAAGAGAAAGGTGATGAGGAATTCAGAAGGTTAAGATTTGAGAGAACACAAAGAATGAATGCACCTACGACATGATAAACGGTTTTGCGCCATGGCACTCTGTGAGTGACTTCACGGAATGGTGCCATATTTTGATCTGGCCTCCCCTATCTTTTTTCCAACCTATTCCTACATCGCAAGGCATAGCTCGACTAGGCAGTCAGTGTTTAGGCATACATGGTGCTATTTCACCATTGAGTAGCTGGTTTTAGTCTCACCGTTCTCCAATCAACCTGCCTGGCATGGTAAAACCTTCAGAAAAAAAAGTTCCATTCAATATAGTTCAGTTGGGTCATCAGGATAGGCAAGCCCAACCACTATATCAAGTTAGCAGCTAAGTTGGAGTAAGATAGCTGTATTATACATCATATATTTCTAGTAATGCATCCAAAAGTCTGGAGAGGTAAGGGTATCAGTGGGTTAGAGGACTCAAGCAATCACATCTTGATATCACTGTAATTTGGCTTTCTAACATTATTCACGTGTACTTAACAAACGTTTGCTTAATATACTTGTGATATGTTGAAAGTAGATTAGGCTTAATGATTCCATATCACATTTACTTAGAAACATGCTTATAGGTTCTAACTAACCTTAGTTTCTGTTGCATTTCTGAAGCGCATAGTTCGGTTTTTCAAACTATTGCGGCTATTGAAAAAACAATAATTTTGCCTCTTTAGCTACTTAATGAGAAGGTACAAATTGTTCCTTTGTAGAGAACTGAGCAGTGACTTAAAACCGTATCCTATATATTATCGACGTGAACAAGCTTATTACGAAGACGTTCAAGAAATATGAAACACGTTTATTGCTTTTAGTCTTTTTGCTGAAGTGTTGGAGATAATAAATAATCTGAGGAATGATTAAAACCAACACAAATCACTAAGAATATTTAACTGACCATTTTGAAACAGCTCCTCTAGGTTATCAGGATCTCTCGCAAGTTGCAAAATTAGAGCTGACGCTCGCAGTTTTTCTGGTATGCTTTCATAGAGTAATTCCAAATAGTCATCCAGGTCAGTTAAATGAGCTATTTCATTTATTTCAGTGGAATCAAACGCACCGGGATCTGCAAGTGTTTCTGATATTATTGGTGGTTTTTCTAACAAAAATAAATTAGAAACTAAAAGTGAAGGAGTACCAACTAAAATTAAAGCTCAACACTCATTAGAAGTTGCATTAGGGAATGGTACTAATCATGATATTTAATTGGTCTATGATCGAGTTATCTAATGATTAGTTTTATTGGCATAGGCATCAGATTAATAGTTAGGAAGCTTTCATTGATATAGAAACTCAATGGTTGTCCGAATCTGTTGATTAAAATGTTAGCAGTAAAAACTGTTAGGAAATTTCCTCGTTATAGACGGTGTCTGGTCATGCAGACCTTGTAATCTGTTGGAACAAAACAAAAACTTACATTACTTAAGACTCCTCAATTTAAGATGAAGCAATTAATTTCATATGGTAGGCAAAATCTATATTGCTAAATCACTTCCTAAATCATTCGTAAAAAGTTTTGGTAGTTATAAAGCTACCAACTACTGGACTAAGCGTAAAAAGCTTACAGTTTAGTTATATATATTCACGAAGGTGTATATCAAGAAGGAAACATAAAGTTTAGTTGTGAGTTGTATTTGATAGTTGACTCAGATCATTTATTGATCGTTATCATTCTTGATATCCCAGTATTCAGTGGTCGGTGAATAAACAAGTCTTGATATAAATCCTTGTTTAACTGGGGTAAACTATAACAGTTTTTAACCTTTATGATATGCAGAAGGTAGCAGCTATTATATTGTCACAGCAAATGGCTTTACCTGTAACAGAAATCTAAACTTACTTCAAGTTGCAACAGTGACGTATCATTCCCGTTCATGACATCACAATAAATAAACTGTTAGAGAAGTGACAAATGATATGGCTTAAGATTGATTGATGTTTTGAAATCCACCTACTCGTATGCATGTAAATGGCACATTCAGATACGTTTTAGTCCCTTAATCCAGAAAATGTTATTTGTTTTAGCATATGATTGTTTAAAGATTACTATTCGAATCTGTGATCTTTAGGTAAGTCTTATGTTGTGAATGTCACAGTTTGTATTTTTATCTCAAAACCTAAAATATAGACTGATATATTTTTTTGAATCTTTAGCAAGGAGAAAATTCAATAACTGGCCTGGATATCTGTACTAGAAAAGTAATGCGGAAAGTTTTGGTCAACTACTCTCGTGGACCTAATTATTTCATGTGATACACAACGTGTTACCAGTTGTCGGTTAACTAAAAGTATAAGGATTAGTACTGGAACGCATCCTACTTGTTATTCATGCATGAATATATTCCAAAAACTGTCTTGCACTCAAAATAAAACGTTCCATTCACTGTATAATCTCTGTTTCAAGTTGATGTTAAATAAACGATCTAAAAGCACAAATGTTTTTCAATAGCGTACACTAAGCTGAGGGTGATTCAACATATGAAGCCAGAGTAATTTGTCAATCTGCAATATTTCCAAACGAAAAGATTTCAGGATAATTAAAATGAAACTTGAAAATGTCCACCTCGTCATGCTTACAAGGTTAAGCTTGATCAATGTTTTTTTATGGCGACAAAAGGCCTACTTGCTGAAGAAACCAACCAATGGACATGAGATGCAAGTACAAAATCAAGCACTTACGATTTTTAACTACCGTTGTTTCTTTCCGCTTCAGCAAATACTTTAATAAATGCTCAACTTGTGGAAATTTGTTTTCCGATATCAATTTACAGCTTGCAATAATCTTTTTGGCCAGCTCAGGAATATCCGTATTCTCATTTAGATTTCTGACTCGAATGCTACATGTTTAAAATGACACTGTTTAGTATATCATTACATTTTTTTACTCTCCTTGCGATCCCCAACCATTGGATTACCGAGTTCTCCAAGAATTGTAGCCTCTGTTTCATAGTGCACAACAAGCGCTTTTTCTGTTGGATGCACATCAATCGAACCAGCTCGTATTTTTCTTCGAAAGTTTCGTTATTAACATGAACATACCTTTTCAGAAATTTGGCATCTTCGACCATTTCAAATTCCCGGTAGTAAACACAGGTTAACCATGGCAAACAGACAAGTTAGACAATATTCAATATCCAATATCTTCAGGAACTAGTGTAAACCCGATTCTTGTTCTTTCGGTAAGGTTCCAATTGTTCGGTAGCGTCAAATGAATAAGGCTCTGGCCACCCGACTGTCTAATGCTAGTCAGCGGGTAGTTGGTTGTGAGTTTGTATGTCTCGTGATTTGAATGAAAACGTTTGTTTCAGGGTAGTATGGATTCTGGATACCAGCATCTATCACATTACAAGATCGGAGATCAGTTAGCTGCAATTTTAAAAATAATAAGGAGAAAATTCTAATGCTAATAAGATTTCAGGACTAAGTAATATGTAGATGGTTTAGTTTATTAATTGGTAGTGAAGATTGTGAGAGGACTGAAATGTAAGCAAGGGAGAGAAAATAGGGATAATGGGCGAGACAGAATAATTTAGTGATCTAAGGAGATGGCAGTGATGGCAGCCAGCAGGTTTCAACACAAAGACACAGCTTGTCCACGACGGAGGTGATAATCCTTATGTGAGTACGCGTTTATCAAGTTTCCTCTTAAAGCTATCCACTGAGGGTCTGTGGTCACCTCGGCTTGGAGAGCATTCCGATTTGCATTGACCGTCATTGGGAAAAATTATGCACGAACCTGAGTACCCACTCTTTGATGCGCAATTTTTCGAGCATTGCCTTGAGGGGAGTGATGGTGATGCATCGGTAAGATGCTCATGTTGGGATGGTTTGGCGTGCTTAATATTTTGTACGCCATAATCAGATCACCTCTGATTCCCCTGTAGCTCAGTGGAAACAATCCCGAGAGCTGGAGTCTATCGTTGTAAGGTTTATTTTTCAACCCTATCTCTGATTTCGTTGCTCGTCTCTGCACTCCATCCAAGAGATTTATATCTCTTATAAGAAGGCGGTTGCGATGACATAGTGAACCTCCAGGTGTGGGCGCGCGTATGTCTTAAATAATGTTAAGAATAATTCTATGGTGATAGCACCAAGTTGTCTACGCATAAAGTGAAGAGTCGCATTTGCCTTGGCTGCGTCCACTATACAGTTCTTCCTCGTGTGGAGGCTTTCTGTGGTTACAAATCAGAGATCGCGCTCTGAGGAGACATTAAGGCGCGGACTTCCATTGAGGGTGTAATTCGTTCGCGTCATGATGTGACATTATGTGACACTCCAGTTGGTTGAGCTTTAAATCGTTTTTCACTGCCACTACCTCAATAGATGTAAGGTCCTTTTGAAGCTCATTCAAAACCTCTTAGCTTCTAATGGACCTTCGCATCGTCTGCCGTTGAGATAACTGAGCATAACAGGTCGTTAATAAATATCAGGAACAGAAGGGGACCTAAGATGATCCCCTATGAAACGCCCGATATGGATACTAGCCAGCTGACGCGCACCCTATCAACCTTGGTACGAAACTTTTTGAGCCAAGAAAAGAGTGAATCAGTGAAGCCCGTTTCCGCAACCGTCGCGATTAGGCGTGAGTGAGGTACTGTGTTGAGAGCTTTCGCAAAGTCGAGAAATATTACGTGCACCGGTATTTTTCGGTTCAAGCAGGATGTTCAACTGTCCCATGCTATGTGAAGATTAGATGCGTACGACCTGCATTTCCGAAACCCATGTTGAGCTTGACGGAGTACTTCAGTCTCATCCATGTACTCCCTCAATTGTTCGTCCACCAGCCCTTCCATTACCTTTGATATTATTGGTAGTAACAGGCTGGGTCCTTTCTATCTCCTCCTTTGAAGATTTTCATATTATGGTCATGTGAGTGTATGTAGCTACTTTGTTTAATAGATCAGTGAAGTTGGTGTTGGAGATGTCAGCCATCTCTAGGTTGGTCAGGTCTTCCCCATTCGGACCTTTGAGAAAACACAAACCCTGTCTGTTAGGTTTTCTTTTAGTCCTCAACCTAAACAGATGCTTCGCGTTTGCATGTATTTTGACAGCCAGCTTCATCTGAAATCGTCTGTTTCTAAATGGAACTACGATTAGAATCCTTCAAGGAGACCTTCCACTTGTGCAAGGCTCTCCTCTTCGCCTGTAGCAAGCATTTAGTGCTGCGCCTAACCCACATTCTTCTATTCCTAGGTGTGTGGTTTGACCGAGGTACATTATCTACCACAGCATTTTGGATGATGTCTCTCACTGTTTGCCAGTGATCATCTGCTACCAGCCTCCACCACTCCAGAGGCCATCGGGCATGTAGAAGGATCGCTCTCGTACGCGTATAATTCGCTCATTTTGGCAAAGATAGGGCTGGTTTTCGCCCTATATGAGTGTTTCGTTTATGACCATGTTAAACAAGACTGTGCCATGGTCACTACTTCCTATTGTTGTTTGGCCATGAAAATCCCCGACCAGGAGCTTACCTTTTGTTACCAAATAATTCAGGTTTGAGGACTTTCCTTCCTTAGTCCATCTGGTGGCACTACATACGTGCTCAGTAAGCCCAGAGCTTCTAGTGGCTGCGCCAAATTGTCTTCGGAACCAACCAGTGGTAGCTGCAACCTGATTAATGAGATTTAGAGATGGGGGATCGAAATCTTCTGCTAAGAGCATTTGATCGGAGCCAGGAGTGGCAGCGGCAGTACTGACTCGATCTGTTTGTCGTTCTGGGCTTTAGTAGTACCCGAGGGAGGTCTATAAATCCTTCCAATCAAGTAATTCGTGCCATTTGTGTGGAAACAACACCAACATGATTCTGTGACCTCATTTAGTTGGGTGTCGTATAGCCTCTGGGCTTTTAAGTGGCTGTTCATATATTTAACCACTCCGCCTCCTATTCGGTGTACCCGATCGCTTTGGAAGAGTGTCATGCCTTGCAAGCCCACTTTGTCGTCTGCAGTGTCAGGGGATAGCCATGATTCAGTTAGGATTATGATCTTCAGATCCATGTGAGAGCACATATTCCTGATTTCTTACAGCTAACCCCTTAGTCCTCTTACGCTGCTACAGAGTGACTTAATTGTTTTTCTCAACACCTGGTGTACCTCTGCAGCAACTGCCATTGTCGAGGTTTTCAAACAAGTTTTTCAAACCGAGTTTGCCGGTTCTGTGCAAACTGGCCTATTCAGGTTTTTTGTTTGTACAGTATGTTCAATCGGCGAGGCTATTATCATCGTGTCATGAGCCAGGGTTTGTTGATAGAGATCAACCGTCAGTTTTGTGCGTTTTTTGTGGCCTCCCGACTGTTATCTCAAAGATCTAGGTCGAATGGCAGAATAAAACTAAATATACGTTTCAACCGACAATTGATAACCATAAATTGAGTTATGTATTAAAAGTTGCCCTTAAGTGTTTTGTGAATATTGTGTGCTCGATTTCTTGAAATTACTGAAAATAAGCAGTGGAGGCAGTGTACACATCGAAATTTTAGATTTAGCAACAGAAGAGATTATGTAAAATGTTTCCATTCGTAGAACAACGACGTTATCATAGGTGATTTCTTGGGGATACAAACTGAAACGAAGCGGAAGCGTTTGATTTTTATTTTTAGTCTCCTAAAGCGTGTCAGGAGACTCAGCTCACCTAACGGTCGAATTGATTCCCTTTTAATTGAAAGGATTCCCTCAAATAGTTGTATACAACAGTATTCTGCCAGTTTGATCCTCAGAATAACAGCTAATTTAACAGATAGCATGAAGCATTAAATGAATAAGCTTATGTTCTCATCGCCTTATACACTAATTACTGTGCAAGTAACGGGCACCATGCTAGTGTAGTGGAATACTTTTATGAAGAGAACGCGATTGGTTTATTAGAAACACTCATTACTATAACCAATTGTACCAGTGATAATTTAACTGTACTTTTTTTAATAACACACTCTTTACGCTCAAATTTCTGTTTGTGTTGTTGCAATTCTTTGCTCCGCCAGCTGTATAGTTTCGCCCGTCTTTTCTGGTTTGATTTCGATATTCTTTAAATACCACGAAATCGCCAGCAATTATATTCTGTTCCCTGGATTTATTCTTTTTCTCGGTTACGGGTCCGTTATTAGTATTTAGTGATGATCATAGTCAATCTCGACACGATTGCCACTAAGCTAGAAAATTCGCATATCATTGCTTCTGCATACTATCTTAATAAGATGTCTGGTAGGCTGGTTAACCTAAATATGTGATTGTAGTGTTTCAGTAAAGTTTGGCTTACACATTTGTACAGAAAGACTACGGAATCTAGTTTTCGTGTACAGAGATACGAACCTGATCTATATTAAATCTGTCCGAAGACAATCTCTCATGATAATAAAATAAGTGAGCTATCTGTTCATTTAGAAGAGGGTGATCAGAATCCTGAAGTCGATTTCAAGTTACTTAGTTACTGGCACTGTTACAATTTCTTACTTACCAGAACGATAAATTTAAAATAGCACAAAATGTTCGAATACTGCGAGCCATCTGTTATCTTATTGTCAGTTTTAGATAAGTAAACAGCCACTTCCGTCTACAGTTGCAACACCTTTAAAAATGAGATTCTTATTCACTGGTGCCATATAGGCTTAATGTACAAAAATCTTCTGTTCTCACGGACGAAGAAGGGTCATAAGAACAAATCGAAGATATTTTGGACTTGAACTACAGACATTATATAACATGTATAGATATTAGTTGTGTAATACTATGATGAACATCTGGTATTCATATGGAAATATAACTGAACGTAGATTCTTCTCAACTTTGAATATCGTTATTGTTTTCTAGTTCATTGGCGTCAGGAGTCACAAAAACGTTTTGATAATGAAATGTAAGACTTTTTATTATCAGGCCAAAACATTAGATCAATTCAGCTTCAGTTAAGAGTAATTCATTTGCCAGATTACGGAGTCTATTGAAGTGATCTGCCCTACCAGTCAATTTATTTTACTAGATATGATGAGGAAGTACAGCCACTATCTTGTCGATACAACAGTAGTAAACTAACCTTCTATAATAAATAACATTTTTTTATTTTCATTAGAGTTTGTGATTAGTCCGACATTGCATGGGATACCGAACAATCCACTTTTAATGAAGCCGCCAAAAATAGAAAACTATTTAGAAGGATGATCACAACCTTCGTTTGATACTCTTTTACGAATTTAACTTGCAAGTTTAGGGACTTCTCGTCTGTACAAAGTACTGCTGCTATATATGCGTTAATCCAGATACGACCAGATTTTGGCAAACAGAACGCTGACCAATGACACGTCAACTGGAAACCTTATCTATTACCTGAGGCATGACTTAACTAACAGTAGCAAGAACCCCAGGGTCAGCTAGAAGATTGTTTGATCAACAAACAGCTCTGAATGAACGAATAAATAAATATTAAAATGAACACTGATATATGCAGAAGGCTAACCGATGAGGTCTACAGCCCTTCCAAGTTGGAAGCACGGACTGAAGGTAATAAGAGGCGTCACTAAAACAAAATTAAACTACTAAATTTTGGGAATTACCGTGCGATTTCTAGGGATATAGAATCCTCAAAATATACGTACAGGTTTAGTATATCTCAAGCACTAGCCTATATAGGAGGTCAGCAGTTCGGTATGAACTATCATAGTGATTGTGCCCTACTTAAATAATGAATAATTGCAACTGTAGACAGAATGACTAGGATTGAGTTATTGCATTATTTATAGAACATATAAAAGTTTTGTGATACAACGTAACTCGATGCCCGAGTGACCAGATTCTAGGGAGGAGTTCTGCGACTTTATAACAGAATCGCGAAGTACACTAAAAATACATAACTTAAGGTGGCTTGAGATATAAAATATTGTGAGTACTAAAACCCGTAATTAATACCACTCTGTCTTTCCGTATGGTATTGTAGTAACGTTCATATTCAACCCGCAACTACATCTGGTGACCTGACGAAGAAAGCTAATAACAGTGAGTTTACTATTTATTTATCCCCATTTTTCTGTCACCTTTCTCTATTGATGTCTATTAATATACATTGTACTTGACAACGTCTCGAAATGGTGAATAGTTATAAAAATTCTGATGATATAATAGACTCCGAGATACAGTTCATCGGATTTTGACCTGTCTCCTTCCCGTCACCCAGGTTGGTTGTTTGTTTTACGTCGACAATTTTCGCACTAACGATATGCATATAGTGGACACTGTTGCCCAAGTTTCTGTCGTAATGTCTCGTAGCAGCAAGTCTCAAGTAACAGTGTTTTACTACAGGCTGCGAATGGATCTGCCATTTCTGCATACAGTACACAACAGCAAACGGTCAAACTGAATAGTCGATGTCAGTATCTGTGTACGTTCATCGCTGTTGACATTCCCATAGCCGTACTCGGTATCGATTTCTTACAGTTCTATGAGTTGCTAGTCGATTAATCTACGCTGCAATTAATCGATACTTTGTCCAATATTAAATTCAGGGTTTTAAAGCTCGGACAGATGCGTACTGAATCAATGGCGTATTTCATTCACGTGACTATGTGGTCCGCTTCCTATTTGACAATTTCTCCTCACTAACTAAATTGCAGAGATTCCGTCGGCGATTAGTTATGTGGCAAGCCACACTGTCACTCGCAGACCCCCAGTCACGACAAAACCTTGCCGGATTGCACCGGGCAAATTAAATTTCGCTAAGTGTGAGTTCGATAGTTTACTTGCTTTGTATAATACTTCGTCTTTCTCACAGTCTTTGGGCCTTCTCTCTCCATTCGGTTCGCAAAAAAGATGCCATTAGTTGGAGACCACACGGCGATCAAACATCAGCAACAGTATACGGCACGACACTGCGTCTGCCTTGGGAATTATTCACACCATAAGGCAGCATATGTTTGTATATCAGATAACATCCAACGACTTTCCATGTACATGCGAACACTACCTTCAGTGTTAACGCGAATACAGCATCGACAAGTTGTTCCCCTTTATCGAGAGTTATTTGCCAGTTCACATGTTTTCATATGAGAAGATTTGGAACGGAAACCTTCACAACAGCGCTACTGAAGGCCCTGCCATGTAGTTTTCTGTCACAATAAGACCCTCAAGGTTGATCGACATGGCCACGCCGAGACCGTCAGTAAAGATCGTCTCAATCCAGTACACGTTGATGATAGTGCCCTACCAAATAAGTTAAGATCTAGTGACAGACCCGTCTAACCAACTAGCCGAATCCCTACGTCTCCCTCGGATCCCATGCTAGACACCACAGAAACCTGATTCGCACGTCCTATTCAACAGCACATATCATCTGCACCATCTACGGATTTCAGTCTGTCGTCCAGATCAGAAGACCCCACGGCCCTTAACTTCGGATGAGATTGCAGTCTCAACCTCTCAACCACGAGATTCGGACAAGACCACCGTCTCACGTCTCGTTCGCCAGGCACATCTACCTGCACGCTTTTGTGACTAACCTCTCAGTAATCAATGTATACGGTATAGGATTCTATCCCATATTACTTGGTTGCTACATCTTTTTCCTTTTTCTTTGATTTTTTTCTTTATCCTGAGCTTACACCTCCAAGCATCAGCCTCCTGGTATCGTCGACTTCACTCGAACGCGGCAACAGCTGGCTTGATCACCCAAATCCTTTTCGATACACTCAGTTGACATTCTGGCTCTGGCTACGTCTGAAATATGTATGATCCCGATTCCGGTTATTATGGTCGCTCCTGGTTTCTTGGCTCAACGAGGTTTCGTCCTACGACAGCAGCGTTTTCTAGCGGGACTCCTACGAACGCTATCTTCAGATTTTAGATAAAAACCATATTGCTCAACGCCGACTCCATCAGCAAAAATGTCACGTTGCTCCTGGTATCGCTCTCCTTAAAAGACCTTTGGTGACAACTCGAGCATCGTGAAAAGCTTCCTATTCTTAAAACCTTCCATCCAACAGTCACTCGTTCTGCTAGTCATTCCCCCGAACGAAGCCACAACGTATCGAAAGTGTTAACCCATTCTAGCGAGGGCTACTGTAGTAACTTCGCTTTAACGAAGAAAAAGCGATTAGTTAAATAGAAACGTCCTGGTTCATTTGATTGTTCTACTGAAAGCCTTGTTAATACACTCTCTATACAAACACTTTCCGTTAGTTTCATTGCCATCTTAGTTATGTTGCTTGTGATAGCTCCTCCCATATTCGTGAGTACGATCTCGGTATTCTTTTGATACCACGAGATCGCCAATAAATAAACAGCCTTTTGTTAATCATATCTTCTTCTCCGTCTTTGGTTTACGATTTGTGGCGGGAACGTAACTGATCAGTAGTTATGTTCGTAGTCAACCTTGAACCGCACAACTACAGCTTCAAATACGAAAAGAAGCATTATGCGTCTTAAGACTAGTTTCTTTAACAAAGTTTTCAAAGCAATGAATAAAATTGGTTAATTGTTATTACAAATTATAATCACAAAGCACTTGTCGTTACAAAGACTGGAACATTTTGACATAACAGATAGGATGACGTTTGTTTTAGAATTTGCCTGTAAAAAGACATAGCCTCTAAAGTTAAGACACTTTTCAAAGCGTCCAGCGCTTTTACATCCAAAAATATCAGACGAACACGACAGCCTGAGCACGTGCAAACCATTTCAGGGTATTCAAATACTGAATGCTCGTCATCATCTCAGCCGTCCAAGTTCGTGCCAACAAAAGAAAGGCGGTTATAACCAGGAACTGAATTTTAGTTTTCACAAAACTTCGCACTTACGTTTATTAGTTTTATTTCAACAAGAATCATGATGTCATAATTATTTTAAAGGTGTAGTTACAGATTATACCCAGTAATACATTTTGAGCTACCTATTATTCCCTAATATGTAAGTTTTTCGACAAGTCACCTCTTTTGTTTTTGCAAGATGTTACCTATATCTACAAGCTGCATAATCTATTCCACCTAATCAGGCTGTGACAGGTACCTGCAAGGTAGCACCACAGGAATGAGCTGCACTGTTTAGGCTGAGGTGTTAACACGTGAGCAATGTCTAGTTCTAAAAACCAATGAGTACTACTTTTTCCAAATGAGGGTAAATTTATATAATTGTGAATTTACAAATTCATAAATGACTGCCAACTGGCTAGAATTGCTGCCGCGAGGTGGCTAGGGATGTCCACTTTCCCCGTTCTTGTCTAACTTTGTCATAGACATGCTTCTAGATTTAACATAATCGTCTGAATGTTCAGGAGTGGACCTTCTACCAGGAGACACGCTTGCTGACTTAGAATATGCCGATGACATAGTTCTACTTGGTGAAGACTCTGTATGATAATTAGAAGTATTTGAATTATAGCATGAATTAATAATCCCGAAATAACGAAAGTGGATCAAGAACTACTAGATAAACACGTAGGAATGTACTGTATTTAGAATTCGAAATCAAGCATTCAACAACAACAACAAGAAGTCACTAGTTCATTCAGACACCACAACCGCCACAGCTGAAATTGGAATCCAAGTGTATGTAATCAATTGTAAGTCTTCTTCTCAAGTTCATCCTGCGTCTGTGCGACAGTGTATTGGATAAAGACTCTGTATTATCTGGTTCCTGAAATTGTATTTGATCAACATGTCGATTGTGTGTACTTAAGTCATTGATATCTAGAAGTCGCACCATAGATTTCCCAACATTCTTCAGAACAATCCCCGTGGATGGTCGTAGATCATTGCCACGATAATATGCAACTTCTGCAGACTCCAAACGTCTCATATTCAACCGAAGAATTCTTCCTTCTAACAGCTTTGATGAAGTCTCTTTCGTCACCGAATGTCAGGCATTTCTATATTCTAGTAGAAAGGTATCTACTCCCCTCTCCAGCTTATTAAATGTTGAGGCGGCAATAGAATCAATAGCAGTTGCAACGTCCTGACAAAATTTTCTGCTTGACCATTGGAACGAGGATGTCTGGGAGCAGTAAACAGATGTTTGCACCCTATACCATTTAGCCAGGTAGTGACTGCATCTGCAGCAAAATGAGAGCCATTATCAGTCACTAACACCATTGGAACCCCTTCTCGACTAAAAACCTTTCTTAATGCTTGAATTGTGAAGTGAGAATTTAGTGAAGTTGTGAAAAAAACTTCAGGCCACTTTGAAAAAGAATCAATGACTACAAGCGCATAGTATTTGCCAAGAAACGGGCCACTATAGTCTGCATGAATTCTCTGCCAGGCCTCAGACGATACTGGCCATGGAGTCCACTTCAAATGCTGATTTTTCAGCTTATGACACTTTTCGCAATTGTTTGCTGTACGACAAATATCTGCACTTATCTCTGGCCACCAACACGTGAGCCTCGCTAAGGGCTTCATTTTCCTAACACCTAAAAGTCCACTATGAAGATCATCCAGGACAGATTTACGCAATGAAGGAGGAATAACAACACAGTCATTTAAACACAAAATACCATCAGGAGTAGTGGATAGCTCATCCCGCTTTGAAAAATAGATACGGAATCTGCCTTTCAGATTAGCATTCCAACCTTTCCGTATAGCATTAATTATACACCCAAAATTTCTACGAGTTTCTCTAAGGAGATCTGGACGTTTCACTGGTTAAGGTTGCACCGACAAACAGTCTGAAGTATTAACAGGTTTATCTTGTAATGACTGTCGAGAAATGTAGTCAACATGTTGAATTTGTTTGGCACTCCTGTGCTGAACCGTATAGTCGTAGGCACTCAACGCAATACTCCATCGTTGAACCATAGCAGCTGAGGCACGTGCTAAGGATTTTTCAGGATGATAAATAAACTGTAAAGCCTCATGATCAGTAACAATAGTGATTTTCTTTCCGAATAAATATTTATGAAGTCTTTTAACAGCCCAAAACACAGCTAATGCCTGTCGCTGTGTCTGTGAATAGCCTTGTTCAGTAACAGTAAGTTTGCGTGAAATACAAATAACTGGTCTAACTTCCTGTTTCGAAACTGCGCCAATACCCACAGGTGATGCATCAGTAATATGCACAGACTGTACACTAGGGGAGTAAGTTCGAAGAACAGCATCACTTTGAAGAAACTTTAGTAGACTACGTAAGCACGACTCTTGTTCCTCACCCCATTTGAATGACTTGGATGTCAAAATATTAAATAAACAATTTGCACGACAAGAAAAATTAGGAATAAAACGGGAATAGTATTGAAGAGCACCCACTAGTGAACGTAGTTCCGTAAGATTTTTTGGAGACGGTGCATTTGTCAGTGAAGCTAGTCGTTTCATATCTGGTCTAAAACCATTACCATCAACTAGGTATCCAAGACATTCAAAACTAAATACACAAAATGAACACTTATTTGGATTTACTGTAATATTCTTCTCAATTAAACGACGCAATAAGGCAATAAGTCTCTGGTCATGAACTACCTTATCAGAACCATGAACAATGAGATCATCTTGATAAACTTCAACACCTTCAAGATCATTAACCACCTTATTCCTAACTTCCTGAAATATGGCTGGAGAACAACTTAGACCAAATGGAAGGAAATTGTATTTAAACAGACCAAAAGGAGTGTTAATTGTCGTCAAAATAGATGAGGATTGATCTAAAGGGATTTGAAGATAAGCATCTTTTAGGTCAACTTTCGAGAACACTTTGAAACCATGAAGTCGATTTGGAATATCTTCAGCCTCTACCGTCGTACATGTTTGCTTCAACAAACGGGAGTTCAATGTTAGTCTAGAAGTCTTGCCATCCGATTCCAGTGGCGTAACAATAGGAGTACCCCATGCTGAAGACTGAACCGGTTCAATTATGCCTTTTGCACACAAATCATTCAATGTCTTATGCACTGCATCTCGAAGACCATAAGGAATTATTCGTCTTTTGAGAAAGACTGGATCACCCTATACTTGAAGTTTTATAGGCTGAATTTTCATACCTCCACTGCACTTAGCACACGTGGCTATCAAATCTTTAAGTAAAGCATAAGAATGTTCTTTAGAAACTAGGAAAGACAACTCCACTTTAAGCCTTTTCAAATTCCTTAAACCCAGTATTGACAGTCCTGTTTCGCTAACTAAAAATTCACAAGGTATGTATGAGGAATTATCATCTCTTATTAGCAATTCACAACATCCTCGTATAGGCAGTCTGTGTCCAGTAATCCCCAATATTGATACTTCAGTGGGTCGTACCACAACGTTAGGATCTAAAGATTTCAAGTTCTTGAATAAAATAATGGACTCTATACTGCCTGTGTCCACGACAAAGTCATGACATGAACCAAGTGATGCATATAATCGCTTTTGAATATGAGCATTACCTTTCGAAATGATAGACAAAGATAAATGATCATTAGGATCAGCTGAATTATTGGGATCTAAATTACAAGATTAAGTACTACTTGAGGCAAAATGAACAGTAGCTTTGCAAACTGCTTGAATGTGTCCTATCTTACCACATCTAAAACATTTAGCATTACGAAATGCACATGAATTACGAGAATGAAGTTTTTCCACATGATAAACATTTGCCAAACTTGGTCTCACCTTTGTGATTTTCTTTGTAATTCTTTATTGAAACACCGTTCATATTTACACGAGAATAGGAACCACTGTTAAAAGAACACAATTTCGATTGACCCTGAGATTGTATTTCATCATGACAACTAATCAAATTATTAGAAATCTTCATCGACTGAGTATCACGTTCATTCAGCGCCTCTTAATTATTACAGGCAGTTCTAACATCTTGAAAGGAACAGTTCGACATTCTTAACAGCTCTCTTTCCAAACTAGGTATGTTAATTCCTGCGATTAATCGGTCTCTCAGTTGCACATGAAGTTGATCACCGAAATCACATTTGACAGCTTGTTTCTGCAATTCAAGAATGAATTCCTTAACCTTTTGGTCATTTTGACGGGTCATCTTATGAAATGCCGCCCTTTCACGGAATTCAAAACTAGTGCACTTTACATGATTAATTAATAACTCCTTAAGCGTTGGATAAGGAAGTGAGATAGGTTTTTCCGGATATGCCAAAGATTTTAATAAGCTGTACCCTTCTCTTCCGATGAACGTCAGGAAATGTGCCACAATCTTATCGTCTTTAACATCTTTCTTTGTCATGCTCCAGATTTCAAACCTTTCCAAATAATCCTCAAAAGCTACAGAAGTTGAGTGAATATCTTGTGGTGGACCAAACGATATATTATTTCAAAATATTAACAAAGTTACTGAATACAATAAGATGCATAGCGAAATATATCAGTTAAATGTTATGAACACAATAAAAATGAATGGACGTTACTTAATGCGGCTGCTTGTAGGCGTTCGGTTGCGTCTGGTACCAAAAATCCACAGTGATATATGTCGTCGTAGAATAGGATATGAATATGACTGTAGTCTATAAATGTAGATAATATATGCATTAGAATCCAGATAACACCTTAATGAGCAGTGGAGAACACGGAATATGTGTATAAAGTGTATTTGTTGGGAGAAGACAGCGTATGTCGTGCTATGTGTACAATAGTAGTCAACGCTATTCGTTTTTCAAGGTCACGCAATTAAACAACATGTACAATCATTTTATAGTAAATGTACAAGTACTGAAAAATTAACAGAATAAATACAAAATAAGTTTGTCATACCTATCTCCACAATCTAACTGTTCCATCACAAGCTACATCGCGACGTCATTATGATAATTAGAAGTATTTGAATTATAGAATGAACTAATAATCCCAGAAATAATGTGAGTGGATCGAGAACAACTAGATAAACACGTAAGAATGTACTGTATTTAGAAGTCGAAATCAAGCATTCTACAACCAAGAAGTCACATTTTCATTCAAACACCACACTGACAAAATGCAGAGTATTTTGACCAACCTAAGCAACAATGCGAGCATGTTCGGAATGCGGTTTCCCCCTTCGAAATGCAAAAGGCTGCTTCGACATTGGCTTGCGTCGGCACCTGACCTAGTGATACGGAGTGAAGCAGTTGAACGTGTCGGCAACTAACCAAAGAACGAGTCTACTGTGCAGCAGTCCACTCCGTAGGAAAAAAGATAGGGGTGGCCAAATCAAAACATGGCACAAGTTCATGAAGTCACTGAAAACTGGATTGAGTCATGTTGGTAGATGTAGACTACTTGCTTGGGGCTCGCGAGATGATAGTAATCGATGGTTAGAGACCTTGAATGATATAGTTCAAAACCGTTTGCAATGGGACAGGTGCATCCATTCTTCGTGTTCTCTGAGATTGTAATCTTCCAAATTCCTCACCACATGTATCTTTATATTTCCAGATTTATCTCTCTTGACTATACTTCTTGAATAATATCTTCGAACCGTAATCTCTCCGTTTACTGCTCATACTTCTACTACCTCTACTACTATGTGATTTGAATCGACAATTGCGTCTCTGTGCTCATGTGTTGTAGCTGCGATCGGGTCGCGGTTGACTACGATCACCACCACAACAATTATGAACCTGTGACTGAGAAGAAGGGTTATTCCATAGTAAAGAATATGTTTGCTGGCGATTTCGTGGTATCGAAAGAATACCGATATCGCGCCAGAAACGTGAGGCGAAATAACAGAGATGGTGGAGCGAAAATGGCAGCAACACAAACACTTAATTTGCGCGTAAAGAGTGTTATAAACAAAAAGTACAGTTAAACAATCACTGATAAAATTGGTCATAATAATGAATGTTTCTGTTAAACCAATCGCGTTCTCTTCATGAAGGTACGCCACTACAGTGGTATGATAACTTGAACTGATGTTCATACATACGAAGTTCCACGTTGTAACTGACTGACTGGCTTAGCTATCTTATTCAAATTATCTGCCTACTTTACTTATAGCCTAGTATTTAGTGATAATATTATATTTGAGTAGTCCTTTTATATAAAATATTTATTATTAAGACCCTGAAGATTCTATTTCTATATTCTACTTATTTTATCCTTCATCAAAAATCATGGCTAAGAACATACAGAACTACTCCTTAAATTATTATCACTCGTTTTCAAATAAATGTGTAGCCAGTTTCACATGGCATATAAACATTTTCTGTTCATCTCAAAATACCAATTCATTAGGTTAGAAGTAACAGAGATGGTGGAGCGAAAATGGCAGCAACACAAACAGTAAGTTTGCGCGTAGAGAATGTTATAAACAAAAAGTACAGTTAAACAATCACTGATAAAATTGGTCATAATAATGAATGTTTCTGTAAAACCAATTGCGTTCTCTTCTTATGGTTGTTCTGCTACACGGGTAATAAATGCGCTATTTACTGTATTTAGTTGTATATGATAGCATTAAAACTTCGCCGGGATTGGTAAGAACCACTTAAATTCTAGAAATCCACACTAATACGCAATATGTTCTAAATTTTTGTACATGGGATTAAAAACCATTCGACTTCAGTAACTTCAGTAGCCAATGGTCACTCATTCCTTCATTTAGAGACCTGAGCCTATGAAAAATTGATAAGACCGACAGACGTTTTTGAACCGTACATAACTAGGCTAACGCTTTTCTTAGGAAGCCTTTGATTGATATCTATATTTTGTTTTAGATTCGATTTCTATTATACGTGTATAACAAGAATATCTTCAATGTACAGAAAGCCGGCTCCTAAGCTGGTAAAGATAGTCACTGTAAAAAGCACTTTGTGAATCAACCTTCAAGATTTCTTGGAATTAACCCAAAATTGCACCGAATGTATAAACAATCAATGCTCTATTCTAGTACTATTGAACATCGGTTAACATTGAAGAAAAAATATCATATATAGTTAGTCTTATCAGACTAAAGTCTAAGGTCACTATTATTTTCACGACAATGTTTGTGTAACTCTGAAATATCTTTTCTAGTCAAGATTACATCTCAGTCTTACATTTACTTAAAATTTTTCTGATGGTCCTTCAGTAGGTTCAAGTGAAATATCCCTTAGTCACACTAATTATTTCACCTGGATTCCGTTAAACTGACGATAGTTATTAATTAAAGGGAGAATTTATAAAACGTATTCAAATCGCTAAGTTTAGTGGTCAAGCCCAAAAGCGAGTGAATCAAAATCGACATTTTAAATTGTCTCTTATTTACGTTCTTTGCCTTTAATCTTCAAATCGATGATCTCTAGGTGACTGTTTTGCATATCTTAGTGTTACCTAATTGTTTACTCTGATTAAAATTAAACAAACTAATCCCAAGTGTGTAATTTTAATGTCAGGATCATTTAAAATATTTATGTCTCATATTAGTCATCTAAAAAGTTTTTTTATGCTTGACTACAGGTTAATCTTACTACATTTTTGCACAAACGAATCAACAGTAATAATGAATAATCAATCAAGATCTCCTTTTTTCGATTTTGTCAAACAAAAACAATCAGCTTTCCTATGAGTTCAAAGTAGACAGAATTTATTAGAATTAAAAACAGTTAACCTAATAGTTTCAACCAATACTTCTGGAGTGTGAAGTTTCCATATCTCAGGCTGCTGTCGGATTTTTTACTGTTACGCACTATTATGTAATTAAAAGTTTCCATTTTATTAGTCTCAGCAATAGAAAGCTGATTACATTCGCATCATTACAACTGATACCTTTGTGCTTGTGAAGAGATGGACGTATATGTAAAACATTTTTAGCCATCATTTGATGATTATCAGATAAATTAGGATAACCGATAACACTAACACCACAGTATCAAAATATTTTTAAACTACAGATTCAACGGGAAGGAAGCAAATTTTATTGACATACAGTCAGCCAATGTACTTCAGCCAAACTTATTAATATTGATGGATATTATAGGAAATAGAAGTCTTATATCTTTCCAAAACCTACGACATCACTGACGAATAGACCAGATCGTATAGATTCAAGATGTGTGTATGAAGCTCGTAATTAAGTATGAGACGTTTATTATTTAATACAAATATCACAACTGACTCAAAGGAAATCAAAATTAAGATGTACAAATCTCGACTTGTTTGCAACTGATAACCCTTGTAAAAAGCCCACCAGAAGATGCATGTTTTAGATTCCACTGTCAGACCGTAATCCATAAATTCTGTTACAGTAATACTGTTGCACTGCAGTGTATCACTTCTCATAACAATCTTACTATTGCCATTTCAGAACTCTTTCTCGTCTTTCATCATAATTCAAGCCAGAAGCTTAGAATCTGTATAGTATCGAAAGACTATATCAATCTACCACTTTTGACAAAACTCTGCAAAATTTTTTGGTGAAGCAAATCATCCACGTGTTAATAACAAAGGTGGACAGTGGCTAGAAGTGAAATCCAGGACGTGCGTTTCTCCTTAAATCGGACTCGTTAGATGGATGTGCCTGCATCTCCGTGTTGATGTTCACTCCTAGGGTTCGACCTCAGTCCCTTTCGCTTAAAACGCCACTTAAGTAATCAAAAATTCAATAATGAAGAATGATTTTAACTCCGATTCTAAAATAACGGCTAGAGTCATACACCATTTACTTTCGTTGATCTAACGCGTCAGTTACGGAACTGCATTTAAACTTACCACTGAGATTCATTCAATCTCACATCGTTCTCATCAAAAGGCACATACATAGTTAAGAATTATTTACTCAGAAAATTTAGGAATACAGACGGAGAGTATTGAATTACACTTTCATGACTGTAAGTTTACAATAATATTGTTAATCATCCACTGTAAGTGTTATCACTGGTTCACAGGTAGCAAGTGAAGTGTCAGTCTATAAACTGCAAGGCACAAACTGTGTTGTCAGAAAAATTCAGCATTAGTCAACTGATTAAATACAAACAATTTTACTTCAAACTATTTGTTTTTAAAACCTTTTTAGGCTTATTAATAGATGGTTGTAACCGTAGGTAAGAATGCGAAAAGGTGGGCTTGAAAACAATTCTATGGTATATAAAGATTTCGGCAAAACACAGACAGTTTTGTTCGTACCTGCGATTCTAATGGTGGGTATCCTCATAAAATGAGTATCCAGCCAATTATAGCAAAGAACTTGATATGTAGCTACATCATTTCAGGTCGCCAAACCACATTAGAACATAGACGCAACTTTCAATTAAAATTCCATAGTAGTAGAGGTAGTAGAAGTATGAGCAGTAAACGGAGAGATTACGGTTCGAAGATTATATTCAAGAAGTTTAGTCAAGCGAGATAAACCTAGAAATATAAAGATACATGTGGTGAGGGATTTGGAAGATTACAATATCAGAGACACGAAGAATGGATGCACCTGTCCCATTGCAAACGGTTTTGAACTATATCATTCAAGGTCTCTAACCATCGATTACTATCATCTCGCGAGCCCCAAGCAAGTAGCCTACATCTACCAACATGACTCAATCCAGTTGTCAGTGACTTGTGCCATGTTTTGATTTGGCCACTCCTATCTTTTTTCCTACCTACTCCTACACTACGAAACGTAGCTCAACGAGACAATCGGTGGTGGGGTATACGTTACACATGTTCCAACCACCTCAACTGATGAAGTTTTAATACTTCATCTATTGATCTGTCATCTCTACCTAGTAATCTTTTCCTAACGACTCGGTTACTCGGTTGTCCCTCGAACTAAGTATGGAAGGAGTCATGTTAACATCAAAAGTTTTACTTTCAGCCAACACACATCTATCGTACAGTACAAAAATAATTCCCCAAGCTCTCAACTTTTCATTTATGACAAAAATATTGACTCAAGGCGCTTATCTGAATATCACAGGCTCAGTTATTTTGCCAATCACATAAAATATTTTGGCGATAATTCCATCATTCCCAGAGGAATCCCCTTCATTAATAGCAAGAAGCGACCACAAATAAAATTATCAGTTAGCTGAATATTAGAATCATACTGTTCTACATTCGATTATGTTCAGATGAATTCATTTATTAATTATTTTAGTACGTTACTTGACTTTAGTGAGATAATCGATCACTTCAGTTTGACATTTATTAGCCATATAATTCTCCATATTATTCACTGGTATGGAAACTTGTCTTTAAAGAATTACTTTTTCCAATAAAATATATATTTTTAGAAGCCGCAGACTAGGGTTATCTTTCTCCTTTCATCCGATTAGTTTTGAACTGTGTCAAAAGTTTAGAGGACATCGTGTTGATGACTTATAGAGGATGCTCTTTAACTGCATTTGGTTTTACACAACAAAGTGAAGTTTATGACAACTAACTGAATGATTCTATTACCTAAAGTTCAAAAAAAAGTCTTCCTAGTATAGGTTAACAAAAGTAAACTCAAAGTATCTGGTATCTTCGTTTACATGTTCGAATTAGAATTCAGGATTCATGGTCACTGGTCAGTGAGATAAATCTTTGACTACCCAGTAAGGTTATCCCTACAATGGGACACCATAAATCACCGTTTCGTTATTAATTAAGATTGTTTAAAAAGGTACAAAAAAGGTGATACTTTTCTTAAATATTGTTTATATTGACTAGTGAAGTGTTACCTCTTTTTTAACTGGTAGCTCAATGAAGTATAACTTTCTTATGATAACCATCATATTTATTGTTGATTAGTATGTTATCAGTACACATCTCTTCCTTCGTTCCTTATTTACTTAAGAGTGCAACTCTTTGTAGAGCATAAACTTCTTAGGTTTTCTTTTCCAGTTGATGCCAAGTGCTATTCATTCTTTCGATATCTGCTTCCAATTCCCGGAGTAATATGTTATTCAATCTGGTTCTTATCCTTTTGCCTTTAGTATTTCAAGTTAAAGCTTGTTTTGCGATGTAGTTTCATGATATTACATCAGTCCCAATTATCGTGCTAATCCGTTCTGTCATATACAATTGGCGAACACCGAACATGATTTATAGTGACCTTGACTTTTTAAATTTTGTACAAGAGTACTCAGAAAGATAATGACCAAGTATATCATAAATTCGAACCAGAATTTGTTATGATGAAGTTAGTTAAATTATTTTTCTGAGTAACAGCTGCTACTAAAGATACATTGAAGCAAAGTATTCACTCAAGCAAATGTTTAACATCAAGGATTTTTAAATTTTAATATATCCGGTTATTTTTTTAATGGTTGTTTGTAGACTTGTTTACAGATTCTAAACCAAACTGAATTTATTATAGCCCATAAAATTTCTGACTTCTTATTCAATTTTTTGAGTTGATTTGACTTTTATTTCAAAAGACCGCAGATAAAATTAGTAGAAAATAAGATCACAGGTGTAGATATTGTTTACCTAGACGTATAACATAGATATCAATCTGTCATAAGGCGCCAATTATCTTTGCAATGTATGTATATTTAAGCGTTCGCAGTCATTTTTCTTTTGATTAATGATGATATATTTTGAAGTCTAATGCAGTACACACAGAGATAAGCACACACATGTATATCAGTAGCATCAGCAAATGTTTGACCTAATTTCGGTACAATATGTTTGCTATGAACATATTCGTATAAATGACTTGTCAGTCCATTTTCGACTTGTAGTATTATTTGTATATTCAGTAAATTTATCATGTAAATAATACACAAGCTATGTTGGAATGTTGTTTGAATTAGGTTTTCTATATTTAGTGATAACAAAAGACATAAGTACATGACTTTTAGAAGAACATATGGAATCGAATAGGTTGTTATGATTGTAGTACAACCTGAGATATGTTAATGCGATAACTTCCAAAAAAAGATTAGATTAGAAATCAACTTTCGTAATTTCGGTCATTCAAAAGCGTTGCGAGACATTATTTCTTATACTCATTAGAATTATCAACAAAACTGTGATGGAAATAGTTAGAAAATAATTTATATTCTATAATGTAGCCACTACCATTATATGGACATTATTTATATATATTATTTATATATATTATTTATATATAGTGGTGGACCAAACAATATCAGTTAAATATAATAAACACAATAAAAATGTAAAAACGTTACTTAATACGGCTGCTTGTACGTGTTCGGTTGGGTTTGGTACCAAAAAAACCCACAATTATAAAAATGTTAATAATCCCAGCGGTATAACTATCCGTAGAATAGCATATACATATGACTACAGTCTATAAATGTAGAATCCAGTTAACGCATTCATGAACAATGGATAAAATGAGACAGGTGTATAAAGTGTATTTGTTAGGAGAGGGCAGTGAGTGTCATTCTATGTGTACAACAGAACGGAAACGTACAATTGGTCAAAGCGCCTGGTATCCCAAGACATACACTTAAACAAAATGTACAACCATTTCATAGTGAATGTACCGGCTGTAAAAATTAACAGAATAAATACAAATAGCATCAAGAACTATTTTACAAATTTAAGTTTGTCATACCAACTCCACAATATTCACTTTTGAACTGATTCAATGAAGGCTTTTAAATATACGATAAACTGCATCATATACGTGTAATACTCTTTTGTTTAACTCCAATTACTCTGTGTAAATCGTCCAAAGTCGTTTCCTGAAAATTTGACAGAGTAAGAACCTATTCAGAATAAAATCATCTTGGAAAAAAAAAAATCAAAATAATATAGTTGATGAAACGTTTTAGTTCATGGAAATATTTTGTGTTAGATCAATTTTCATTGCAACACCACAACTAATCAAAAGTAGTTTATTAACTCGTAAAGTGAACCAGATATTCCACAACTTAAGATTTATAAGGTATGTATTCAGTATCAATTCTTAACACTCAACATTAGTCGGACAAATACAAGCATATGTATTTTTCTAATTTACGACGGACTATGATAAACCATACAGATTTATTAAGACCTGTCAAATCAGTGCCTGTGTTAAGGCTGCATTGTGAGTCAGATGCAAGTTTGAGTTTGCATTACTAACTAACTACGATCATTTCTTATAAACCTGCTTTTATCTGGTAAATTTAAATTCCCTCCAACCTGTCTCAGTATTTTAGATGGCTGAATTGATCAAATGTCAAGAATATGCGTTACTCGCTGGATCAGATTACAGATTATGTCTAACACAAATAGAAGTAACATCAGAACATTTGAACAGGAAACTCATGTGTTAACACGATAACCAATTATGTTCTGATAACTGATAGCAGGAAGTTCAAAACTTCAGAACTTTATTTTACTAATATTTGATCCGAAATATTTATCGGTTCCTAGCAACCTATAAATTACATTGTGATCTTTGAAACATAATTCTATACAGACCTAATTTATTCAGCACTGAGGTTATTCCACTGAAACTTTATACAATTATGCATAATTGTTAAGTATTGTAAACAAATGACATTAATCCGTACTCTATTAAGTAAATTTGTGAAATCTATTGTATGTGAAATATTTTTTTGTTCGTTATTAGCTGTACATTTTTGGCTACACTACTTGTATGCAAAAGTGAAATACATTTAAATACCAGCTTTCCTTTCCCTAGATTTGACGTTTTACGATAGTGTCTATATGAATATGTAGTATATAGAAATTAGGGAAAAAAACCAATGGATTTCTTCAAATAATTTATTTGACGTACTTCGAAATGTCAGAACAATGCCATTTTATTATTTCTAACTAAGGACTTAGGATTATTAACAGAGGTGAATAGTTGCTGGCAGTGGAATCCAGGAGGCTTGATTCGTCCCACTCGGGATTTGTCAAGTGGGTACACCTGCATCTCAGAGTGGCTATGTGGACTCAGCAGCTAAGTGGATAACCATATGGCATTTTGAACGAACAGTACTGGATTCGATTGACTTAAAGACAATTCTGAGGCAATCTACAGAAGATGAACATGTGCTAAAGAGACTAAGCAATTGCAATCCTAAACATCATGGGCAGATTCAAGAAACCAATACTTATCACTATAAGAGTATAACTGCTGCTTGTTTGGAGATGGTAATGAGAACTGTTAATTGCTATGAAGTACGTTCTCTCAACAAATCTCTCACAATAGTCTGATTAACTTCTAACGGAACCTGCTGTGAAGTCTGTACAGTGTTATCCACTGCACAATTTTATGTAACCTTTGGTTTCTTCCAAAATGACTGATCCACAATGAAGTTGTGTAACTGATTTCAACCTGTCAGTCAAATTATTCAACAGACCAAGTGTTTTTGACATACCTATAAATTTTATAATTTGAAGGATACTTAGCAGTAGTAATACGTTTTCATGCAAAAGTTAAACCCATTGTTAGTAACTCGATTACAGTTAAGAACCAACTGCAAACATATGGATCGATGAGGGAAAATAACCAGCCGTAAAACTCAAAATTTCTGAAAATTACAAGTCACTGTACACCTTAGATTGAAGTTAAAGTTACTTCGTTGTGTATAAAAAGCTTGTTGAGTTAGCTGCAACATTAATCAGTTGTATTAGTACAGTATTTCAGTCGACTGCACTCAATAAGATTGAGTTAACCATACATTTTCCTCTAATTTATCTCTTTATTCGCGAGGTCAATAATCTTAATAACAGGATAGGCTGATTGTTTGTAACCAATCAGAATCAAGAGATAATACGATAAATTTGTATACCACAAAACAATTTCGCATGTTGTTTTTTGTCTGTGCTTTTACGCACAAAAATTCTTCTTATATTTTTTGCACTACTTTTAATGAACATTAATTTATTAAATCTCAACTGACATTTTAACAATATGACGAAAAATATAATTTTAAAGCAAATAAAAATGTGTTCATTCATGAAATTATTATTATTTTTTCTTGTTGAAATGATTTAATTGTACAGAACTATACTGTTTAATTCCTTCAATCGGATGATTTGCATAGTTCATCTTTAATGGATACAAATTTCGGGAATGCACTTATATAGAAATATTAATCTATTCAATATTATTAGAACTATAACAATTATTTTATCTCAATGCTGTGTTGATATTGCTTATGCGAAGCATGAAATCAAAAACCATTTTATTAAAAGCTCAAACTTACATTATTATAACCGAATAGATGAAGATATTAATTTCAATGAAAAACACTTATCTCGACAAGTTTTCAAAAGAAGATCAAGAGATGCTGTACCGATCATGTTTCCGATTAATTCAAAAGAAAGTGAAGTGTCCGATCATTTTAAAAGTCTTATTGAATCTAATCAAAATGGAAATATACCAAGTGAGGTTTATTCAAACGAGAGGGTAGGTGAACAACAAGGCGAAGCTGAAGAAGGTGTAGATGATTTAAATCACTGTGTTCCAATTCATGAACCTATTTGTCATGGTCTTCAATACACACACACTTGGTTGCCTAATTCAGTCGGTTTAACGACACAAGAAGAGGCTGCTAAACGCATGAACGACTATCGTTCCCTGATCAATGTTGGATGTTCACAATATCTGAAATTTTTTCTGTGTACAATTTATTTCCCAATGTGTACTCCAGCTCTGAATCCACCCGCTGCCTTACAGCCATGTCAAAATCTATGTCGTTATGTCCAGTCGAAATGTGAACCGATTATGAAAAGTTTTAGCTTTCCTTGGCCAATTGAACTGAACTGTAAATCATTACCCTCAGATTCTGGAATGTGTATACAACCACAAAATTATGATTTAGATAATAAACAAGGGGAAATTTTAAGTCAAGGAATTCCATCTGAGGCCCATGGAGCCATTGCTAACTTGCTGCCAGATTTTGGTGAATTTCTAGCACATCAAAGTGCACAAAACCAACAACTTACTGGTATCCAAACTAACCAGTCAGACAACAATCATGGGAAACTATATCTAGTGGACAGTAACCAGTCTGCATTAACAAAACATCATATGCTTCACAGGACTAAACTACAAGATTCGAAGTGTTATGTTGTTGAAGTACTTTTATATTCTGAACAAGCTCATAATAATATTACATGCGCCCGTCGGTGTAGCGCTCATTTATTTTACAAACCAACTGAAAAACATTTTGCCAATATTTGGATGTTAGTTTGGGCTGTACTATGTTTAGCATCATGTGCAATGACAATTGTCACATTTGCTTTAAACCGTGCACGTTTCGCTTATCCAGAGAGACCGATTATTTATATATCAGTTTGTTACTTTTTCTACTCTACTGGATTTATTTTACACGCTCTAATTGGACGTGATTCAGTGGCTTGTAGAAACAAAATTGAAACTATTTCGTCATCACTATTGCCTAGTGGAGTATCACAAGAAGGAACGAAGAAACTTCTTACAAGTGTAGTTCAGTCGAAGGCTAATGTTACTTTCTTGATAACTGCTGGACATGAAGGTACATGGTGCACTATCGTATTTCTTATCCTGTTTTATTTTAGTCAAGCTAGTTATTTATGGTGGGTTATGTTAGCCATCTCATGGTTCTTATCAGCTTCATGTAAGTGGGGATGTGAAGGCATAGAGGCTATTAGTAGTATCTTACATATGCTCTCCTGGGCGATCCCTGCGTTGAAGACTATTATCATATTAATTATGCACCGCATTGATGCAGATGAGTTAACTGGATTATGCAATGTTGGTTATCAAAATTCAACGAGTTTACTTGCATTTATATTGTTACCACAGGTGATCTACTTGCTATTGGGGATTTTGTTTTTGTTGGTAGGTTTTCATTCTTTGGTTTCTCTGCGATCAAACTTAAAACAACATGCCAAAAGTCTCATGCCCACTGCGAACACGACAACAGGATTAGCAAACTGTTATAACACACAGTTTAAACGAAATGTTTCAGCCACATCGGCAACACCACAACAAGCAGTGATGACAAGTAGTCCAGTCATTGCTCTCAATAATGGGAATACACGACGTCTAGATAAACTGATGATAAAAATGGGAATTTTCTCTATGTTGTATATTATACCAAAAGGCTGTGTCATTAGTGTTAATATTTATAATTATATTAGTTACCCCAAATGGATGAAAACACTGGATAAACTGGCGAAACAAACAAATTGTTTGACGGAATACGGTACAAATTGGTCATCGGTTAATCAATGTCTTAGTGATAATCTCTTCCCATCAGTTGAAGCTAATATGCTACAAATATTCATGTCCTTAGTTGTCGGTATCACTTCAGGTATGTGGGTATGGTGTAACAGAAAATCATCAGAAGCGTGGATTAAGTGTATGAAAGGCAAAAGGAAAGACTTCTCTCAAAACAATTTGAATTATCATCATCGTACTTGTGGGGACGTTGTTGCCACCGGTGCTGTTGGGGATAATAATAATAATTTGTCTCAAGTTGACCAGAAAGCACAATTTATGAATTCGACTTGTTGTAATTCAAGAGGGGGGTGTGGAATAAACAGTCAATATCCAGGTAAGAGCTTTAAAAATGTAATTAACGGTTCATAAGTCTAAATTATGGTTGAATAACGAAGAGCTAAATAATTTTATGATAAAAATGAGTAGTCGTTCTGTAAAGAAAAATTACCGAGCATCACAATCCACAATACACTACTAAAAGGTGTAAGAATAATCATCCTGTTTTCATCATTCAGTAAAAATACGATATCTACTAGTTTCAAGCTTTTCCTAGCTCATTTAATAGCTTGATGTTGCACAAAAGCGTAATTTTCACTGTAGACTTCACTTTAATCATTCGTATCCATCCACTCTACTGTAACTTATCACAATGTACCGGACGAAAAAAAGGAAATTTAGAGCTTTGAATGTTCTCCGTGAAAGTTGTGCTCTTATATTCAGTATCCACTTACTAATTGAATGAAGAAATGCTAGAAATTGCACACATATTGAACATCCAGAAGTGAACCGTTTACAAATTCACGGACACGTATGCTAACCCATATCAAGTGTTGATTATATAATGGGCAATTCATCAGAGTACGGATTATTAATTAACAAGATAGCATTGTTACAAGAAGGTTTATGACAAAAATTTTCGTCGTCTACAAAACGTCTGAGGATTATTTTATGTTCATACTAAAATAACTATTCAATTTACTGGTTCAATTTTATTACTCCTTAAAATAGAATGTTTATCCCTGAACAAAAGCTGATAACATTAATGATCATTTAATCAAACTGGTAAAATTAAAACTTTATACTTTGAAGAAACAATTTAAATGAATGCCTAACAGAGAGAAATTAGAGTTTTGCAATAATTGGTCACTTGTTAATAAACAATATCTCCATCTTCATTCTTTATCGATGCATAAACTTGTTCTTGATTTCAACATTTCGAAATTCATTCATGGAGTTCAGTTATCACTGAGGTCTGCTGAATCTGAAGTTGGTAACTATTCGGTCACTGAGGTATGATGTGTTGATTAACTCCTAAAGGCGGCTAATCACATTCAAACTATGTAAATTACCTAAAACTATTAATTTACAAATGACCATCTGCTTTATCTTATTTCGAGACCTACTGTAATCTTAGAAGGATTCCAGGTGGATTCTTTTATACATATATATATATCAACATCAGGAATAAGAATACAGTAGCATGTGCTCTACCATATGATATATTTACGTATAGTCCTTAAATTGTTAGATGGAAACTCCAATCAGTGACGTCGGCAAATTTTCATGTGGTTACTACAACTAATTAGTAGCGTTAATAATAAATATGCTTATTTTTGACATTCACTCATGTTAATACCAAGCAGATATATAATTGATTGAATATATATATAATGTCTACTCAGATCTTTTGAAATTCTAGTTTGCATATAAACATTAGTTTATATATATATATATATATCACTATTCTTAAAAATCTGGTACTTATTCATTCTAATTTAATATAATCTGATTTAGCGACAATTTCAACATCTCATTATTGGATATGTTATTCTTAATTTTTGAGTTTAAATCAAACCACAGTAGTGGATAATAATAATATTTTGTCTGTTAGAATTCGAGAAATTTATCATCCACCTGCAATATCAGAAATATAATTTATCATAGCACAGTTATTCATTCACCTGGTTATCTAAATTTCATTTTTCAATTCATTCATTGTATGTTGCAGTGTAATTATTTAAATAAAACATTTGGGAAACTTGATATGTTGGATAAAATTGAAGAAGCGTGTAAAATTATTATCCTATCATATGATTTTTCTACAGTTATCAATCGTTTTTTTTTTGTTTTTGTTTCTTCTTGGTTATCCAGTTAATTTATTTTTACATAGGTTTATTTTGAGGAGATGTAACATAACATAACTAGGTACACTTTGGTATTCTAAACAGATGGTCAATGACCGGTAGCTAGGACACACATGCGTGAATGAGTGCTTCTGTACTTAAATATGCGCATAATGCTATGCACACACAGACACACACACAGACATGCTAAGTGATCGGTGATACAATAAGATTGAGGTGACAAGTCAAGTTATAGCTCCATTGAACAAATGTCGGTTACTTATTTTTTCTTTCAAAGGTAACCCAGAACGTCTTAATCCATAGGAGACTTGAGGCAATGTTAGAAGAAACGTTTTTTGTAATCGGATTTGTCAGTGTTCGGAATAAGTTGGTATAAATTCTCCAATCAACTTTATTTAATTTCCTTAAAAAAAATTTCATGAATAAAGTTAGAAGAAAAAAGAAATTTTTACCACACCAGCGAAACATCACTTGATAATTAGTCAAAGTCGTTCAACTATTTTTCTTCCAAGAAAAGGTGATTGCTATTTTAGTCTTTCAGAGAATCAAAATTATCAGTTCATCACCACACATGTAACCCTAATTAACCATACGCCCATTCCAATGACAAACCAAATGTACAAACAGAATACTTTCAAAAAATTATAATTTATGACTCTTTATTGACTGAGTACTGACAGATAGACACTAAAACTCCATCAAGATGTACAATTAGTCTCTAGTCGATCGAGCTTTGATAGTTTCTTTTGAAGAAAGATGTTTTCCAATGATCGGTAAGTCGATTTCTCCCTTAAACTATAGTAGTTTTTGATGAAAATAATATTTAAAAATATAATGATTACGAATGATTTTTTGAGATCTAGTAAAAAAAAATAGTCTCAGCTGCAGTAAGTGTCACTCTATGTAATTATTGGTATTTTCCGGCTACATCACTCTGACTCAATGATGATTTAAATAACACTTAAGTACACCTTCACATCTTCACGTATTTTGTAGCAAGAGAAGGAATCTGTCTTGTCTAAAGTAATGATTTCCTCACTTCTGTCTAATCTATTACATTTAATATATGAAATTGAAGAAAACGGCGCTGAATATTATGTTCGAATTTCAAAAGATCAACCATTCAAACAAATAATATGAAACACTGAACAGCCGTAATAACGTTTCCAAATTTAATACAGAACTATCAGCATATCTAGTTAGATGCACTCGGTTTTGATTTTGTCCTCTAATTCCCCAAGATCAGTAAAGTACAGCAAGCTTCCAGGGTTAATGTTTTAGACTATTTGATGTTTAAAAAATAAATTTATATTGAGCATAGATGTAACATACTTTCAAGCCATCCATTTTCGATGTTTTATTATTATTCATTGAGTCTAAAATATTATCGTATTTACTACACTCAGAAATTTTTCTCCGACAATACAATATAAAAAGCGAACCCATAAAATATGAAACTCTAAATTAAACAATAAGGTTTACTAATTTCAGTAAATGAATAAGTGCTTTACCATTTTTCACTATGTACGAAAATTCAAAGTGGAGATTTAGTCACTGGCTTCAAACTCACTGTTAAATTGCTAGAGTAGCTCAGATAATAGTTCTATATTTAAAGAGAGCTCTATAAGAGTTCATTACCATATTCTTATAATTCTGAAACCGCAAAGATGTTTCGAGGAGAAAGTGTAATTATCTTATCCCCACATCGTGATTTAGCTAATCGAAAGTAAATGGTTTATTCGCAATAATTAACGTTTCCCTATGAAAAGATTTACTCCTTAATGTCATATCAACATTATTAAAACAATGAACATTCACTCTACTTTAAAAAATTGAGATGGTGGAGAAAACTTGTAGCTCAGGTGGATGATTGTGGTGGTGTTTCGTTCTCTGAGCTGGTCGTACACAATTCAAATAGATGTATACTTATTCATACATTTCATGCAATACACCAGCTGGTAGCAATCAAACGTAAGTACAAAATTTCAGCAAATTACTAAATAAACTGTGTAGCTTTTCCAGAAAAAAAAGTAATTCGTTAAAGATATGCATTGTTTTATTGTTTTGTTTACAGTGTGTCAGTAAATACTCGTTTACATTTACATTACATCTTTTGTATTCAAAACGTTTAATGTTACTGTAGTTTTCCCTGTAGTGAGTTTTTGTGGCTAGAAAACAGTCATTAGCATTGATCTGTAAAATAAAGAATTTGTTTTATTTTCCTGGCTATTCATTGTTCGCCTCCCTCCTTTTTTTTAAATCAATAAAAATGTATGTCGGTTATAGGCATACAAGCTTCAGATTTATTTGTTAAACTAAAAGTCCATGTTTGCGTGTATTCACGACAAACTGTTTATGGTTATTAGGTGAGTAAAATCAATAAATAAAAAAACAAACAGCAATCTGTTTATGTAATGTCACAAAACTAATCGGCTAATTTTTCACTGTTCTACAAACAAACCATAATCTGGTTAGAAAAACTGAGTTTATTATTATTATTATGAAGTAAAAAGATGTTTGTCGAGTAAGAATTTCATGTTTTAAATTACCACGTAATAACTTTGAGACTGATTAATTATACCGAAAATGTTTAAATGATATTTCTCAGTTTTTCAGGCTGAGGGATAATAGATTTTTCTAAGTCAGCATATCGGTTCCCGAGAATATCGTCACTTTTCTTAAAGCTTCAGGATGTGAATTTCCCTGGAACTATGCGTTAACTGTATTGGTTAGATTATGTAAAAAAAGGTTCTCATATCAGGTGCAATAATCAACTGAACATGTCCAACTGTTTCCTCATGTAATTGATAACCTTAATTTTTCTTATCACAACCAATATACACTAATCATCATATCATCAATTTTTACTTTGTATTTCGCTGTTATCACTGACTAATAAACTGTCCTAAATGGTTTAACAATTTTTGTTTGCGAATAAAAATATTACTGTATATTAGAGTAAAGCATGATAGAGATCTAATTGTATTGGTTTTTTTATAACTTTAATCCATTTTAGTTATGCAGCCTAGTTCACAAAGTCATTTCTCTAAAATTGAGTTTCAATGTTCCTGATTATTTTTTTTAGGATAGATTGCTTTCGTTAGTTAGGGAAAGTGGGAACATTTACATTTACATTTACTGTGAACATTCATTTTAGGTATTTGTATTTAATTTTCCTAGTGTTTTAATGTTTAAAGGCTTTAATAACAAATTCTCATTCAGTCTTCATCTTTAATTGTCTAACAATTGTAGTCAGTCTGTTATGAAACACAAGCTTTTTGTTGAATGGTCCTCAATAATGATAATATGCATTTTACTTAATGATGACTAGTTTAGAGATCGGTTGGTGGTGTTATTGAGACACAGTTAACAATAGGATTTTACCATGTTAAGAGTAAGATAGATTCCATAGATGACTCAGTGTTATTGTCACACAATATAGCAAGCTACTGGAAATTCCAAAATTGCATTGTGGAATTTCTAGTGGTCTACTGATGGTGTGCTTCCAATCGGAGCTACAGATTCTGAGTTCGATCTCGTATGATGAAGTAAAATGACCTTATTAAATTACTTTAGCATATTAGCTTATCGAATAGTTATCCCTCTGTGTGTTGAAGTGTCCCTACAGATGTGTAAACTACAGCGTTCATATTTCTCTCTCTGCTACCGAAATATCTCATCATCAACCCATAACCATATAACTATCTATAGTATATTAGCTTAAACAGATCATATGACAGTAAAATCCAGCCACATCAATCCTACAAACCTAATATTTTATTTATTCGTCTTCAAAACTGATTACTCATCAACTAGACTAATTGAAACATGTTAAATGTGTACAAGGTTTTGACTGGTTATGATTGGATATTGAACGAGACATTTATGTCTAGACAATATAAAACCAATAGCACTTAAAGAACTTGATTCTTTGCAGTTACATTAAACTTGTTTTTCTGATGATAAAATAAGAATCATTTATTCTACTTTGTTGTACAAACGATATGTTTGTCTTCTGCATAAGTTTGTCCTAAATATACAAGAAAGAATAATTACACTTTGTAAATTTGTATAATGTGAAATATTATGAATTGTTTCATGTGATTTTTGTTTTCAGATCGACTATCTAATTTCATGTGAATCCGTCTAAGTAAGTGTAAAGGTCAACAATGGGCCATTACTAGATGATATGTATTCGTTGTGTTAGGGAAAATAATTTTTTTGGTCAAAGGTTAAAACTATGATTGAAAAGATTAGTAACTTATGTTTTATTCAAACGTCTAATCTGGCATAGTATTTTTAAAAATATAATTTCATAGTTGAAAAAAAAATAGGAAACAAGAAATTAACTGTAACAGTACTAAATATTGTAAGGTAGTTGACATGATGACCTTATTGAAAGGCATCTTATTGTTATTGTAGCACCACACATAAATCTTGTACTTTGATCATTGTTGAGCTTGTATGTGCATGTACGCTTGGGCATTACGTGCCACCTACATATATAGTTATTTGATTAGCTTTATCGATTAACAGTTTGAATAATTCGATGTCGACTAGATATATTTTCATTACCTTCAGTGTGATTTTTTTCCTTCATAAGGAGTAAAAATGGAACTTGTTATAACATTTTAAAATAATGTTTACTGATACAGAAGTTCAATGCATAGTAATCCACGCGACGAGTATGATTTACTCTCTCTGTATGAGTGACTGACAATAAGTTTCTACTATTCAGAGCATACAAATCTGATAGGAATAAATGAAATAATTATGAGAAGGCTTTATCAAACCCCTACTGTTTTTGTTATTAATAAGTTATTGGAACTGACGTGAACAATTATCTACAAGCATATTAATCATGGACAGTCTTGAGTTATTCTTGTTCAATTTTGTACAAAATAGTTTATTCAGACTATAAAATTTTGCTTCGAAATAGTGTTTCGTTCAGTTGTGCCTCTGTTTCTTAGCTGCTATTAATACAGTGTGAATTAACACTAGATTTTTACATAATGGAGTGTGATATTGTCATACTTGTACTCAGATGTAAGCTACGTTGACACACAGATTACACTTATCGATAGATTTTTTTGATTTTAATCATTTTGTTCGATCGTATAAATAATCATGAAATAATCAGCTCCATTAAAACTGTTTCTAGTTATGTAATGTTCTCTGTATGCGAAATAGTTTAGTTCTAAAGCAAGAAACATTCACTGATGCGCTTGTCCAGAACAACATTGAAAGTTTCACAATTAGTCCTATCATTTCATAAGTTAATTCTATTAGAGACCTTCAATAATGAATATTTGAGTTTCACTTACAATGTAAGTATATGCCATCATGGACTACCATATAATGAAGTTCAACACTTTCAGTAAAACGTTTCTAAAAAAGAAAATAACGATTATGGCACTTTCCAGCGCTGTTCCAATCAGCTAAGTAACAAACGTGTACTACTTTACAAGTGGCAAACTTTATCCATTTTTTTCATAAACTACAACAGTATATCTCCAGTCTCTAAGTGAATAGTAAGCAGTAGGTAGATAAGTGGATAAGGAGGATAAGAGTCTTAAGTAAGCAAATAACTAGATAATTAATTATGTCATTTCTATTTACTTAGAAAGGCAATACTTCCAGAGTAGGCGGCCTATGCTCCACTAGGATAATAGGCATAAGTAAGTAAGTAAGTAAGAAAGGCAATACTTAGCGTACTAGCATAAAATAACATCATACGCAAAACAATCTAATAGTCTAATCACATTGATAACCAAGGCATCAATGCTAATTAATTAAAAAAAAATTCAGTAATTTCATCATCATTTTATTATTGGCAGGAACCATCAGAGCTAAATAGAAAATGTTGAGATGAACCATACTTGTTTATCAGGGTGAAATTAGTTTTCTTGTGAATCATTTAGAAAACCAATCACTTATACCACCGTGACTGCACTATCTCTGTCCTAATATTAATAGAACAAAGGTTGTTACAGTAATTAATCATGATATTTGATCTATTGAAGAGGTCAGACAGATCAGTCACTATCATTTTTAATCCCTTACTAACAAAACAGAAGCTGAATCATGGTTTATTCGGTTAATTAATATATAAAGTCAAATAAGTGGTTATCAGTTTTCTAATTATCTGTTTGTCTAGAAAAATTTCACCGGTTTAATTTGCTTTAATTTAATGACTAGTAAAAGTCAGATTTGATTCAGCTAAATTTAACATGTGTGGTAAAACCTGGTGAACTTTATTGACCAATGAAATGATTTATATTTATGATTTCATTTGTTGTATTGTTAGTCATTCTAGTGTGTAAATAGAAATGTACAGAACTTGGCGACTGGTTTTACTTTTAGCAATGACAATCTATCCGCTAACGGTTTCAAATTGTTAAAACTTCTTCGGTTTATCTTGATTCTGATATATGTTACATTAAATTACAAACATGGAGAATAGGTCAGCGGTATAGTAATATTGTTATTAGAAAACAATGAGCAATTTATTTCATTGTCCACTACCAAGGACAATAGATCTCCACCATCTCAAGATAGTTTGTCTGTTATAAATATGAAAGTGTATATTAATAAAACAAACCAGTTGAAGTATATGTACAAACCGATCATTCACTTAGTTAATTGTCTTGTTAGAATAATGGTGAATTTTATTCATGACAAACAGGTAATGAATGTTACGGTCCTTATATATATTGCTAAACGACAGTTCACATCACGTAACTGTATTCCATCTCTTCTATTGACGCTAGTTTTGATCTATCTTTACAAAAGCCAAAACGCTTTTGAAGTACATTTGTCTTACCCTCGTTTTCAATCTATTTTCAAACTCCCTGAGTTCATTTGAGAATTTAAAAACATGTCTTATTTTTTGTGTTCTTTCACCTCAAAAATTCAACCTTCTGAATATCTCTCCCTCATATCCTATCCTTTACATTCATTAATACTGATCTAATGGTATCTTTGTCATACTCTAGTGATAATACTAGTCATTATACTCTAATTATTTATAATCCTTTTTACTTATTCTAACATTTCTTTATTGTATAAGGTTACTAGACTGAACATTTTAGAAGCGCTTTAGATTAACTAGATGAAATTGAATTTAATTCAGTCTATTTTCTGCCTCTGTAACAAGCTTGCTGCTTCCGTTTATCACATTTGTGGCTCTCTCAAAGAGAGTGTACTAACGTATGATCTAGATATTCCTCAGAATGTGTTGATTTCCTCAACATACTAGTTCTACACTATTTTTATATATTGCTTCAATCAGATGATCTATAAATTATAGTTTGCGGTCGTCAGGTACGAACTCCTTGGTCAATTTCTTGTTTTTCTGAACAATGTGGTGTGTTTGTGCCATATATTTCAAATAATCTGGTCATACATATACTTGTCAAGGAATTTTCATGAAAATTAATAGTGGTCAGTTAATTTGAAATTCAAATAAACATTAAGTGATAAGTGTAAATAAAGAAGAGAGAAATTCAACGTATTACAGAAACAATATATCACATTTTTCAAACCAACTCTGTTTTCTCACTGTTCTATCAAAATTCATAAAACAGACTAAGCACTTTAAATATTGTTTTTCGGTTCAAAAATCTCTTCCGATCTATGTTGTTTGATTATGACAAACATTTTATCCACATATCGTAACCGAATTCTTGGTGAACATCCTTATATTATAAGTGCATTATTTTGTAGAGCATGTATACAATAGCCTTTACTGTCTAACCCATCTCTACCCCTTTCCTGAAAAAAGAAATGAGGGAAAAACTAGGTATGGTCGATAGCCTCTATGGTTGAATGCGTCCAACCGCTACCTCGCACCTCAACATAGTCAGCGCAATTTCGGGCCACCTAGACTAGTAGTCACATTGTAAGTTGACTGATTGAATTTGCTCAGCACTAAGAATCTCCTGACATACATGACACTGATCACTACTCACCGACCAATCACTTGTAACTATCTGTACTACCGACTACTGATTTTGGTCTGTAAGTTCGTTCAGATTTTGATGAATATTCACATCACTCTCCATAAATCATTCAAAAAAGATTGTTATTTTTGTCGAACAGAAAAATCCTCGGGAAAATTCCCAGCGTAACATGTTTTTTTTATAAAAAAAAAATTTGTTTTACGTTGATTTAAATTATCATTTATGTATCACGTAGATTCATTGTAATACTGATATCGATAAACATATAAATGGCAACCAGTCATATATGCATTCACACTGATTAAAAAATAATCTGAAAAATATACAGGCACAACTGATAGGAGCTGTAATTATTGAAAAAAAATATCATATTTCGAAGCGAATAAATATACCTAATGAAAGTGTATATGTTACTAAACAAGGACACTTTTTATGAGAACATAAAGTAATCTGATATGTAGGTAATCACTTAAAAAATAATACTATTTTAGATGATAATTCTTGAACACGATGATTGCTGATATTATATAAGACCTATTTCTTAGACTGGAAAACGCTAATATATATATATATATATATATATATATATATATATATATATATTTCGTTTTCATCTATGCAGAGCTACACTTAGCTTAACCTAGTTGAAGTCACTAATTAATTGGAAAAATAGACGAAAATAGGTTTTGTCGAAAAGTGAATACACGAATAAGATCTGGCTGTATTTTCATGTCTCTTATTTATTATTGTGCGAAAATTGAAGAAAATTTCCATTATACAAACCAAAACTAGTTAGGTTCATTTCACAATCAATTACACTATTGTATAGTTGACCAATAAGATATTCTTGAACTTTTACCCGTATTAGTTACTTCGGTAAAGTCATACAAGTTAGCTGAATCTTAACCAATTACCAGAATGACTTCACAGTATTTTTCCTATGTAGTGTTTCCAGGTGCTAGTGCATTCGATCATTGGATCGATATTTGGTTTGTCTTTGTTTGTCCCTTGGTCTGTATTATAATGTTTGTAAGGATTTTCTTGATTTTTTCTCTACCTCTATTCCTTCAAGTCTTAATAATCTGCTTTTAATCTTGAAGATGTTTTCATGTGGAGTAGAATTCGTTTGGTGATCTTTGTTGTTGATGTTGTGCTAGGTGACCGGTTTGACAAACATTTCTTGATGAAATTCTATGCACTGACAATAAAAGCCTTACGATTTAATTATGCAGCTCAGACAACAAAACACTCACCGCCAAACCAATCATCATGAGCTGCAGATATTCCCCAACGTTTTTATTCCGTTACAAGCATAATGATGATTAAAACGACATGATTCCTTTGATGAAATTCACTGCAAATCAACATTTATGTCGAAAAAAATGTCACTGATTGACCGATAACATATTAACTTGACAGTTTATTTTATCATGTTACGAGACCCTGTCGTATAATTGTTCATCATTCTTTATCGATCTTGATAAATATTTAAGCTTCTGTTAGTTACATTTTTACTCCTTAATTCAGGGAAATGACATGTTTTATTCTGCAAATCATTATCAATAAAAATAGTGCTGTGATTACGATTAGTATAACCGTTGTTGTGAATATAGACATATCGTCTAGTATTATTATAAAAAAAACTCGCGTCTGCTATCACTATAAACATTTCAGAATGATTTAGCCAAGATGAGTTCATCATTGATACAATCTATCTTGTCTTTAAAAAATATCCCATATTCTCTCAAACATCTTTTTCTGATTATCTGAAATGATTAGTTTGAAATATCAATTAAAATAGGTGCTTGCTATCAATAAAAGGTTACTCATATACAATCTTACAAAATAATGTTTACATGCAATCTTTGTGAAATATTTTGTTTTTCGCTAGTTTTAATTCAGTAACAATGATAAACTTATGGCAGCGGACGAAAAATTTATCGTTAGACGATTATCTTCATATTTTAGGAAATACCAACAATTTCGATAGTTTAATGAACAATGCAAGTCAGTTGGTAGTTGATTCGTCTCAGTGTTATCAACAACAGCAACAACAACAGCAACATCAGCATGCAATGACACGAAACAACGCGAGAAATTTAATGACTTCTGGATCATTTAATCTATCATCCGGAACAGCTTCATGTACAAGTGCAGTGCCGTTGTCTTATGGTTTAGGAACAATGGATATGGCCTTATTAAATTCAAACGAATCCAATTATTGTATCCGTTCGTCACAAAGACAAACCGTGAAAATAAGGCCGACTAATATTGGACGACCTGACTTTTGATTTATCTGTGCATTATGGTTGAATAAAGTTCAACCATGGTTATATTTATCCAAAACAGTTGATATTCACGCACTTGTAAACAAGATGTTATATCATATAAAACTTGAAACATTGAACGAAGGTCAAATATTAAAAGAATTACTTTCTTTGAGTCTCATTCAATTTATTTTGACGAATAATGACATGATTTCCATTATATTATTGCATTATTCATAAATGATGATTCCTTCATTTGTTTCCCTTTAATTAATTATTTTTCAGTTTAAACACACTGTTCTCATCTTTGTAAATAAGTTAATTTGTTACTGGTGTTCCAGTTAGTTTTCTTCTATTCTTTACATTTTCTGATGAAAATCTGGAACCTGAAACTAATCAGTCTACATATTCTAACATTCATTTACATTACCATACATTAATCTATCTAGAATTTACTTTCAGTTCACTTATTGATTGGAGACAAAACAAAATAAATCAAATTATATTTGAAAGAGAAATGATTCGGTGATATTTTAGGTTGATGTTGGCTAGCACAGTAAAACAAATCAACAATTATTAATTATAACTTTTATCAAAGTAGCTTATAAATTCCTTTTCAATTGAATAGTACTGTATATGCGTAACTTTAGACTTGTATTCTGTATAATTTATTATTTTAATTCCGTTTTATTCGTAATTTATATGCTATTTTAAAAAATTTTAAAATTTCCATTTTGAAAATGTAAACGTATTCAGCTTTCACAAACAAATATATATAAGTACTCAGCTTAAATGATCGTAATCAAAGCTATACTTTTCTTGTCGACATCCGTTCAAAGTAAGGAAAATGGAAAAAGCATCACTGAGAACACAAAGAAAGAGCAAACATTATGCAAAACTTTTCCGACAAGACTGAAGATTTATAAAGAATTGATTATTTAAACTTTTTAATTGAGTAGCTACACGGCGGAACTCGTAATCTCTGATCAATCTCTCCGTAATAGTAGTAGTAGTATTATAAACTAACTAGATATCTTTTTTCATATTTTCTTTTAAATCGGTCATAGAAGGATTTTGTGGAAGCATGATGATTAGTGAAGCATAAATAAAGTACTGAATGTTGTCACTAGTTAGTGCTGTGGAGTTTCTTCACCCCCTGATATCAAGATTAGAGCATCGATCGTCTTTTGTAAGAGTGACTGTCTGGATAATCTTCCTACTTATACATCCTAGTTGGCTTTGGAAACAGTGGTAAAACCAAAAAAAGTTAATTGTAGTAACTGATTTGTACATATGTAACTCCATGCAACTAAAAGTAATATTCATTCATGATGAGGATTGAATACATGTTGACCACTAGTCTGATTATTGACTGTGAAGTTTGATGAACCAGTAAAAAAGAGTCAAAAACAGCATCACTATCGTGTAAACACCGCCTATTGTTTATCTGTCTGTGAGAATCTCCCATATAAACAGTTCAGAAGATTTATAAATACACTCCAGCAGCATGAAATATAAACATCGGTTATGCCAAATGTGAAGAATATAAAGTAACAGGAAAAAACTGAATTTCAGCCCAAATATTTGTTATGAATAATGAACATCAAAACATAAAAATGGCACACATGAAAAAAATATGAGTGAATTTATTCAGATATTTTAATTCTCTGGAAAACAATGTACTTTTTAAGTTTACAAATCTCTCCCCTGTTCAAATTACCCAGTGGACAATGAGTAGGAATTTGAATGGAATACCCTTTTACTCAAGCTATAATCTACATATCAAGAAAACTGGGCATAATTTATTTAATCCAGGAGATGAATAAGGTGAAAATAATATCAAACCTTGATAGTGTTACAAATCCAGTCTTCATAAAAACTCACTTAAGGTCGACAGTATTACACTCAGCTTAACAATAACTGCATATAAATTACCATACAAGCCTAGTCATTTCATAAATTCTTAATCAGTTTGTAGCCAGGTAGCGTCAAATTTTAGGTGGAATAACAATAGTAACTAGGATGTAGTAAACCCAACAAACGCATTCTAAATTGAACAACATGCATACCATGTACTCATGAAACATTTTTTACTGTAAAGTAAATGCTTTTCTTTCTCTCATTAAAAGTTACTGTCTACTAAGTTGTTAATAATGTATATATATATATATATATATATATATATATATATATATATGAGTCAAAGTAATATGAAGATTAAGCTCACTAATTGAAAAGTAGTATTTACAATAAGTAATATTGACGATGATAACCCACCACTTTCAAAGCATCATTTAAAGATGACATTATAAAATCAGTAAAGTCTAATTAGAACAATAAACTAAGATAGCGGCGATATCATGGTAACAGTGCAGACATCGTAAATAAATATCCACGATCAGTCGTTTATGTCATGAATTTATGTAAATTTACCCTGTATTGTCAAGGGCAATTTTACATTAGTTTTCAGGAGAACCAAAGAGACTGTGCTCATGTTTTACTATAACTACATGAACAGTTCGGCTCAATCCTGTGGTGCAACCACACAGGTACCTGATACCCTGGTGGACCATTCACACCATTTATATATACACACTGGTATATATATTTCCGATCCATGATCGTGTCAATCAATATGCAACGCATGAACAGGCCATTTTGACCCATCCCGCTTACATGACTGTCAAACTCATTACTATTAGGAATGGTGATATGTAATACAGAACCCCAATGACAATGGATCTCGGGAATGTTGCAAAACAACCACCTATATCAATGAAATCAGTCGCCCTGCTAACCAAGTTTGTATACAGACTGTTAGAAATGCTTACCAAAGCAAAGACAAGCCATACACAATGTTCACAGCGAACCTCTAGTCTCATAGGAGACCTTCAGCTCTATATAGCAGTATAGCATATGGTGTACACATATATGGCGCAGGATAGTAGAAGAGGCAGCCCATCTTGAAGCAAATAGGCCCAAACACTTCTATTACCCTTTGTCTCATGTCGGACCTGAGTTAAGGATAGTATCGCTACGATCAGTCGTACTGTAACTAATTTCACTAACGAGAAAAACGTTCTAAACTATTTACTACATTTTAGAATGTTGAAAGAAACGCTCATCGCTAATTGTTGACCCTAAATTCTGCCTAAAGAAGAAAAGGATATCTGAAATCAAACGATGCTTCGTTGGAATGTACATTATCAAGAGAGATCGATCAGAAATACAGATTTTTTAAAAGTTCATAGTCAGATGGCTTCTAGACTTCTTCATGTACTTCAAAAAAAGTTACAATAGGAATAATGGTTACAGTGACGGTCAAACATAAAAGTTACGTAGGATTCATTGATGAAGTTTTAATGAAGTTTTAATACATAAAAATCACCTTGTTGATTCGCAAGAAGCAATCCATATTAACAACGAGAAGCGCAGTATAGTGTTATTTAACAGTTATTATTGTTTCTCTAATGAATTCTATGAAAAAAAGCTGTGACGTCATAGAGACCGTTTCATAAATTTATCAAGAAACCTAGTCAATTGTGTTTTCAACTACAGCCCTGAACGTTACAGATATGAAATGTCTGTTGGACATGGAACAGTTTACAAATTATTTCTTAACTTTAAAACCCGAAAATGATTTATAAACAGGATTCATATCTCTATTGAATGGACTGAACATCAAGAAGATTGTTTTATATTCCAAGTGAAAATACATTGTTAACCTCCCTATAAGCATAGAAATTGGATTTCTGATGACTTGGAAATCATTGTAAGTTACTTCTTCTAGGAACGAGTTTCTTTTAGTTAACGACAGTTTAGTTATTTGAAGGTACAGATCAGATTAGTTAGTTGTATATACAAAAAACTTCAGTTATATCATTCAGGGATAGAGATATCCGATTGTCCAATCTGCTCAGTCTGTTCAAGACTGCAATTGGAACACAAAACGGAACGACTCCTTAACAATGGAGTTCTATATTCAGATGCACCTATATGAACATAGCTAAAGGCTGAACTCGTAATCGAAAAAAACGCAACTGTTTGTTTGCGTGAACTAACTATCTGGTCTAATTTACTCCTCATAACAAGTAAACTAATGATGACTTGAAGATTCGCCGAAGAAGTGGCTTACACCTAATTCTCTTTCGGCAGACATTGGTATTTCTCGTCGCACTTGCAATATTAAAAGTATATTCTTATTTTTGTAGTCAATATTTACAGCTACAGGTATATATTAATAATGATTGGGTTTGTTTTGCTGTTCCATATACTCAATAACAAATTCACCAAATTCAACGAAAGTACATTGTCTTTCAAATATTAGTGTTGTTATTAGCTTATATATATATATATATATATATATATATATTTGCACTTTCGGTTATACCTAGTTTGGAATTTAGCCTTTTATTTGTCAAAACTAGATCAAGCACTAATTTTATTGAATAGTATATCTAGTGATCAGGATAAAACTGTAAGGCAATATGATTTCATAAACATTCATTAAGACACATTTGATTCATTGCTGCTTTCTTAATCCCTAGCTTCTGTTGTAGTTTACTGAACCAAACTATGAAAGCAGGTTTTAAGATTTACCAATTAGTTTATCAATTAACACTGGTAGTGAATTAAGTTTGAAACCTATTGAAAATCTTGAACTAAAGCACCGTGTTATGCGAAAAAGATGACCTTTTTCAAAAGTAATCTACCGATTAATCTGATTCATTCAAACTACTTTGAAGCTTAAAACCGCCAATTTTTTAGCTCACAAATGATAAGCTTAGTTTTTAGGTTTTCTTTCGATCTAGACGGGAATAGACAAACTGAGTAATTTGTATTTTGACCATTGATTAATCCTGTACTGTTGTTGTACTTTAGTTTACATAACAGGCGTTGCTATTGGTGCTCATTTGTTATCTGATTTTGTTTAAACAGACCATCGTATAATAAATTAGTCATAAGTTAGAAAGGGAAATAATATTTTAGTTTATTTTCATTTGTATTGAAAGCACTAAATAGATAATTTATCAACTTGACTACATATATTCAACTCTAGAAGAGATGAAAAGAGCCGAAACTGTGCGTGATTTCGACAACGCAAGAAATAAATAAATAAATGGAAAAAAAATTAGGAGACGGAAACTAAATGAAAAGCAATTAATAATGAATTAATTGTTCCATTAATGGTAAAGTTGAGAGCTAGTGCCGATTTCTGCTGAGATGAAAACTAACATTCAACCAGCTTCACACATTCATTGACATTAGCACTCGGTTCACTTTGAAAACTACCAACTTTATCCAATTGTATAGTTTAATTCTTCCAGCTTGAGTGTTTGAGGAAAGAACTCGACTAAGTCTTTCAGTTAAATCTCTTGATCTTATTGTTTCTTCTTTACAAGGTGTTGTTCAGTCATTAACTGAAGTCTGGGCTTGAATTGATTTGTTTTCACTGGTTCAGTTGATGAAGTTGATGTTTTATTGACATGGATTTGGTAAGAATTCGGCAATACTTTTTTTATCTGAAGAAGCACTTCGGCAATCGCTCATTTTTATGAAATCATTATTAATTGTCACCTGTTATGTGACGCTATATGGAAGACTTAGGATTAAAAACACAAACTGAACCAAAGATGAATATGATACTGAAAAGTATGAAGAATGAGTTAATCATCGACCGCAATGTATTCGAACGTTTAACGACACCGAGTTCTTCAATCCCACTGTTTTATGGGCTCCTGGATGTACATAAAAATGATCTCCTCCTTCTCTCAGTAATCGATATGAATAATTCACCATATCATGTGATCGTCCGTTGCAGTCTTAAACATCAATGAGAAGATTTGAACAACCAAAATACACATGCTCAAGAATGGAGAACTTCAACATTGTGATAAATAAAGCATTTTTTTGTTCACTAAATTTAGTTGTAACACAGCCGTAACTTAAACTAGGCTTCATTTTGTCCAAAATACTCATAAGAAAAACAAACAAAAGAACCTAGAGCTTGATGTAAAGATATATCAATTGTTTAATAGAATATCGTGAAGAGCAATTCTAGTCATTTACTTCGATTTGATTTGTTTGTCGTGTTGGATCAGTTATATTTAGTGAATGAAACAGCTTAATTCTTGATAAAATTAAACATAAATTATCTAAGTAAACTGGCGTCATTGTACTGAGCTAAGGTGCTAATATGAAATTTTGTCACTATTTAAATGAAAATATTATTCAATTCGTCATCGGTAAATATATTCGCATGATAACGATTCACTAACAGTAAACATTGTAATGGTTCTATTATTTTATGTAGTGTGAACGCTCAGTCGTGCAAAAGTAACAAATCCTCATATTCTACAAGCGTAATACGGCCACATTTACAACTTTTTGATTCGTTGCGCAGAGTTGAAAGTAAATGAAAATGTGTATGACAGGAATTAATGGTCTTTTTCAAAGAGTATTCATAGTTTTTTATAGAAAATTTTGTACAAATTTGAACAAATAGTTTCATGAAAATTAACCTCCAAGTACATTAAAACAAAAAATAATAATTGTGAAATTCCGAGCGACTACAATTAAAAATAAACTTCGATTAGCTCCGTTGTCCCGTCCAATTTTCATACTTTTTAAATAATCACAGTGTTCAAAAGTAAGTATTCGTTTTAAGTTTATCTTGTCAGAACATAAAATCCAATACATAGTGATGTCAGTAAGATGCAGGCCAAACAGCTATAGAAATCAAAGCTGCAAATGTAAGATATCCAATAACAGAAAAACAGGTTATCAGTTATAATAATTTTAAGTGAATCACTGGTGACGCTTATTTGTGAAAGAACATATTATCCAAAGTCTTTCAACACATTTTGAAAATCTTTTTCCTTTATTCATTCAGATAATAATAAGTTTGGTTTAGCTTTGTATTCGAGAAATCATGAAAGCTGATTAGAGAGAAGCCAGATCTCTCAAATCAACTTAGGTGATTAGTGAGGTAACTGGGATTTTGGAGAACTGGTTTGATGAATTATTATCAGCTGAAGAACCGTTGACAACAAAAGGGTATTAAGTTATTAAGAATTGCACACCAATAAGCCATACAGAGATAGGGCAAGATAACCAAAGTGGTGTATATGAACTAGTGGATTCCAACTAAGAAGTCTAAAAGTAAGACACTTGTCAAGGGCTATGAAAGGCCGCGACACTATTCTTAGTGGAATCGTTGTTTCCTCCTTTTAAAGATCGGAAATTGCAAATAGGATATTTTTCCAATATTCTAATTCTAATGGTTCTGCAACGAATATGAATGGTCGAAAGGATTTTCAAGTAGTTTGAATAAAATACTCCATCATGTAGGCTTTATGCTTCTATGTATATAAAATCTAGCGAGAATTTAATTGTAATCGTATCAGCGAAAAATTAAGACGATGGATTATCAATGAAGGCGTTAGATCATAGTCCATTCTTTAGCTGTGTTATACTGATTACCCTAAATAATACTATCCCATTGATACTCAAACTATGCGGCTATCATTATGAAGCATTTGGCTTTCTAGACCTCCGAGGTGAAATATTTATCATTGTTATTTACAAAAGATTGAAACATCGAACGGACATGACATTCTCGCCGAAAATATACAAAAATTATTTTTAATAGCATTACACTGTAAATATTACCTTATGGTAAACAGGTAACCTAATTACTTAAGCAACTAAAACACACACACAGAATACCTAGTTTGGCATCATAAATAATTATTAGCCTGTTTCTCTATTACAACGATTAGAAATCAGTGAACTCTTTTGTGTATAGTCAACATAACTGGCAGAAATAAGTTGCCTATGATTTGTAATTATTTTGCATTTATTCTACAGTCAGATGAATAGCAATTGGCCAGTTTTTCTTAGAAAGGAATTATTCCAGTTATTTAAGATGTTTTATTGTTCCACAGAATTAATGTTTGTCGGCACCGGATTATTTACAAAGTTAATTGGCATTTTTCATTTGAATGGGGATACCTAGGGTAGTGTTAGCAAACTACCTGCTTTTTGAGGAATATATATATATATAGACATGTAAAGTTTCTAGTAAAGATATCCTATAATATTTCATGTAAAATGGAGTAATTCATTTGATACTTTATTTTCACTTTGGTATAGTCAGTGTTATCGTTTGGTGTTTTAGTTATATTTATTTGTTTTCTATATCATAAAGAAGAAATTGAACTGTTGAAGCATTAGTCACCTCTGTTGCTTACATGCATGCAATAACATGAATAATAAATGAGGTCAGTTTTCCTCACCTTTGAAATGGAATGAAAACATAAAAGGATATTAATAATAATGATAATGGTAATAATAATAATAATAATAAATATATATGTATGCATGTGTTTATGCATTGTTATCGTACATGAAACATTGTTTAAATCTGTACATTTAATACTAGTTTTTTTTGGTACAAAGAATTCAACAGAAAACACTGTGTATATTTATGAAACGCCTTCTGTTTTCTCATATTCATTATCAGATAATATTAAAAGGGGAAAACAGATTGCAATGAGATTTTATTTTTTCTAACTACTAATTTTGGATCTTATCAAGGCTGAAGTTACAAAAGGCTTGGTATTGGTAAATTCCACTTTCTAGGAAGTTCAATTATCTGAAGTTATCTGAACGAGATACGCCAAGTTAGAAAATGAATATGTTTCATCCTACAATTGGTACTCCTTGAAAAACAAGCTACTGGTTTATTTAAAAATTTTCAAGTAAGGATAACATTAAAAGCAATTAGTTTATCTTACTTCACTTAAGCTGTAACTGTTACAAATGCTTCCACATATATGCTATTCACATGACAAAATAATTTACAAGTTCACAAGGTTAGCATAGAAGAACATTTAAACTGAATGAATTTCTATCTAAGACATCGTTCAGTCTCCATAGTATGATGATATTATTTTTAATCGAGTGACTAACTTGTAGCTTTTAACTTCACATTTAATTTGTCCAACCTCTTGAACCCGTGGTTTATTTCTAGCACTTTCTCTGTGGTATAGTTTGACAATATGGTAGCTATTTGTAAAGGCATCATACAGCGAAAAAAAACTCATCTAAAGGAGTAGCAAATTGTATTCAAGACTACCATTATACTAGATTTTATTTAAATCAAACTAAATGTGATGACTGGAACTTGTGTCACGATGAAATTAAAATTATTGCCTTAAACCATTAGTAACGTTTCAGTTTCGCCTTGATAATCACCGTAACGTTCGTTGATTGAGTGAATTTTATCAACCAAGTTACTATGTAGCTACTAGTACAAGCGTTTTCACTTTACGAGGACTTCGTTTTAATGTCGGTTATCAATCAATTCATTAAAAAACTAATACAAAACAGTTCATTCTTACAGGAGGTCAGTTATATCCCGAATAGCTTGTCAGCATTGAGTTCGACAGGAATACTGGATTTCGTAGGTTTCAATCTCGCGGAAACTATTGATTTCTTCAAAATGGCGGATAACCCCCAATCCAAACTAATAGGATGCTCATGTATGGCACAGTCTAAAGTGTACATACTAAAGATGATTTCTGAAAACAAGATAATATTATCGAATACATGTTTCTTATAATCGTTTAACCTTCTAATATGAAATTAGTCGAATTACACAACGTGAAAATTTTTCACTCCGTTTACACTAGAAAAGAAGTATTCGACGAACAGAATTGTTATTTACTCTAGTTATGTTGTCATTAACTAAGAACACGCTTAATGATGTTATCCACCTTCAGAAAATAGATATTAACTACCTTTATTCTTATTCACACTGAATGTATACAATGTCTGAATATTTTTGCAGATTTATGACTATCATTATTTGACTTGTATTTTTTTTTCTTTTCTAAATCCTGAACTGATTGAAACATTTCACTCATCTTTTATTTTTTCTGAAACCCACTATACCAATGATCTTTCAGTGAGACATTAATATTTAAAGTATCATTAGATGTTCATGTTTATTACGACTGTTTCATGCATTTCTATTTACGATGGAATACTGCAAATAGACATACACAGATCTTTTAACGCGCACGCGCACGCACACACACACATACACACACACAAATCCCCTATCAACATGGACAGAAAGTTGTAAGTTGATTACAAATACATTGACATACTCAATGACACAGCTAATAATATCTTTCCTTATTTTTTTACAACTGTTTTTAATAAAATGTTTATGTTTTAAAAATTTTTATGACTGTAAAAAAGTTCTCATTAGTTGCTTGATGATTTTTGTTAGTTAGTTAGTTGGTGTGTTCGATTTTTGACAGAGATACACCTGATCTGGAAAAAAGTAGAAAACAGTGATCATCATCGTTCCTGATACACTGACACACACACACACACATTAAGAGAGAGAGAGAATAAAACAAGTAAAACACAAGTTGTTTGAATGCTTTTCCAGCGCATTACAAAAAAAAATACTATAAAAAAATTTGTTTATCTAGTTTTCTCTACTATAATGGAAAACTGACATTCTGCAAAGTGTGAATGTTCATAAACCTGTTTATAGTCAACTTCGTACCACATATATCACATATATCTATTACTGTGTGCTTTTACACCATACTCTATTTTAAATAATAATAATAAAAAAAAATGTTATTTATGCCTAAAGGAAAATACCTTGTCAACTGTTCAATTATTTTTATGATATGACTGATGTTTTATTAGTTATTTCAGTCTTTTTATTTTTTTTTTATTTTTGTTTGTATCAACTAGTTAGTTGAATTTTATAGCCAGAGAAAACTAATCGATGAGATGACTTTTCTCCTGGATTTTGTATTCTCCATTTCATTGATTCTTGAAAATAAATAAAATAAATTTTATAAATATGCAACGAATAAACTGATTAATTTTCATAGCAGGTCCAAAGCCCAGATAAAAGGACTAACAACCTCATCCAGTAGGAAACGAAGGTCTGCATTTAGAAGAGTTATCATGCTTCATGGTGAAAGTCGGGTCTCTTCGAAAGTGACCAGCTAGATGCCTCTTCTCACTTCACTCAATCACTAAGAAATGCTCAGCAGACGATTTGACCATTCTAATAAGAGATTTGAACGTTAAGTTCAGATTGAACAAGACCGCATCTGCAGACATCATTGGACGACCTGCACATGAACGAAGGTGTTGGGAGATCCACAAATCTCTATGCCTTCGACAAAATGGTTATAGATAGCACTAGATTGCCACACAAGCGCATATCCATTTCACCGAACGACAGTGCAAGGAAACAAATGGTTCAGAAGGACTATAGAGGATATAAGAACAAACAGAGGAGCTATCTTAGCTTCACCTGTTGGTGAGTTGATTGTGTAAACCTCAACAAATCAGGTGAAACAAGAGATACAGGCCAATACTTTAGATCATCACTAAAGTAATAATATGGCATCATTACAATTTAGATGTTAAAATTTATGTTCCATATACTACTACTCTACTCTAATCTAACAATAAATTATTTTCAAATGCCTTACACTAGAACGAAAATTATGGTTTGCATTACAAATAAACATGTAAATCGTTTTTCAATACTGTATATTATTGTCCCAAATTTTTTGAAACAACCTAACTTCATATACATTTGTTTACCTCGCTTTATATTCTTACATAGGTACTTGTCTTACTTTGTAAACAGAGTCACTATTGCATGATTTCACCACTGAAAACTGTGCACTAAATAGAAGTTACAATTTTACTACTCTTATGGATGTCCTGATATGATTTGTTTATTTGTTTTAATACATACATAAAACACCCTAAAACATTATGACACAAAAAAAATACACCATACCAAACCTAATGAGGAATTTCGTGCAAATACATTAGAAATTAGATCATAGAATAAATAGCAAGCTGAATAAGCTCGTAAATCAGATACAGATCAAGCTAAAACACCACCACTTTCATCAAAACTGCATTCTACTTGCTTTAGAGAAAAATAATGAAAATTCTAGAAGGATCACTGCTGGGTTTCGATTACACACTGTACTGAATGGTACACGGACCAAGTAGGCATCTCATTTCCTACATTTCCATTCAGAAGAATGTATTGAGCTATCATTTTCCAGGATCATCTCTTAAACTAATGACTTAACGGTCTCTCTCACCTAGTTCTGATAATGGTAAGTAGTGATTAGTGCAGAAATGGCTGAACCATCAATTGTAAAATCTGGCCAGAAAATTAAAATCACTATATCGCAACAGTAATATTGATCTTACAACGTATATATATATATATATATATATATATATATATATATATATATATATATATATATAATGGACTATTCGCGCCATTTATGTACATTAATACATTAATACGATTATTGCCTATCCATGATCGCGTCATTCAGAACGTACAGAATGAACAGTCCAATATGACCCATCCCACTTACATGACTGTCAAACTTATCATTAATAGCAATGAGAGTAATCATTATAACGTCCCAATGACAATGGACGTCAGGAATGTTGTAAAGCGACTACCAATATCAATGAGATCCGCTATCTAATAGATTATTTTATATTAGTTATTTAGTTAATAGAGCTATCACTTCTAGCAAAGTAAGATAAGTAGGAGAAGGATTAAAGATCTTCAGCAGTAGGAAATTGAAGAAAACATTTTAAAATAACTTTTAGTTACAGTTGGCAGAAGCTAGTTATCTTAATCACAAACATATTGAAAATTAACATTTGTTAGCAACAATCTGTTTTATTTAGTGGATATCGTCAAAGTGAACGCTGTTGAAGCTAGAGCAGATGTTCAATTTTTAAACTGCTAATTATGTTTATCATGATGGCCAAGTTTTTTATTTTCAGAAGTGCCTACTAAAATAATTCACTTTTGTGAGGTGGTCTGAACTGGCAGCTTATTCTGATTCATCAATAGCCAGAGGAATAAGGTTCCCCTCAAACATCTAGGCATCTAACTTTCTGAAATTGAGGTTAGAGCACTACTGCCAACTTCAGTAGTCATTTACAGAACCCCAACGGGAAATGGAATGATTGGACACGAGTGTTTTGAGGAACCAATTCTTGAAGAAGCACAATCCCAGCTACAAAATTCGGTTAATATGGTTAAACGGTCGATTCACAAGTGAATAGGCTATTGAAATTCATTCACTCACTTTTATTTATTAATGTTAGACCTTTCAAAATAAGCACATAAAGTTGTATTTTTGTCTATTTCTGATGATCACTGGTAAGGTATTTTCTTCGAATATTTTTGAATTTCAGTAATGTTCAGTTTTAGATGAAACAGTATTTAGATGTGACTCACTAGTGACACAGCCTAATCTACTCACTACTATCAAAGTACATCACTTGTTCACACCGGATTCTGTATCGGTAGTTTCGGGGAAAAACTGTCTATGGATGTCTACGTCATAGCATTACATTCTTTTATTTTGTAACCCGTTCACTCATAAATGTTTATCTGTTTTACTCACAGGAATTATGAGTGAATTGATTTATTGTATAATTAGCAAATAAAGTCTATAATGAAGATAATTGTGAGAAATGAAATTAGGTCATCAAAAATAGACGTAGTGCTTTCCAGATAAATTACTAGTTTAGTGAACCATCAAACCCAAAAAGATTAAGTATATTATAAATTTCAGCCTAGTATTACGTTTTTGCTTATTGGTCTTACTACACTACACTTAAGATTCAGGACGACATCTCACTTTAATTGTGATGAGTATTACTATCCATCGTCATGTTAACTAAAGGACGAGTGTACTGCGCAGCAGTTCGCTGTATCCTACTATATGGATGCGAAACATGGCCGTTAAGAGTAGGTAACTAGTATTCGATCATAGGTGTCTCCGAAGCATTGCTCGTGTATCCTGGGACGACCGAGTAAACAGTGCTATCGTTAGGAAATGAGTTCTAGGTAAGTATGGCAAATCAATAGATGAAGCATTGATTCTTCATCAGTTGAGGTGGTTGGGACATGTGTTACGTATGGTTAACCACCGAATGCCTCGACGAGCTATGTTTTGTGGTGTAGGAGTAGGTTGGAAGAAAGTTAGGGGCGGCCAGACCAAAACATGGCACAAATCCATGAAGTCACTGACAAGTGGATTGAGTCATGTTGGTAGATGTAGACTACCTGGTTAGGGTCCGCGAGACGATAGTCACCGATGGTTAGAGACCTTGAACAACATGGCTCAAAATCGTTTGCAATGGCGCAAGTGCATCCATTCTTTGTGTTCTCCCAAATCCTAATCTTCTGGATTCATCAAACCCTCTAGTTTTGTCTTTCTAACCTTATCTCACTGAATTATACTTCTTGAATAATATCTTCAAACCCTAGTCTTCTATCACTATGGGATTTGATTTGACATTTGCGTCTCTGTGCTAATGTGGTATGGCAACATGAACTTATGTACATACGTACGAAGTTCTACGTTGCAAATGACTGACTGACTGACTGACTTCTGGTATCCTTGATATTGCCATGAAGTCACAAGCATTATTAGTAGAGATGAACGATGGTCAGTCGTAGAATCTAGGAGGTGTGTTTCGTCCTATTTTGAACTCGTCAGTTGGATGCACCTACATTTCATAATTGATGTTTACTCCAAGACTCGGACCCAGTACCGAAGTAATAAGCCTATTCATTAGTTCACCCTAAACAAACTCTTAAGAAAGAGATTAACTATTTTAAAGAATATTTTAAGAAGTCACCTCAGTATTGACAAATAAGTCATCAGAATTGTATAGTCAGTAAAAAAAAGTAAGAAGCTTACTGAGTGTTTAACAATAACTTTTTTTCTGAATGTAACACTAAACTACTTTAATTATTCGATGCTTAAAATTATGACCATAGATACTTTGCTGAACATTTGAACCTGTCTTTTATGCAGATTCTTGTCTCATACATCTCAATGATCATTTCCACGACTTCGATTATATTTTGGCACAAAATCAAATTCGGTGCGTCATGACACAAGAATCCACAACCATCTTGATTTGGTTTATTTGATATTAGATGACCAACAACGACATATAACTGATTGTGCATATGTAGAATAAAATTTTATTCTATCAGTTTATGCATGTATGTTTTACTCCTTTTAGAATTTATTTGTAAAATTAAATAGATTCATTTTCATATAGTCGACAGTATATTATTATTCACAAAAAAAGACATTTAATCGCAGGCTTGTACATAAATAAATTCATCATTTTTAAGTAATATCGAAAAAACCAGTGTTTTATGTGAATCACTTTATAAATATCAAACTCAATGTATACTGCTCTGTTTGTTATTTTACTAATAGACAAACCTTGTAATGAGATATTTTGACTTATTTTAAGTGCATGCATATTCGTTTAGTTGACTAGGAATTTAAATTTTTTTTTCAAATTTACAAAGATAAATATAATGTTACATTGGTTGAAATTGTTTCAAGTCACTTAAGCTTCATGTTCTCATTCTCTCACACACTTTGTCTAGTTTATCTTACACACAGATTTATATGAGATTAATAAAATACAAACTATACTAAAATTCATTATACTAAAGTCTGTTCGGTCGAATTTCCAAAGCATTCAAATAGTTTTTCGTGAGGATCGTTTTCACTAAGAACTAATTTGACTAGATAATTATCAATAAGAAATCAGACTAACTTTTGATGTTGATACAATTAATTGATTGAAACCTATAAATCTCATTACCGAATGTATAAAATTGACTGTCTTATGTGAAATGCGTTGTCTACGCAAAATACTTCGGATTCTTTGGCTAGACACGATCAGCAACAACCTATTGTGGGGGAGAACAAACCAGATTCCAGTGGAGGAGGAAATCAGGAAGAAGCTTTTGAAGTGGATAGGACACCCAATACGAAAAGTACCTAAATGCGTCACAAGACAATCCCTCACATGGAACCCTCAAGGCAAAAGGAAAGGAGGAAGGCCAAGGAACACATTACACCAAGAATTAGAGAAAGATATGAGAGGAATGAACAAACATTGGACAGAACTGGAAAGGGAAGCCCAGGACAGAGTTGGTTGGAGAAAACTGGTGGGCGGCCTATGCTCCATTTGGGGTAACAGGCGTAAGTAAGTAAGTAAGTATGTGAAACACGCCTTAGTTTTATTTTCTGAATTTTAAACAACTAACATCAAATAACTCTTAAAAGATTAATAACCTAAAGTTCGGAAAAGAAGAATTTTGAAACATCTCTTGCATACTTTTGATTTTTCATGTACTTCTGTACCTAATCTCATGCATCATCAGTTTACGATTGCATTTACTCAATCTGAGACAGCAAGAAAAGAGGAACTGAATTTACTTAAGTCCTTAAAAAATAAATACTTCGATAATTGATCGCAATAAATAGACATTACTGACTGAGGTAAGTTTCATCATTTAATGCAGGTTTAGTGAAAGTGTTTCTGTAACTTTGTAAACTTCACTAGACTCGATCAAATGTCCTATAAAATTAAAGTTCCTTTTGCAAAGATTATTGTTTTAGTTTAGTTTTTAATGAGGATACATAATCCAAAGACTCAGGAAAAAGTGCAGTGACTGAATGACATTGACCAATCGATAAAAAATTGAGATAATATTACAAGCCAAGCTTTCTAGACCATTACTGCTCTTTGTACAAAAGTGGGTAACCAGACTTTTTTTTCTCTGTTCATAAATCAAGTCGGAAATACAAGTTCCTCTCCATAGAAAAAAAAACCGATTGATGTGTTTTGATGGTGATCGAAACATCCATGTTTTATTGACCAGAGGTTTCACCTGTAATGAGTTTGACTACTTTGAAAAGTAAGTTTAAAGAAATGTTCTAAAAATAATTATAAGCTCCTCTTACAGCGTTTCCTATTGTGACTTGAGAATTCCCATGTACTGTCGACGATAACATCATGAGAACTTGCAGTCAATTTCTAACAAAAAAAAACCAAATTTAGGAGGGAAAATATGATTAGTCCAACGAATTTCAAGGCGAAAGAACGAAACGGATTTGATAACAAATTATATTAATAGTTTATTTGGCCAATATGCTCGTGTGTAAGGAACACTAAACAAACGATATTGATTCGTGAACAAATCAAAATATATATTCGAATTAGTCAATCACCTTTCCTCTTCTGAATGGTTCTAAAATTTCTATTGTATATGATGTGATGTGGTAAGCTTTTTTACACATTTTAAGTCAATGTTTAATTTATGGACTATAATAAGATGATTGTACATAAGAAGCAAATTTAATTTTATTAAACTATTGAAGTTTGTTTTCAGAATATAGTTCAGATGGGCGCTGACAACTACTATTCTAATGCTCGAGACGATATTCTTCCTACATTTATCACCATTATATTACCAGATTCGTTAACACTTAACCTCATGGTCATTCCAACTTACAGCAATAATCCATTGACTTTTATGTGATTTGTTCATTCGGCTATCCTGATATGTATTGATTTGCTGGGAGATTTTGTGTTCAGCATAACAAAATTTGATCAGTTTACTTTATAATCCTAATCAATGAAAAATACATTTCTTTAACTTGGCAACATAAATGACATTTAGCACATTCATAGGATATTCATTTCTTAGAGGCACTTTCGAATGTAACATAAATTAAGTTGATAGTTCTACTGCATAATATAGCTGACCTTGAGAAAGTTCACTCTTTTTATCTACCACATAAGGAAGGTTCATGTGGAATAAGAACACGATTATTATTTTTTATTACTACGTCTAACAGATAAAAGTACAGGGCTAACAATTCAAAGGACACTCGATGAAATTTACGCATTCACTCACATGACCGAACTGATTAAAAAAAAAGAGGATTTTAAGACACAAAAAAAATTGGAAAACGTGACTCACACTGTAAATGAAAAGCAAAACAATCATAAAACTGTAAACAGTTGCTAAAATTGTAGTGCATGTCAAGTTGGATACAGTGTGTTTTATCAATAAAATAAGAATATATACCGTAAGCTATTCAGAGGGTACTTTGATTTACAAGAAACTGCAATAAGCTTCCACTTAGGCTGCATTGTTGAAATTCAGTTAAATTCGATTACAATTTTGTTATTGTGGAAAGCTCAGAACTGTGCCACAAGACAAACCCTCAGTTGGAACTCTCAAGGACAAAGGAAAAGAGGAAGGCCAATGAACACATTACACTGAGAAAGGGAGACAGACATGGGGAGAATGAACAACAATTGGACAGACAGGTCCAGAACAGAGAAGTTGGAGAATGCTAGTCGGTGGCCTCTGCTCTACTGGCGGTAACAAGTGTAAGTAATAAAATAAGTAAATTTTATTCATTATAAACACTGATTACTGTGAATAAAGAGCTTCACAGAATAACCTGTGTCAGTTAAAGAACCAAAAGAAATTAGTTAACTTAAGACACAAGTGAAATTATCAGAGTTCATGATAATTTTTTAGTTAGTGAATATCGAAAAAAGTGAAAGTTTCAATCAAATAAAATTTCTCGTCATAGAGATATCAATATATACAACATTCCATTCTTTCTTTCTTTACACGATACTTTGACTACTGAATTTTTTCGACACTTGTTGTAATCAATAAAATATTTTTTGCATTAGAAAATATAGCCGAAAGTTAAATATAAAACACTTCAAAACATTATTACACAATTTCTAGTTGAATATAATATAGGTCTGAGCATAGAGCAAAACGCCTTGGAGACTGAATGCGTCTAGTTAAACAGTTGTTCAAATGGTAAATTATGGATTATTTTCCCTAAAAATCCACCCATTTTCGTTTTCCAGACTGATTACAATGAATATATATATATATATATATATATATATACATATATATATATATATATGTATATAGTTTTAAAAGATCAAAAGCGAACCGCTTCTTCTAAGCTTTTGATGTATTATCATAACAATCATTTTCGTAGAAAAATATGTTTTTGCTGACTCCATATAATTCTACGCACACATGTGCAAAACGATAAATGCAATTCGCCTTGGACATTGATAGAATCTGCATATACAAAGCAAGTATAAATGCAAAATATATACTGGATATGAGGGAGAGATGTAAATATTAAACAAGCAAAACATATTCATAAAATTTAGAATATTACCATAAATAATCCAAAATACGTGTATAGAAGGTTATGAAAGGTGTAGTAAGTAAGTCGTGTCTGTCTACTTGTGCATGCATGCATGATAAACAGAAACTGGAGCCATAACAGGTATAAAGTATTTAATTAGTATACAATCACATAGGCTTGAAACAAACTAACCCTGCATTATTGACATGCAGTAAATTGTTTGATTTTTCGTTTTTTTTTTAGATTTTACGATTCTTTATTGTCCAAACGAATAATATTTTAGTCTAAAAATGAAAATACATTTAAAGTGTACCATATATAATCAGTAGTCTAAATTATTCAAATACATATATATATATATAGCATAGGAGAGGAATTGTACGTGTCTTAATTAATATGTGTATATTGAGAAAAATATTCAATCACACTAAATCTTACAGCAAACGTTAATTGTTGCTTAAAACTTCTGTTTATGAAAATTACCTGAATTTTGATGTCACAGAAATCAGTGAAAATCGGGGTAATTAAAAACCATGTAAAATAGTTTCATATTATTTATCGTCATCTGATAACCCTCACCGTATACGCTTATATATTTAAAGGAGAGAAGTTAGAAAAAAATTTTACTTAACAATTAGCCCAATCTATTCTGTTGTGATTCTGCTTTCAAACCATGCGATCGTTAGTAAATGAGCAATTTTGATAGACCGGATGCTTTGTGAAAGTTGGCTGATCAGTAGACTGAATAATCAAAATATTGAACTGTTGCTACTGTTGAACTCCAATAACCGATTTGTCTATTCACACTACAATCTAATTGACCATCTCGATAAGCAGAATGTAAAATTTCATAATAATTGACTTTTTTCCCCGGTGTTGTAGTCTGCTCGTGTTAGACTATTTCTACGGTGTGTTGAATTCGGCTACTGGTAGGGAAAACAAATATACATTCTAGTCAATAAGAAACCTAAAATATAATTGTGTATGAATGCTCTACATTTAACTAGCGCATTAAAATCCCACATGAAAACGAGTTATACTACGATATTTTAATGAAAAAAATTATTGGGTGATATTCTGGTTAATTTATTTGTGTATTTTACATTCACTCCCGAGTTGTCCAGTTTTATTATGTGTGTCATATTATATTATTTATTAATATTCAGTAACTAATCTCATTGTCAATCATTTATGAGTATATAGAGTACGATCTGAAGTTTCTAAAAATTTACATAAATCTCTGATATTGAGTTCACTTATTATTATAATTGTATTGTTTTAGCAACTTTATTGATTGTTTTCATTTCATGTTTTCACTAAACATCTGTTTATCTGTATCATTTTCTAAGCTTTACGTTCTTAATCGTTGATTGCCATTATGATGCTAACACAACTACTAAATATTATATGACTTAGTGTGTGTACTTGTACTTACGCATCAACTGCAGACGTTATTTCGTATTTCACCGAGCATTAACACAGTAAACACCTTAGATAGCTCACAGATTGAGAGTTGTAAAATGTATTCCTTACATTGTCACTAATAATAGCATCGTATTTCAAACAAAACTTGGGTTTTGATTCTTGAATTCGATACTTCACTCGATCATTTGGAACAAAGCCTCTGACTATTTTTAAAGAAATTAACTGCGTAATTGGTAACAGAATCTGGTTAAAGGTTGGATAGTTTTTATGATGACACTTTCTACATATTTTCAGGGAAAGTTGGTGTTTGAAATATTAAAATTTCCCGCTTTTAAAGTATAAAACTGTTAATTCATGTTTATCATGTTTTCATGCGCAGAAGCTTTTCTAAAAAGAGGTTTTAACGTTTGCATATCCAGCTTATTTCACTGTGAAGTGTATATTTCATCTATCGTAGTACATTTCCTATTAGTTTATGATTTAATTACGACCATTTGGAAATAAAAAGATTGTCAGATTGTTTCATCTATGAAATGCGGCACAAATTTAATATGTACAATTAAACAAAAAAACATGAAGAACTTATAAAGATAAGCAGATCAAAGCTTCTCATAACTAGTTTTCTTCGACTTCATTTTAAGCCTCTATCAACTTTATTTCATTTTAATAGGAGGCTGTCGAAACTCTTAGCGTCCCACAGAAACTCACTCCCAAATGGAACAGTTCCAAGTTATTTAATGTTTCTTAGTGGCCAACACACTGTAAATCTGTTTATCATTAACGACATGAAAAAGAAGTCTGAACAAGAAGAGTCTTAGAATTACTTAGTTTATTCGAAAGGTGAACCAATCGAAAGCGATTGTGTAAGATTTAAATCGTGAATGAAGTGTCTAAGACGTTTTTTCTCAGTCAGTCCAGTTATATGTTCAGGGGTATGCAAATTTAGGCCATTTCCGAATTACGAAGATAAATTATTGGAGTCAAGCGGATTGAAGGGAGGATTAATCTGGCTTTACATATTAACGCAACAGTATGTTCACTCTCTTGCAGAAGGATGTAGTGTTCCCCACAAATACATGTAACTGATAAACTTGTGTTCTTACACATTTGAAACTGTGCCCCAATATAAAACTTGTGTTCATTATTAATATTTTGGTACATGCTCCGAGGTAACATATATGCATAAAATATCCCATGGTCTGGTTTAACTACTTTCCATTTGTTATGAATGTATTCTCTCAGCCCTGTTTAGTACTCAAATGTCATCAGTTTAGCTAGTGAAATCTTATGTTATCAAACGAATTACCTATAAAGCAGCTTTCATCCATCACCTAGTAACAAATTATATCAAAGAAAATTTGAGTCTCTGTGGTGTTTGAATGAACTAGTGACTTCTTGTTGTTGTTGAATGCTTGATTTCGAATTCTAAATACAATTCATTCGTTCGTGCTCATCTAGTAGTTCTTGATCCACTTACGTTGTTTCTTGGATTATTAGTTAATACAATAATTCAAATACTTCTAATCATCATACTGGCGTCGCGATGGAGCTTGTAATGGAACAGTTAGATATTCATTCAACTTCTGAAGCTTTTGAGGATTATTTGGAAAGGTTTGAAATCTGGAGTATTACCAAGAAAGATGTTAAAGATGATAAGATCGTGGCAGATTTCTTGACATTCATCGGAAGAGAAGGGTACAGCTTATTAAAAACTTTGGCATATCCGGATAAACCTATCTCACTTCCTTATCCAACGCTTAAGGAGTTATTAATTAATCATGTAAAGTGCCCTGGTTTTGAATGCCGTGAAAGGGCGGCATTTCATAAGATGACCCGTCAAAATGACCAAAAGGTTAAGGAATTCATTCTTGAATTGCAGAAACAAGCTGTCAAATGTAATTTCGGTGATCAACTTCATGTGCAACTGAGAGACCGATTAATCGCAGGAATTAACATACCTAGTTTGGAAAGAGAGCTGTTAAGAATGTCGAACTGTTCCTTTCAAGATGTTAGAACTGCGTGCATTAACTACGAGGCGTTGAATGAACGTGATACTCAGTCGATGAAGATTTCTAATACTTTGATTAGTTGTCATGATGAAATACAATCTCAGGGTCAATCGAAATTGTGTTCTTTTAACAGTGGTTCCTATTCTCGTGTAAATATGAACGGTGTTTCAATAAAGAATTACAAAGGAAATCACAAAGGTGAGACCAAGTTTGGCAAATGTTTATCATGTGGCAAACTTCATTCTCGTAATTCATGTGCATTTCGTAATGCTAAATGTTTTAGATGTGGTAAGATAGGACACATTCAAGCAGTTTGCAAAGCTACTGTTCATTTTGCCTCAAGTAGTACTTAATCTTGTAATCTAGATCCCAATAATTCAGCTGATCCTAATGATCATTTATCTTTGTCTACCATTTCTAATGGTAATGCTCATATTCAAAAGCGATAATATGCATCGCTTGGTTCATGGCATGACTTTATTGTGGACACAGGCAGTATAGAGTCCATTATTTCATTCAAGAACTTGAAATCTTTAGATACAAACGTTGTGTTACGACCCACTGAATTATCGATATTGGGGATTACTGGACACAGAATGCCTATAGGAGAATGTTGTGAATTGCTAATAAGAGATGATAATTCCTCATACATACCTTGTGAATTTTTAGTTAGCGAAACAGGACTGTCAATACTGAGTTTAAGGAATTTGAAAAGGTTTAAAGTGGAGTTGTCTTTCCTAGATTCTAAAGAAAATTCTGACGCTTTACTTAAAGATTTGATAGCCACGTGTGCTAAGTGCAGTGGAGGTATGAAAATTCAGCCTATAAAACTTCGAGTACAGGGTGGTCCAGTCTTTCTGAAAAGACGAATAATTCCTTTTGGTCTTCGAGATGCAATGCATAAGACGTTGATTGATTTGTGTGCAAAAGGCATAATTGAACCGGTTCAGTATTCTGCATGGGGTACTCCGATTGTTTCGCCACTGAAATCGGATGGCAAGACTCCTAGAATATGTGGTGACTATAGACTAACATTGAACTCCCGGTTGTTGAAGCAAACATGCACGACGGTAGAGGCTGAAGATATCCTAAATCGATTTCGTGGTTCTAAAGTGTTCTCGAAAGTTGACCTAAAAGATGTTTATCTTCAAATCCCTTTAGATCAATCCTCATCTGTTTTGACGACAATTAATGCTCCTTTTGGTCTGTTTAAATACAATTTCCTTCAATTTGGTCCAAGTTGTTCTCCAGCCATATTTCAGGAAGTTATGAATAAGGTGGTTAATGATCTTGAAGGTGTTGAAGTTCATCATGATGACCTGATTGCTCATGGTTCTGATAAGGGAGTTCATGACCAGAGACTGATTGCCTTATTGCATCGTTTGATTGAGAAGAATATTACAGTAAATCCAAATAAGTGTTCATTTTGTGTATCTAGTTTTGAATGTCTTGGATACCTAGTTGATGGTAATGGTTTTAGACCAGATATGAAATGACTAGCTCGACTGACAAATGCACCGTCTCCAAAAGATCTTACAGAACTACGTTCACTAGTGGGTGCTCTTCAATACATCTGTTTACTGCTCCCAGACATCCTTGTTCATATTCATGTTAACAAACATGAGCTTCAGACATCAACTAACATGATGGTCCCTAAACAAAGGCTCTTACTGTCGTTTCCTGTCTTCGTACGATGGTCTATTCATTCTAATAGATCACTGTTAAACAGATCTGAGAACATTTATATCACATACATTTCTACTACTTCTTGTAGCGTTATATTTGGACAGTGTTCAACTTTATTTAGAATTCTGGTTTTCACGTCAGCATCTTCCGCAGATAGCAGGCTATACACAAACACAAGACCCTTTAACTAATCTATAATTGCTGATAATCTAAAACATTCATATTTGTGATTTACGAGCCCTGCATACTTAACCCGGTCATCATAGACTTTCAATATCATAAGACACCACTAACGAATTGTAAACAAAGAGGAATTTTCACCGAAAATTTGAGAAAATATCACAGTCAAGTCTCTTGGGTTCTTCGTAAGCATAAAATCACTGTAATATTCACGACCGATCTTCAGATTTCTTAGATTTGTCAAAACCTTTGAAAAATGTAATAGAATATGTGAAGGATACATGCCACAAAGAAATCACCATCAGTAAAGTAAACAATCTGAAGTGTAGTCTCGTTGAACGTGTGTTATCAAGTATTTTGAAGCTGGCTACTTTCAAAATGACGTATTTAGAGTGCAACAGCAGAATATGGTGATCAGGGAGTTGGTTCAGAAGACACTGTTCACACCCAACTGAATCTTGCAACATACCGATCGACTAAATTATATGAAAGAATCTGAAAGTGGTATCGATTGGCTCAAAACACAATACAATTAAGGAAGTTTGAAAGATTTACTTCGTAAACATTGTTGTATATAACCTTTTTCCCGTTATTTATTGCTGATAAATGTCATGATCGCCCGGTGCTGTTTGCATTGTCAAAAAAGGAGTTGCCTGACAATATGACATGCAATTTGACATCATGGGAAGTATTTCAAGCACACAGATGTTTGTCATTCACTGTGCGAATTTGAAATGAGAGCCATCAGTGTCACACATAAACATAACAACATAATAATGTGCTCATCTCACTTTTAGTAAAAAGGCAAATATGACAGAAAATATTATACGTCTGGATTCAGGCTCAGTACCCAATGCCCAAAGTATATATTTGTTGACTAATGAAAACAGAAAAAGGTGAACATCAAGCTTTATGTTATCTTAATTATATAGCTTTAACCATAACTTGTGAGTGATGGGTGTTTTCAGTTTATTTGACCAGAAATTGGCTATGCCCTGGTACATGTGGGCTGCAGCTAACAATGGCAATATGATATCTAGTGAAACAAGATGCATGACACACATGTACAATGGATTTTTCTAGATAAAATGCAAGGATAGTCCGTAGGAAAGATAAAAAAATAATGACATCTGATAGAGTTCATCCTATAGACGTTACTCTGAGTTTAATCGTTCTATCCCAGCCTTAACTTGATTCACAGCGAAAGGGGTTTCGCAACAGAAACGGGAAACAAACCGGGTTATCCTGGAATACGGACTACTGAGTTATGTTTTTTGAGGATAAACAAGATCAGCTCGAGGTAGACTTAGCATCCAATGAATGTAACTGCATACCTCTGTAGTGGTAAACTTTTACGAAGAAAACGCAATTGCTGGAATATAAACATTTATTATTATACTTAATTCTGACAGTAATTGCTATATTGTACATCTCTTGTTTATCTGTACTAAAGACTATATCTCACGCGCCAAGCCTGTTATTCCCATTCTCTTCTCTTCATACGTCTCCGGCGTGAATGGGCTAGTATTAAATATACTCTTCCTCTAGAATCAACATTTTATTTGAATCTTAGAGTTTCGGGATTAACATTTGTTATCCCGCGAAGAAGTATATCATACGAATTTCTATAACTCTATCCATGTTGCCACATGTTAGCTAACCATTTGAGTAGACAAATGTTTACAGGTGAGTGCCACAGTTGTCAGAAAATTTATAATTACCAGTAATCTGTATGCTTAGACGTTGCCGGAGATGGCAGTCGGATTCCTTATTAATTGGGTATGATGACAATATTGTTCATTTTCTCAGACCATCCTAGGAGTTTTTTGTCGTGTTCAACCTGTTCCAGTTAACAGCTGAAGACTCTTGTAGGCACTAAGAGACCTCTCGTTCACCAAAGTTCTTTAGAAAGTAAATCATTATTTAATCAGATTGGTAGGAGCTAAGATTCAATGTAATAAGTATTAGCCCAACCACCTATTTTCGGCAGCATCAATGGCAAACAACAAACGTCGAATATCAGCATGGAAAATAATCCAATGTCCCATGGCCAAGACTGATAATGATATAGTTGCCCAACTCCATCTTAGAATTCGTTTACTTGTCAAATTATCCCAGGTGCAAAGCTAGTCAGAACGCTCTGTTGACGATGAACGAAAATAAATACCTCTAATTATGAAAGGTTAGCATAATATGTTAAGATTAACGTAAGATAGTAAATGTCCTTCCTCAAAATGCCAGCCCTTTCTATCAGACTAAGTTTTTGTGTGAGGAACATCGGTTCACATTATCCCTTTAACTAGAGGGAATAAGTCTTGACTATGGATAGTTAAACTAAACGTCTAGACCTGATAGTTAAAAGGCCAACGTTTATTAATTCCGTTCTGGCAATAGTTTGATTTTATTTCAAACGATTTTTGCTAGAATGGAACAAAACCCAGAATTAAGGGGAATTGATATTAAATTACATTTTCATAGGTATGCCAAATTTTAACTACAGAGACGTACATTTAATAACTATACTTGTTACTAAATGCCTTCAATTATGACCACAAACGCTTTACTGGAACATTTTGTGTTTTTTTAGGTTTGCTACAATTAAGATAAACTCTGTCTGGAGCCCCTTCGGGGCTACTGCCTTCCCAAGCCCGATAAAAGAGGAGGGTTAAGTATGAAGTTGTCGATCCCTGCCGGTAGAAAACAACTCTAATTAGAAAACATTACTCAAACAATTTTAACTCTGCCCTGGAAGTTAGAAATTCTTTATTCAGAAAAGTTATGACGTCTCATGATGAATTTCCACACTAGTGCATACACAAACCTACATGGATTTCACCAGATCACACTAATCAGAACTAGATCGGCCATATATCCAATATCAAATATCTTTTTCACGGGCTAGCGTAAACCAATTTGTTTTCTTCGCGCTCGATTCATGTTCTTTCGGTACTGTTTCAGGTGTTCGGTAATGTCCAATGGATGGAGGGCTAGCCACTTGACGGTCTAATTCTAGTCAGTTGGCAGTTGGTTGTGAGTTTGTATGTCTCGGGATTTGAATGAAAAAGTTTGTTTCAGGGCAGTAGGGTTTTTGGGAACCAGCAGCTATCGCATTACCACACCGGAAATCAGTTACAATCAGTTGCAATGTGGAGAGTAATAGGGATAAGAAGGATAAAATTCTATTGCTAATATGAATAAAATTTCAGAACTAAGTAGTATATAGATGAATTTAGTTTGTTAATTGTTAGTGGAGATTGTGAGAGAGGACCGTAGTGTAAGCAAGGGAGAGGAAACTATGATGATAGGCGAGATCGGTTAAGTAAGTGATCTGAGGAGATGGCAATGATAACAACTTGCAGGTCTCAAGATATGCATCATGAACAGCTGGTCCCAGAGGGAGATGATAGTCTGTATGTGAGTACGTGATTATCAAGTCTCTTCTTAAAGCTGTCTACTGAGGGGGCTGTGGTCGCATCGGCTGGGAGAGCATTCGAAGTTGCGACGACTCGCAATAAGAAAAAGTGTGTACGAATCTGAGACAGTGCCAACTACATTGGACAAAATGGAGTTTATCTTTTAGTCCACCATGAGTGGTGATGATTCGAAATACAACGATATAATTTTATACATCAGTGAGCAGACATAGTTGATGTGAAAAAATTCGAACCGGCATGTGTACGGAGATAAGTTTTTATAACCTTGAATTGACCCTGTTAATCTTTAAGCCACTTTATGGCTTAGGGTAATGTGATAATTTCCAGCGAGGGGGCTGTAACTACCTCGGCTGGGAGAGCATTCCAAGTTGCGACGACTCGCAATGAGAAAAAGTGTGCACGAATCTGAGTATTTGCTCTTTGATGTGCAATCTTTCGAGGATTACCTCGAGGGGAGTGGTGGTGATGCATCGGTAAGATGCTCACATTGGGATGGTTTGGCGTGTTTAATATGGTGTACGCCATAATCAGGTCACCTCTGATTCTCCTGTAGCTCAGTGGAGATAATCCCAAGGGATGGAGTCTATCGTCGTAGGGTTTATTTTTCAACCCTATCACCCATTTCGTTGCTCGTCTCTGCACTCGATCCAAGAGATTTATGTCTCTTTTAAGCAGAGGGGGTGCGATGACGTTGTGAACCTCCAAGTGTGGGCGCGCGTACGTCTTAAACAGGGTTAAAAATAATTTCGGGGTGATAGCACCAAGCTGTCTTTGCATAAAGTGAAGAGTCGCATTTGCCTTGGCTGTATCCCCTACATAGTTTGGACTGGTGTGGAGGCTTTCTGTGGTTATTAAACCGAGGTCGCGCTCTGAGTAGACATTAGGGAGCGGACTTCCATTGAGGGCATAGATCGTTTGAGTCATATGAGGCAGGAAATGCATGACGTGACACTTCGGTTGGTTGAATTTTAAACCGTTTTTCACTGCCTATTTCTCAATAGATATAAGGTCTTTTTGAAGCTCAGTCAAATCCTCTTCGCTTCCAATGGACCTCCATATCTTCGCATCGTCTGAGTTGATCAATGTCGGTGAGCTAACCAAGCCTAACAGGTCGTTAATAAATATCAGGAAGAGAAGTGGACCTACGATGGTCCCCTGTGAAACTCCCGATTCGGATACTCGCCAGCTCACGTGCACTCTATTTACCTTAGTACGGAACTTTCTATTTTCAAGGTAGTGTCTGAGCCAAGATAGGAGTGGGTCATTGAAGCCCATTTTCATAACCTTTTCGATTAGGCGTGCTGTGTCAAAGGCTTTTGCGAAGTCGAGAAATGCTACGTGCACTGGCATTTTATGGTCCAAGCAGGATGTCCAACTGTCCCATTCAAAGAGCAGATTAGATACACACAACCTGCCTTTCCGAAACCCGTGTTGAGCTTCATGGAGTATTTTATTCTTATCCATGTACTCCCTCATTTGTTCGTCCACCAGCACTTCCATAACCTTTGATTGTATTGGTAGTAGTGCGACTGGTCTGTAACAGGCTGGATCCTTTCTGTCTCCTCCTTTGAAGATTGGAGAGAGAGTAATTTGTTTCCATTCAGCTGGGAATTGGTGTGACTCTAGTGAATACCTGAACAGGTCGCATATCCGTGAACAGAGGACGTCTGCACATTGTTGTAAGACTATGGGGCGGATTTTACAACAACCAGGTGACTTACCTGGAAGTAAGGATTTTAGTTTCCTTATTACTCAGTCAGGAGTGGTACGGATGTTCCCTAAGCCGTCAGCTGACAATTGGTTAGCGTAGTACTCTGAACATATGGGCGCCTGGTTTAACTGGTCAGAAAAGTTGGTGTTGAAGATCTCGGCCATCTATAGGTTGGTTAGGTCTTCCCCGTTTGGTCCTTTGAGAGAACACAACCCTTGATTAGTAGGTTTTCTTTTGGACATGTACCCAAACAGATGCTTCGGGTTTGCCTGTATTTTGGCAGCTAGCTTCATCTGAAATTGTCTCCTACCACTTAGAACTTTTGTATTGCATCCCTTTCTCAATGCCAAGTAAGAACTGCGATCTGAATCCTTCTAGGAGACCTTCCACTTGTGCCAGGTTCTCCTCTTCGCCTGTAGCAAGCGTTCAGTGCCACGCCTAGACCAAGGTCTTTTCCGAGGTGCATATTGTGACTGAGGTTCATTGTTTACGACAGCGTTTGGATGATATCTCTCACCGTTTGCCTGTGATCATCTACTGTCGGCCTCCACCACTCCCGTGGCCATGGGTCATGTAGGAGGACCTCTCACATACGCTTGTAGTTTGCCCTAGTGTAGCAATGATAGGGCTCCTTATCGTCCTGTGTCAGTGTTTAGTTTATGATCATGTTAAACAAGTCCGTGCTATGATCACTACTACTACTGTGGGAACTGGCCAATAAAAAATTCAAAAGGACCATGGAGAACGTGAGAACCAAGAGAAGAGCTGGTATAGCCTCAGATCACCACTTGTATATCGCCAAAATGAAACTGAAACTCAAGAGGCACTGGAGGACGGGATGGGCAACATCACAAAAGTTTAATACGGCTTTTCTTCGGGATACCGTAAAACTCAACGAATTCAAGACGGTCCTCTACAAAAGTTTCGAGGCGTTGGACGATCTACTCAATGGCGATGAAACAGCCATGGAGAACAGTTGGAAAGGTATCAAGGAGGCAATCACTTAAACATGTCACGAGGTTCTGGGCCACAAGAAGTACCATCACGAGGAATGGATCTCTGATTGTGCTCTTGAAAAAAAAGAAGAAAGGAGGAACAAGAAGGCAGCAATCAACGTCAGCCAAACAAGATCAGAGAAAGTTAAGGCACAAGCTGAATACACAAAAGTAAACAGGCAATTGAAGAAGAGCATCGTGGTTGACAAACGAAAATATGTGGGAGATCTAACAGCGACGGCAGAAAAGGCTGCGAGAGAGGTAAACTTGAGACAATTGTACGATACAACGAAGAAACTCTCTGGAAACTATCTCAAGCTAGAACGACCAGTGAAAATCAAGGAAGCCAAAGTAGTCAGCAACACTGAAGAACAGAGAGTCAGGTAAGTAGGCCATATTAAAGAAATATTGAATCGACCAGCTCCATTGAACAAACCTAACATCGAAGCAGCATCCACGGACCTTCCAATTAATGTTGGCGCACTTACGACTGAGGAGATCAGTATGGACATCAGACAAAACAAGGGCGGCGAAGCAGTGGGACCAGACAGCATTCCAGCAAAGGCAATGAAAGCGGACGTAGCAGCAACTGTACAGATACTCTGAATTCTCTTCAACACGTTTTGGGATGAAGAACAAGTATCAACAGACTGGAAATAGGGATACCTGATCAAGATACCGAAGAAAAGCAATCTCAGCAAGTGTGAGAACTACACAGGCATCATCCTTCTTTCAATACCAGGCAAAGTCTTCAACAGGGCGTTTTTAAACAGAACGAAGGACTTTGTAGACGCCCAACTTCGAGATTAGCAGGCTACATTTCATAAGGACAGTTCGTGTACCAACAAAATTTCGAAATTCAGTTCATTTTGGAATCATCAATCGAATGGAACTCACCACTCTACATCAACTTCATTGACTACGAGAAAGCATTTGATAGCGTGGACAGGAGAACACCATAGAAACTTCTTCGACACTTCGGTGTGCTTGGGGAGATAGTCATAATCGTGCTCCGTATACAGTAGACAGCAGGACGCAGCTGAACGACCTAGACTTGGCAGATGATTTGGCTATTCTATCCCCAAGGCAACAACAAATGCAGGAGAAGACGAACAGTGTAGCAGCAGCAGCGACAGGTCTCAACATACATAAAGGGGAACGCAACATCCTCATATGCAACACAACATGAAGCAACCAAATAACACTGGACGCAGAAGCTCTAGAAAATTTAGAAACTGTTAAGTCTGTGAGCAGCACCATTGATAATCATGCTGGATCTGATGCCGATATGAAGAAACGGATCATCAAAACAAGGGAAGCACTTCTAAAATTAAGGAACATCTGGAACTAAGATCAACTATCAACCAACACCAAAATCAGAAATTTCAGTACAAATGTCAAGACAGAACTACTGTATGGAGCGGAAACTTGGAAAACTACCAAAGCCATCATCCAGAAGATACAAGTATTTATGAACAGTTGTCTTCTCAAAATACTTCCGATTCGTTGGTCAGACACCATCAGCAACAATCTTCTGTCCGAAAGAACAAACTAGACTCCAGTGGAGGAAGAAATCAGGAAGAAGTTTTGAAGTGGATAAGACACACATTGTGGAAACAACAGAACTGCGCCACAAGAAAAAACCCTCAGTTGAAACTCTCAAAGACAAAGGAAAAGAGGAAGGCCAATGAACATTTTACACTGAGAAACGAAGACGGACACAGGAAGAATGAACAACAATTGGAAAGAACTTGAAAGGTAGGAAGGAAGTTGTATGAGACAAGACCGCTGCAACTACATTGTTTCATATCTGAAGTAAACTGTGAGATAGTCCTGTTCTCGCGACTCTTGAGGAGATTGCTTGTCTGAAAACGAGTTAGGAATAAAATTTATGGGTCTGTGGTCTGTCAATACAGTGAGTTCTCGGTGTTGGAAGTGTCGTTCAACCCAATACATTGCTAGCAGTTCATTCCCGAAAGTGCTTTACTTCGATTAAGTATCCCAGTGCAGTCTCCAGAAGAGTGTTCAGATGCTGCAGATGAGATTCGTTGCCCGGACTTGTGCTTTGACAGTCATCAACATAGGCTTTGAAATCATAGAAATTCAGTACTAAATATCTGATTATGGGAATTTTTGAGATATTATCTTCAGCCGTACGATTCCTTTGGTAATCTTTAACCAAGTTGATTTTCGTAAACACAAGTGAGCATTTCAAAGTAGCTGTTGAGTTGCGTATACGCGGAACGGATATTTATCGGTGGTGGTTTTTATGTTAGGCTACCGACTATCACCTTTTGGAAATGAATCACTAATATCCTTTTTAGGGGCTATATGCAAGGAAGATGCCCGTGAGTTCTTTGAAAATTCCAAAGTGTGTCCTATGATCGTATTCGTTTTGTTCAGCCCTAACCTTTTGCGACCCTATCATTGAGCTGTCGTGGGTAAATTTAGTTCTTAATGCGCATAATTTCATAATTTGTTGGATTTACTGTTGTCAGTGAGTTATCGACCACAACAAGATGGTGAAGATGTCATCGTTGGACAACACTTTTGCCCATAGAACCTTCTAGATCTAGTATACTCGAAGTCAAGTCAAACCAGAAGACAGAAATAGGGAGGGCCAAAGGAGTATTTGAATGCTTGATGGGATTTCAACGACAAAGTAGACTAATATTGCCCCCTGATGAGCGAAAAGGAGTTGCACCTTGAACACCACCGTGATCTGATGTGAATGCTTGATCGACCGTCTTCATTAGAGTGTATCTACAAAAACTAATAAGGTCAGCTGCAGTGTCAAAGACTTACAGAATCATTTACTTCCGGGGTTCACTTACTGCCTCAATATCATAACCTCTCAATAAATTCTGATGCGAATGTGTGATAAGAACTTTAGGACCAGTGAATGGAATGGCAGTAATGTACATATCTTTTAAACTGATCCCGACATTTCATCTAATGTCACGAATAGGCCGAAGAGAAGACAGAGATTTACAAACCATTGACATCTGGAACCCAGAAAACAGTTTTTGTTCCTCAAACCGACTGATTTATCTAAGTACTGAACCCTAATATTAACGGGTATTATGTATAAACCTGAACACTGTTGTTTAAAAGGACGTTAAATAGCGAAAGCACAAAATAACATGGACAATAAGACGCTAATTTTCTAACTGCACATAATCGAATCCAATATCCAAGCATGCTTTATCGGATTCTGATAAAGGTCAAGGTTATGTAGTAGTTTCCGAAGGGAGCGCTACCTCCAATATTCAATATCTTTCTCATTGCTCTCGCTTCTCGTTGTTTGGGTACGATTCCAGATATTTGGTTGGTTTGACAACTACTTGATAGACCTCTTCCACTTTCTAGGCGAGGTTTTTTCATGTTCTTTAAAATCCAAATGCTGTCGAGTTACCTTGAAACACTAGCTTCAGGTATATGACATTCCCCAGGGGTTATGAAAAACTGATGAGTTGTCATTTAGTCTGTAGTCATTTTAAATAAAAGTCCTTTTACGAAGAAACGAATCGTTTCCTGTTAGAAAACTTGGCTTCTTAAAGAGTACGTGAAGTCAACATTTATTGTCTCCTGCTATTTAGAGGGATTAGCATGAATATTAATCTCTGATAAATTCTCATCATACCAAAACAAATATATGGCCAAAGAATATTCTTCACAATAGACTTTTCGGACGGTACAGCTATGTATGACAAGGTTATAATACGGACCAACAAACTGGAGCCTTACATCCGGGAGAAATGCGTCCGACCAGTCATTTTACCTTGACCAACTAGTTCGATTAATCAGAATAATTGTGATGATAATCATCTGATTAATGTTCACGCGACCCCCCTCTATGCATCTACCTAGCTTAGACTTATTCACAAACCTTACCAATGATCACTATTATTATTGTTGTAATCATCATTGTTATAACCTTTGCAACTTTTTGGGAAGATTATTCAGCATCCTTTCTTGTCTACTAATTCGTACCTCACTTATATTACTCTACTTCATTTTTTTTGTAATCACATCTCGTGTTAACCATATTTATTCTGATTACTAATCTCAATCTCATTTCACGTTTAATTTTATTCAAGTGAATACTTCATATTAGCCATCCCATCATTAACGACTTATTCTGCAAGCAATCCTAAATTCCCACACCCTAAACATAGCCACTTTTCTGATTATTAACTTGGATATATAACTAAAACCTGAAGCGAATTTACTTAAAAGAATCTTCTTGGTTCATATATCTCTATTTTGACATAAACACTAAGTTTATCAAATGGTATAAGTCCTGGCAAATTTGTCCGTAGTATTTCAGTAGAGAACTAATTGCTACATAATGCTTACTTAAAAGGGTAGTTACCCACTGTATATTTGTATAATATATCTCCATTACAACCCACTCTCTTAAAGACTTATTGTCAAGGGCTTATTAGTACAAGTTCCTTCAAGAACTCCCACCTGTTGGTTTTCAAGGAAAAAGGGAAAAGCCTCAAGTCAAGTCTTCGGTTAATTTTCATCCTTCTTATTAACCTTAGCGATCCCCAGGTTTATGAGAACAGCAAAGCTAACACTAAACCAGTTATCGTTAGTATATATATCCCAAAACGTCCTTAATAGACAAAGTGAAGATATTCAATAGATGAGAATGTGACCACTCTACAAGTAAAAGACGAGCAGATCCAATTGCTTAGTATTTACTTTTGTGACCTTGTTGATGTCTAAACATAGATTAGTCGCCTTAATGTGATTACTTTAACGAATTTCCTCGAGAGTTTTGTATGATTATAAATATCCACATGGTTCTTAAGGGTTATGTTAAGTGATAACACATTCCAAGACTTTTAGTAATACTTCCAACACACTATGCTAGTGTTTTTATTTCATGAAGCTCCTTTTAAGTCTTTCTCAAAAACTTATGTGATATTCCACTACACTTTGGTAACTGATTACAGTCGCAGCTGAATTAAATCTCTTTTAATCTTAAGCTTTATGGTAACCTTTGTAGCCCTGATGAACTGATTGGTACTAAGAATTCGTAAAGAAATCAAGGTCCTTATATTCTCTTTGCATAAACATGGCTATATCTGGGCAATATTTTACCACCAAAGGTTAGATAAAGTTAGTAATACTTAATGGTTATGTATAAACTACTACTGTGGTAGATATCTGAGCTTAGTGGCAAATATTAATGTTAAACGTTATACTCTTTTCTTTATAAAGTGTTCATATTGTTATGGAGTCGGTAATCTGTTGTTACCGACCATTTACAAGGTACGCAAGTTTAGTTCGATGATTTTGAAAATTCGTATTTAATGAAACCGTCTCTGAAACTGACTTTTCAGTGTTCTATCAGCAAAAAAGTATGAAAAATGAACAGAACAGCGAGTAGGGATTGTATTGGCATAACATTATTCATCCTCTTCACTTCTCACTGACAAATAACATAGTGTAACATGTAGATCTCTATGATAAGTATTCCAAATACTTTAATGGTTTGCTCATGATTACCATATACTTTTCACCATAGTTCATACACCATGTCTGGTGATTGCTCCGTTTCAAACCAATGTGATGATTCTGTAATTGACCATCAAGCTGATGAGACTGATCTCAAGACGATGGAAACAGAAACAATAGTTGAAGAATTTGTTAGATTAAAATTGAGACAAAGTGCAGGTATTGTTCAACGCCGACGAACCTCAACTGATATGGAGTAAGACTAACAATAAACGTCATAAAATAAACTTTAGGACACAAGCTCTAATCGGTCGCCTTATAGAAATATCAAATGAGTTAGAGGCTCAATATGGTGAACGGTTAAATCAAGATGCGGAATTATGGATTAAGTCAGCTACCTATGAAAAGTTTATACAAATTGCAAAAGGGTAAATGTTTTACTTTTTGTCGTTTCCTGTTGTAAATATCGAATGAGTGTAATTAATCTTGTGGAAACAACTTAAGTAGGAGATACTTTGTGTTTTGAGTATCCTGTTTATGGATTGTTCCATGATTCCCCGCAATGTGAAGTGGGCATTACAAGTAAGAAGTCACAGAAATTCACTTGATTACTTTATTATCGGTTTCCGGTTACCAGCAAAAATTCAACTTTTTTTAAAAATATCTTTTAAAATGATTGGACATTGATATATTTATAGACCAAACAACTATAACACTGGGTTGAACATCGAGAAACAGTCCAACTGGCTATACATACATGCATCAGTTCTAGTTGCCATGGCTCGATTAGCAGGAAGGCATGAAATTGTGAAGGTATTAACAGTATTAGTACTAATAGAGAAGATTAGATTCAAGAAAATATAAATCAGTGGAAAAAAATACGATCGATTCAGAAAATTTGAATTTGTAGAACGACAAAGAATGAATGAATCTGGACCATTACAAATGCTTTTGAGCTATGTCATTCAAAGTCGCAGACTGGTGGTTACGATTATCACGTGGATTCCGACCGGGTAATTTGTTCCTACTAACATAGCTCAGTCCAGTTGTCAGTGACTTCATGGACTCGTACAATGTTTCGCTTTGGCCGTTCTTAGTTTTATCCCAACCTACTCTTACACCAGGCAATATTGCTCATCGTAGTAGGCGGTGGCTGAGCATACATAGCACCTATAATCGAATACAAGTAACTTACGAACACCTTTATACTTAGACGCTATGTTTCACACCCTTAAAGCAGGACGGAGCAAACTGTAGCTCAGTAAACTCGTCCTTTGGTCAGCAGGAAGATATCTCTTCCACGCCGTAAGTGACGCAAGTTGGCAAAAACCAATCGAACTTTCTGTATCCGTGTCGAGATTTCTTCGGACTCTAAGCCACCAGGACTGATGGGACTCCCAAGATGACTGAAGCGGTCAACGTGCTCAACTACTTCACTCCCTATAACTAGTTCAGGTGCCGATGCAAGCCAATCATGAAGCAAGATTTTGAATTTGAAGAGAAAAATCCACATCCGAAACATGGTCAGAAGACTGCGTTTTGCCAGTGCCTTCACCAAATAGAACTATGTCATCTGCATATTCTAAGTCAGCAGTTGAATTGGTAGGAGGTCAACTGCCGAAAAGTCAGGTGGCGAAAGTGTTAACTCTAAAAGTATATCGGTGCAAAAGTTAAGTAAGGATGGAGAAAGTGGAAAACCTTGACGAACACTACTTGAACTAATAAATTCCGTTGACAGTTCTCCATAGGCTATGACTCGACCAGTACTATTTGTGTAGAGAGCCTGTAAAGGGTTAATTTGCTTCTTTGGTACACCTTTTCATGACAGGCACTGCCACAGAACTTCATGATCAACTGAGTAAACTGCCACCTTAAGGTCGAGGAAAACAACAAATATCGGACTCCTAAATGTGTGTCTGTGTTCTAGGACCTGATGAAGTATGAATATTTGGTTTGTACATCCATGTGCAGGTCTGAAACCAAACTGGTTTTCTGGTTTATTTTCCACGAGCTTTAGTTAGACATCACAATAGGACTTTTGTCCTTTTTACGAACGAGGAAGATCAGTAGGATTACGTCCAGTTCCGATTTTCTAGCCAAAATCTCGGGTTAATCCATTAGGCCTTGCTACTCTCCCTTGCTTCAGATTGTCTATAGCTTTTTTAGCCTTACTGAGGGTTGGAAAATCGACATCAATTTACCATTCAGATTGCTGAAAAATGACAGGTAACTGAGATTTGTCTAAAAGACACTTGAACTGTCCCGTAAAATGTTCTACCCATCTGTCGGTCAGTTACAACATAGAACTTCTTACCTACGTACATAAGTTCATGTTGCCATGACACATCAGCACTACGACGCAATTTTCAGTTTAAATCCCATAGTGGTAGAATAGTAAAAGTATTAGCGGTAATGGAGAAGATTACGCTTCGAAAATATTGTTCAGAAAGTATAATTCAGTGAGATAACATTTTAGAAAGAGAATGATAGAGGTGATGATTTAAGAAAATTAGAATTTCATAGAACACAAAGAGTGGATGCACCTGTGCCATTCCAATCGATTTTGAGCCATGTCGATCAAGGTCTCTAACCACCGGTTACTATCGTCTTGCGGAAGCCAACCAGGTAGTCTACGTCTACCAACATGACTCAGTCCACTTGTCAGTGACTTCATGGATTTGTGCCATGTTTTGGTTTAGCGGTCCCTAGCTTCTTCCAGTCTACTCCTACACCACAAAACATCGCTCGTCCAGGCAGTCGGCGGTTTGGCATACGTAACATATGTCCCAACCACCTCAATTGATGAAGTTTCAATACTTTATCTACTGATTCGCCATCCTTACCTAGTACGCGTTTCCTAGCAACAGCATTGTGTACTTGGTTGTCCCAGGATACACGAGCAATGCTTCAAAGACATATGATCGAATACTAATAACGTACGAATATCTTCTACTCTTACCAGCCATGTTTCGCAACCACATAGTAGGACAAAGCGAACTGATGCTCAGTACACATTCTCTAGTTAGTAGACGGATATCCCGCCTATTCCATAAGTGACGCAAGTTAGAAAGAGTCAATCGAGCCTTCTGTATCTGTGCTGAGATTTCGTCAGTTACCAGGCAATCAGCACTGATGAGACTCACGAGGTAAGTGAGACGGTCAACACGCTCAACTGCTTCACTCCGTATCATTAGTTACGGTGCCAATGCAAGCCAATCTTGGAGCAACATTTTACATTTCAAGGGAGGAAACCGCATCGCAAACATGCATTGTTTCTCAGGGTAATCAGGAGACACTGTATTTTGTCAGCGTCTTCACCAAGTAGAAGGCCCGCCCCTGCAAAGTCAGACGAAGATAATGTTAACTCTAAAAGCATGTCTATGACAATGTTAAACAAGAATAGGCAGCCCTGACGGACACCACTTAAAGTAATGTAATCGGATGATAGTTCGCCCTAAGCCTTTACTCGGCCAATAGTGTTCGAGTAGAGAGCTTGTATAAGGTAAATGTACTTCTCTGGTACACCTTTTAATGACAGACACTGCCATATAACTTCACGATCAACAAAGTCAGTGCCGCTTTAAGGTCCAGGACGACAAATATTGTCGGACGCTTAAATGTGTCTATGTTCCAGGACTTGCCGTAGTGTGAAAATGTGGTCTATAAAGCCACGTTCAGGTCTGAAACCATCCTGGTTTTTTCGAATCTGCCCTTGACGAGCTCTAGTTAGGCGTCGGATTATTATTAACGGCAATATTTTAGATACTATATTAGTTAGACTAATTCTTCTGTGATTGTCACAGTAGGACTCTTGTCTATTTTGCATTTTGTTTTTATTTCCTCTCTTGTCCCCAACTCAAAATTTTTGCATTTGTAATATAGATAAATATTTTTAAGCTTAACAACTCAGTCTTTACGATCTTCCACTCTATATGTTTCTAAAATACCGATTATTATGTGCTCGACTTTCACTGTAGTTTTTTAGTTAAATCATGGGGTCATACCATTCATTTACTTGGACTTAATTTATTTTCAAAAAGCTTTTTACTACATAGTTAAGCTAAATGATTTATAATCGATTATTATTCAGTTATCAATGTCGCGTTATGTACTGGTGATACGGTCCGTCCATGAGCTAACTCCTACTTCCGATTTCTGATATGGTAGTTACTCCAACGCTTATCCTCTTCCTAGCCTATGTCAGATCACAAAACGTGTATCCAAAGATTGCTTGAAACATTGAAAATGACCAGCAGTAATTGCATATTAATCCACTTACAAAGTCCTAGGAAGTCTAAAAAACTCAACTTATTAAAAATCAATGAATTGGACGAAAAAAGCCTTCAAAGTTAAGCACTTCTTGCTTAGAGTTTCGTTGCGTGAAAACAGAAGTTTGGCAGACTACTTCGAAATATGCCAAGGAGCCTACTGCTAGATTACCTTATATTTATATATTTTCTGATGGATGTGCAGTAAAATTAACTATTGTCATTGAACTAGTTGATAGATTAAACTTTATTGGAAGATATATTTTACATGGTATCATTCGTCATCCTGTCATTTGCATTTAACTATCGTCAAGCTGAATGAGGTCATCAGTGATTTCTGTTTCCATCGAATAATTTTGTTTAGAATCGATTCCAAAAAGAAGAGATTTATTTGATTGAAATCACCAATTGATCAAAGTTGAACAACTGTTGAAAACTTGGAGTTAGTGGACGATCATTTCATTCTAGTATCTGTTGGGGAGCCCCTGAATATCCGTCAGAAGAGTCTATAGAGACCCAGAAATGCCGGAAAACGTTTTATCTAATCTGTCAAATGCAGAACCAGGTGTCACGATTCTGATTGGCTATTCAGCCAAACCGCCACTATATCTAGAATGGTTCTCGAACCTTTCAGAAACCCAAGGTTACGAGTAACTCTATAAATAGCCTCATTTTTCTGTACATAAACTAACCTAACAGTAAAGCGTTCTTGTGCTTCACACATTTACTCTTTTACTCAAGATGCGGTTTAGATTTAGTTTGAGGTTATTAGATGCGGATAGGAATTCAGATCTTGCGTTTGTTTAGCAGATTTATCAGTATCGGACTCAGCAGTACACACTAGCAAGCTGGATTCAAACTCTGTACTTTCAATCTCGCAAACGAACGCTTAACGTGTATATCATTACATCCCAGCTCAGTGGTCTAGAATTTGTGATCCTTGATCGGTTTGTGGTTTCACTGAAACCCAACAATCTTCGCAACCCTATATTCCGAAGAGATATAATTAGAAAATCCTGTTAATAATTTATTTTAGAGTTTTCTCAGATGGAATTATTAACTGGTCACGAATCGTAGTATTGTTTATGTTTGCTGTCAAAGTGGTAATCAATGCAATTTCCAAAGGATTTAGTGGTCTCGCTGGTGATGTCGTAAGATTCGTTGTCAAATTTATTTTTATCCATGGTATATACAAATGGGTTGAAAGTCATGGTGGTTGGGTAAGTTACTGGTGTTCTCATTAGCTGGAATATTTGTATTAATCACTAATCGAACCTAAAATAATATTTGTCCTTTTTCATTGCTAATCATATCCAATTTTTCATAGTGATCAGGCACAAATATCTTTTGGAGATCAATGTAGATAACTTGTACTAAATTTGTGCATGCGACTTATCCAGTGTATATTGTTAGAGTTGTTCGTTGACAGTTGAATATAAAGTATTCTAAAGTTCAAATTAGTTCAAACAAAAACTCAACCTTGAGAGTTATCTGTGAGAAAACTGACGCAAATAACTTTAAAACGATGAATTTTAGCCTCATGAAAAATTGTTAGTACTTTTCCTGACAACACTGTAGCTGGTAAAGTCATGTAAATAAAAACTTGCATATATTTAAGATTCCCGCCATACTGTTGCTTGTTCTGTGCTTAAGTTCCAACTGCCGATCGTAGTTCATCAATTCAGGAGTACAAAATTGTTTTGGCGCTCTGTCATATTTTCTCGATACACTGTGTTTAGTGTGAATTACTGAATGTAAATTTCATACTGATTGACTGATCATAAATAAAATCAAACAGCTTATTAGAATCCTATTTACCTATCCCAACTATAATATGGTTACATTTTATTTGATATCAAACTTCAAGTTGATCCAATAAAGGTCTAAGAATCCATTCCTGAGTTTTAAAAATAATCTTCCTCAATTATTTAAACATGTCTTCTAATAAATGATGTTCAATTATTGTACTGAGTGCCATTTATTATTACTAGGAGTTCTTCAATGAGTAGGATTATTCACAAAAGATTATAGTCTACTTTCTGTAAAAGTTTAACTTAGCATTGCGAGATTTCCCCTAGTTCAGTGAAACAGAGCAATAATTTCAATGCATTCATTCAATCAATCAATCAACCAAGACGTAGAACTTCGTACGTACGTACCTCAGTTCAAGTTGCCATACCACACTAGCACAGAGATGAAATTGTCAATTAAAATCCCATAGTAGTAGAGGTAGTAAAAGTATTAGCAGTAATCGGAGAAATTAGAGTTCGACGATATTACTCAAGAAGTAGAACCTAGTGAAAGAAACTTAAAAAGATAAAGGTGATGAGAAACTCTGAAGTTTAGGATTTGAGGGAACACAAAGAGTGGATGCACTTGCGCCATTGCAAACGATTTTGAGCCATGTCATTCAGGGTCTCTAACCATCGATCACTACCACCTCGTGGGCCCCAAACAGGTAGTCGACACCAATCCAGTTGTCAGTGACTTCATGGATTTCTGCCATGCTTTGGTCTGGCCGCCCCTAGCTTTCTTCCAACTTATTCCTACATCGCAAAACGTAGCTCGTCGAGGAAGTCGGTGGTTAGGCATTCATAACACATGTCCCAATCATCTCAACTGATGAAGTTTCAATATTTCATCTACTGATCCACCATCCTTATCTAGTGCCCATTTCCTAACAGCAGCATTGCTTACCCGTATGTCTCAGGATACACGAGCAATGCTTCGAAGACACCTATGATCGAAGACAAGCAACCTACGAATATCTTCTAATCTGACTGGACATGTTTCACGGCCTTAAAGTTGAACGGAGCGAACTACTGCGCAGTACACGTGACCGTTGGTTAGCAAAGGGATATCTCGCCTACACCATAAGTAATGCAAGTTAGAAAAAGCCAATCAAGCCTTCTGTATCCGTGCTAAGATTTCGTCAGTCACCAGGCAATCAAGATAAGTGAAGCGGTCGACACGCTCAACTACTTCACTCCCTATCACTAGTTCAGGTGACAGTGTTACCCAATCCTGAAGTAAAGTTTTACATTTCGAGGAGGAGATTCACATCCGGAACTTTCTTGTGTTGTTGCTTAGGTTATTCAGAAGACTGCATTTTGTCAGCGTCTTCACCAAGTAGCACTACGTCATCGGCATATTCTAAGTCAGCAAGCGTGTCTCCCGGAAGAATGTTCACTCCTGAACATTCCGACAAATATAATGTTATATGTAAAAGCATGTCAATAACAAAATTAAATAAGATTGGAGAAAGTGGGCAGCCCTGATGGACATCATTTGGAGCAATGAATTCCTCTGACAGTTCGCTATAGGCTCCCACTAGACCAGAAGTGCTCGAGTAGAGAGCAAATATTCATTGATTTGTAATCGCTGTTTGCTCAAGACAAGATAGTGGCCATTAGAATTTTAGTCTCTTTAGCCTATACCCTTGTGTAAGGTTAGTGTATCACTTTTATGAGCTTGGTGAAACTAAACCGTTGTCCAAGTCACCTGAGAACTAGTCTCTCATGATTTCTTTCAAACTAGTCAGCTTACTATTATTTTACTAGTAGTATAAAAATTTAAAACAACTGGGCTGAATGGTTTGGGAATGAAACTATTCTATCCTTATCTTCCCTGCCAGTTAACTAGAGTGGGTGATATAAGTTCGTTTTCTTGTTAGATATCCCAAAAGAATTGTTTATGAAGTAACATGGAATGGCCATATAAAAAATTGTTGGGGATGCTAGATCCTCATCAATCGTTTGATAACCCCCTTAATTTTGTAATTTATTTTTGGAAATTTGAATTTCTTATTTTCGCGCCAAAGTGCCTTTTTTTATCGTCAGTTTGTTTTTCCAACTTGGAAGGACCTTATACCTCATAGGTTAGTTTTCCGTTTTAGTGCGCTTTATAACTCTATCGAGGATGCTTTTTTACTCTATAGTACGCTTGACTGAATGCTTATTATTCGTTCGCTCGGGGCTGTACACATTTTTCCTGCTGACTTTGGACTTCTTGCTGTAGTTAACTGGCCTGGGCCGCAGAGAGTATCTTAGCTGTTCTCTTATTGTGTCATAGGTTATCGTTTCATTTGTTAATGCCAAGATGTATTAAATTATCGCAAGCATAAAATAATCAACATAATAAAATGCCATGAACGACTGGAGGAAGTCAGTCCATATGTTACTCACTCTTCAATAAATTAGGGCCTCAATATTGGGCATCGTGTAGTAACAATAGATGAAACAATCAATTATCAATAACAGATCTACTTTGCTGATTACCACTCTAATTTCGCTGACTAAGAGATCAAAAATACAGTTGTAAGATTGTTAATTATTGTTTAGTGACTTAATTATTGTCAGTCTTCTTACAACCTTGCAAATATTTACATAAAATTAAGAAGGTTATTTCACCAAAAATCTCATGTACAGAACAATTGGAGAAAAGCAATTTTTCATCATTCGTCAATCCAATAATTCCTATGTATTAGTGTTTGATATTTCACGCTCAACTTTTTTAACCTCAAAGATATCAGACATTGCGATTGCCAAAGAAATTTGCCTGTCACGTTATTTCTTAGACAAATATTTTGATAGTTGAGCAGACAGAAATAAACATGGGCACCATTTTTGTTCGTAAAAAGTATGTTAGCATTCAAAGTCGAAACCGAATTTATTCTCATCTGGAAAATGTTTTGCCCAGCTTTAACCTTTTTTGGTGCTTTTGTCACGCATTATATGAGCTTGATAGTGTATTGTAGAGATATGTTTTGCCTTAAACGAAAAATGTACAAAAATAAAATCATAAATAAATCTGATAGTTTGTACTGAATAAAATATCACCGGTCAGTGGCTTGCAGGATCTTTAATGTCATTTCGTAACTATTTTCATGTGGAACTCACACGGCTAACCAATAGGCCCTTCCGATAGCATTCAAGATCCCACTTAAAACACCACAATCTTTCTCCAATAGTCGAAGAACTGAACTAAGAAGAAACATCAATAATGTTATCAGTAAAGAAATAAGTTTACCCTGCTGTTCAGATTAATTTTCTCTCGCTTGCTCCATTATCTATACACATTTACCGTTGAATTATTGTTCAGAAAATTCCGAAAACTATATAACCATTTCGTAAGTTTTGCATGTTTTTTGCTGTTTCTACTATCAGTCGTCAGTGAGAGTTCGATTGGATTGTTCACTTGTCTCAATCATATAAAATATCATCAAAAGCTTATCCTACCAAGGTTAATAAAGCACTGATCAAATATTTATTATGTTGTTTGCCATACTACAAGCTACATTGATTGTTTGAGAACAATGTCTCAAACTAGTGTGACGGTGTCCAAAACTCAAGCACCTCAAACCACATAGTTGTAGACTTACTGAAAGATGAATTAACTAAGGACTGTATGTTTTCTGTAGTTTTTATCTATCGATAACTGGTGATTATATTTTGTTTTTATTCATTCACATTTATAACAGTCTCGTACTTTGTTTATCAAAACAAGAATACCTGAAACAAGTTATATGGTAGAACAAAGCAATCATTTTTTCTTTCATCATTTTTTGAATTAAAAGTTATTTCATCTGATGTTTTTATTACTATATATATTTTAGGTGGCTGTCTTACGCGAGTATACTCCACATTCTAATTCAAGTGGTCTATTTGTATTCGGCCTCACTCTGTTGATTGTTTGCTTACTGTTAACAAGAAAGATTTAATTAATTGTTTGTCATTATTATTACTGTTGTTATTGTTATTATTATGATTATTACTATTGGGCTTATCTTTAATCATGGATCGTTTGTTAAAATTCCACATGAACAAGAAACCACACACATATAAGCATGAAGTTCACTTAGCACACATTAAGGATCAATGCTGTTTTATGTCGATACATTGACTGTGAAGTTTCGTATGATCAATTACAGCCTTTTTAAAGCACGGCATAAGAATGTCTACAAAGTACTACATACTTGTCTATTCTTGTTACATTTTTTTATTTGAGCAAATTCTGAGAATTAGAGACAATTCTCGATTAGAGACAAAAGTATTCTCGCCACTAAATGCCGTGTGACCAGTGTTGGTACTTGTAGGTGAACATAATTCTACCACATATCTTTTTTTGCTGTACAGTAACGTATTAGATTTGCATTTGATAATTAAATCAGTGGGTATTTAGATTTCTAACTGTGCATTTTTAATCATCTAGTTACTTTCTTAATATTTTGTTCAGAAAGGACACTGGTAAAGTGTAATGAATCTTGTCTACGTCGGTTTTTGTCTACTGCATAATTTGTTGATTCCTTATGTTACCTCTTGAGTATGTGTACATGGCTCATATATATATATATACCTGTAGAAGAGTAAATAAGTAATATTCACAAACAGAAATCTCCAACTTCAAGTGCCTTGTTTACATACTGTTAGTAGTCAGGTATTTTGCTTACTGTTACATTATAATTTTATACGGTGTATTTGATCTTTATTACACCTTAATGTTTTATTGTCTGTACGTGTTTCTGTGTGTCCGTTTTTCATTATTTGATCCTTTTAAATCAGGTCATCAGTGCTCTGTATCGCCTGTGCATAACAATGCTACTTCGTTCTCTTTCAAAGTTAAGTATTCAACGTCCAACCGATTTCGTTCTGACTGACGATTTCTCACTTTATTATCTTAATCAATAAAAAACTTATGTTTGTTTTGCTTACTTTTATTATTTGTTAAAGTTTGAATCATTTATGTAGCATTTTGCCCTTTTTTGTATCATGTGTAAATTTTAATTCTGTTTTGTTATTCATAAATTTCTAAATAGAGGTACTTATTACTTTTTAATCTTAACATCTCCATGGCAAATATAAGCAATCGTGCCTAGTCGATTCCCACATAAAAGCTAATCTTTGTTAAAATTAGACTATTGGTTTTTTTTTCGTGTTTTATACCTGAGGCATTCATATTTATAATTCCAGTGAAGCACAGTAAATTTGTTCTCTATGTTTTGATTCAAATAGTTTGTTGTGTTTATGTTCAAGACTTACTCCTTCTTACATTACTACCTTCATGGCTGTGTCAATTCATCAGAGAGTGCGAATATCGATTCCTTGCACTTAGAGGCTCTTCTAACAATGACAAGTGCGTCCAATCCCTCATGAGTTCATTATAAATTATTGACTACTATCGGTTAATTTTGGAGGACAGCAATTATAATTGTCAAATCCTTTACTAGTAAACATTCAGACGTCATATAAAGACCACGCTACAGTAGTCAGAACGCATTACATATAAGAAAACGCTTACTATAACTAACAATTACCGCAAGTCGTTATAATTCATTCAAGTTTTGAGTTAAAAGTTACCTGCTTTAAGTTATTAGCATACAAATAGACTGTTTTCAAGTGTTACATAAATCCAAACTTTATTCTAACTGTATTAAATTAAGGTTTACTTGATATTTTCAAAATCATTTAACGTCAGATGAGTCGATAAACGTGGGAAATAGAAAACCATGTTCATCGATCACAAAACACATAATTAAGACAGGGAATAAGATTGACAGCCTTCAAAACACTATAGAAATGTTGAAGGACGGATTTTGAGGTTTATAGAGGCCTTGGCTAATCGAAAATTAGAGTGTTTAAATTTATAGGCTCTCTCAAAAGGTAAGAATTTTACGTAATAATTAATCAAAAAACTGAGCGTTTAGAAATATAGTTCAACACTATCATGCGCAATATTCTAGTCTGCTAAATATTGAATCATAAGTGTAGACGTATATATTTATTTGCTGTAGAGCATGATGTTTCATTAAGTTGATGTAAATAGCAGGTTCTTTTAAGAGTATTTCATCACTAATTCGGTTGCAGCCATATAAGACTAGAAAGTTTTTTCGATTAGAAAATTCATCAGGAAACATTAGTAAAATTTATTGTAAACAAATTAACTTTTGTATTTCCTGTATAGTGGATTCTCTCCCATCACTGAATTTGTAAATCACCATCACTTATATTGTGCCTGTAACTCGGTTAATTTTCTAAACAAAAATGAATAATGACTAATTAGTGTAGTAATGATGTTTGTTTGGTTGTTTTTTCTGCATTTCCTGTTAAACACTCATTTGGAAAATATAGACAAACCGATTTCTGTATCAACACAATCTAACTAGTAGTGGACGTTGATTGATTTATTTATTTCCTCAAATTTACAGGACCATTCGTGTGTAACTACAGTCAATCATAAAATTATATACAATAAAATTGACTGAGCGAGAGAAATACTTGTCCTTCGAAAATGTGTTTTTTTTCATGATACCAAGTGTTTTGTTCACTCTTTTTCTCTGGAAATATGAAGTATTCCCTTATAGTCAGTCATATTATTAACACCTCCAGACTATTGTCAGTATAAAAATAGTGTGGTACTGCTAATTGCAAAAGCACGAATGAAAATGCTAAACAACAGTAGTAAACGGATATAATAAATATCTTGTTAAATTAGCGTACAAAATTTCATGAGAGAGCTAGCTTGTTCTAATATTTTCCAGTTTACACTTCATTTAGTTATTTTCTAATATTGGCATGTTATTTTGAAGTCAAATTACTAATATACTGTGCGCATTGAATATTTTCCATATTGAACTTGTAAACGATTTAGTTAATCTAGTTTTTATAAGAACAGGGAGAAGAATATGTATGTATCGTAGATAGTAATATATAATGACAGACGATTTATGATGCTTAGAGCAAAAAGTCCTAACCTGTAAATTTGAGCTTTATCGTAAATGATGCAACGCAGAATATTCGGTAATATGTAGTGTAAATTCCTATTTGCTACTTAACACGCTGTATCGAATTCATTCGAGAGATTTTCGGACAAACTAATCAAGAATTCACTGGTAGTAGTCAAGGTCAGGATACTTATGTTACAATACAATCTACTTGCGTCCTATGTGAATGAGTAGACTTACCATTAATAAAAACTATCAAATTGGGGAAACCCACTGTTAGGTCATTGGTTTCCGTCTTATAATTACGAAATATAATGCAACGTGAAACCATACTTGTAACTCCGCCTGGTGCCCCTCTAGGGCTACTGCCGTCCCGAGCCCTGATAAAGGAAGAGGTTTGGCTAAAAAACGCTAACCAGAAATCATAACTCGAACCAATTTAACGCTGCCCTGAGAGTTAAGTCTTCTTTCAGAAGAGTTATGACGTCTCATAATGAAAGCCGAGTTCTTTCGGAAGTCACGAAAGCGGATCCCTCTTCTGACAACCAGAGCAACCATTCTTTTAGGTACGTGGAATATTCAAACATTGTAGGAGACCGGAAGACTATTCCTAGTCGCTGCACAGATTAAAAGGTACAACTAAGAGGTGCTTGGAATCAGTGGAACGCATTGGACACAGGCAGGATAACTGACACTAGCTTCAAGAGAGCTGTTGTTACACTCCGATCATGAAGAAGAAAATGCGTCACACAAGGAGTTGCACTGATGCTGTCCAAACAAGCACAAAAGGCACTGATAGGATGGGAATCTCATGGACCGAGGATCATTAAAGCATCCTTCAAAAATGGCATTACAATGAACGTCATTCAATGCTATGCACCTACCAATGACTACAATGTCGACGTTAAAGATCAATTCTATGAAAGGCAGATGCTCACAGAAGGATTTGACGATTCTGATGGGAGGTCTAAATGCCAAGGTTGACATGGACAACACTGGATATGAAGACATCATGGGACGAAATAGACTGGGAGTAAGGAACGAAAATGATGAGAGATTTGCAAACCTATGTGCTTTCAACAAAATGATAATCGTCGACAAAATATTCCGACACAAACGCATACACAAATCCATATGAATTTCACCGGATCACACTATTCAGAACCAGATCGACCACATATGCATCAATAAAAAATTCCGAAGGACCATAGAGAACGTGAGAACCAAGAGCTAATATAGCATCAGATCACCACTTGCTGATCGCCAAAATGAAACTGAAACTCAGGAGGCACTGGACAACCGGGTGGGCAACATCACAAAAGTTTAATACGGCCTTTCTTCGGGATACCGTAAAGCTCGACGGATTCAAGATAGTCCTCAACAATAGATTCCAGGCCTTGCACAATCTACTCGATGGCGATGAAACAACCACGGAGAATAGTTGGAAAGGGATCAAGGAAGCAATCACTTCAACATCTCACGAGGTTCTGGGTCACAGGAAGTAAACGTGAACCTACCAATCGATGTTGACCCGTCAACAATTGAAGAGATTCGCATGATCATCAGACAAAACAAGAGCGACAAAGCAGCGGGACCAGACCACATTCTAGCAGAAGCAATGAAAGCAGACGTAGCCGCAACTGCAAAAATAGTCTACATTCTTTCCAACACGGTTTCAGATGAAGAACAAGTACCAACAGACTGGAAATATATATACCAAAGAAAAGTAATCTCAGCAAGTGTGAGAACTACATAGGCATCACTCTTCTCTCAATACCAATCACTCTTCAACAGGGTATTGTTAAACAGAATGAAGGACTTCATGGATGCCTAACTTCGAAGTTAGCAAGCTGGATTCCGTAACAACTGATTGTGTACCGAACAATTAGCACCTACTCTGTGGATCATTGTGGAACAATCAGTTGGATGGAACTCACCACTCTACATCAACTTCACTGACTATAAGAAAGCATTTGATAGCGTGGTCAGGATGGTATCATAGAGATTTCTTCGACACCATGACGTACCTGAGAAGGTACTCAACATCATACGGAATTCTGATGACAGATTAAACTGCAAAATCGTGCACGGATGACAACTGAGACTCGTTCGAACTGAAGTCAGTTGTCAGGCAAGGTTGATCACTTTCTCCTGATGATCGATTGGATCATGAAGAAGTCAACATCTGGAGGGAAGCCCTGTATACGTTGGACAGCTAGGACGCAGCTGGACCACCTACACTTCTCAGATTTGTCTCTTCTATCCCCCACGCAACAACAAACTCAAGCGAAGACGAACAGTGTAGCAGCAGCAGCGACAGGTCTCAACATACATAAAGGGCAACGCAAGATCCTCAGATGCAACACAATATGAAGCAACCAAATAACACTGGACGCAGAAGCTCTAGAAAATTTAGAAACCATTCAGTCTGTGAGCATCACCATTGATAAACATTCTGGATCTGATGTCGAAATAAGGAAACGGGAAGCATTTCTAAAATTAAGGAACATCTGGAACTAAGATCAACTATTAACCAGCACCAAAATCAGTATTTTCAATACAAATGTCAAGACAGATCTACTGTATGGAGCGGAAACTTGAAAAACTACCAAAGCCATCATCCAGAAGATACAAGTATTTATGAACAGTTGTCTTCGGAAAATACTTCGGATTCGTTGGTCAGACACCATCAGCAACAATCTACTGTGTGAAAGAACAAACTAGACACCAGTGGAGGAAGAAATCAAGAAGAAGCTTTTGAAGTGGATAGGACACCCATTGTGGGAGGCACAGAACTGCGCCACAAGACAAACCCTCACTTGGAACCTTCAAGGACAAAGGAAAAGAGGAAGGCCAATGAACACATTACGTTGAGAAACGGAAACAGACATGTGAAGAATGAGAAAAAATTGAACAGAACTAGAAAGGTAGGTCCATAACAGAGTAGGTTGGAGAATGCTAGTCGGTTGCCTGCTCTCCACTGGGGGTAACAGGCCTACGTCAGTAAGAAATTGCGTGAAAGAATTGCTTGTAAGAAAATACTTGTAGCTCATGACACAAATACCTGAGATGCGCTACTTTATTATATGGTACTGAGAGGTCTAATTAAGGACAATGTCCATTTTGTGACAGTAAATCTAATAAAAAAATTCCTTGTCGATGAGACGATTTATGAGGTACCAAGACAAAGCTAAAAAGCCAAATATTTCCCTCTTTATTTTCAACTTTTACTGATGACTAAAACTTCATTACCTACTTCTAAATGTAATATTTTACATTGGACAATTTAATCTTGAAATAAACAAAACTAATGTGTTCCCGTGAATCCAATGTGATTTAATTTCATATCATTTTACCATGTAACGAATGTCTTTCAATATTATAAACAACTATGCTCAAGCTATCTATTTCATGACAGGGGAATTCTTCTACATTTGTTTTATTAAACTTCAAATCTGTCTTATCCTCAACAGAAATCCACACAAAACATTAAAATGAAGTGAATTATTTATGCAAGCTACCGAACATGAGAAGACAGCATTGCCGCTACCACTTATTCACAAATTTCGATATAGTTTGCCTGAACACCTTAAAAAATTAATGTAGTTCTAGGGATCTAGGATTTCGTTACTTGGTTTTCCAGTTAGTAGTGTTTATTTGGGTCCTAGAAAAACATGGGTGTTTACAAATATTTATTTACAACTGTAGCATTCAGCACTCGGATGTTTGGAAATAACTATCCTTAATATTAGGCAACCCATTCTTTTCAACATCCCTTAAGTTATCTCTTGGAATTTCACCTGAACCATACTAAGGCCTGTTGCATAGCCATATGCATCGTATTAAATTCTACATATTTTTCATAGAGAAAAGAATAAATCTTTATTTTATTGTATTATAGCCTGTCCCGTATGTCTTTGCAAATTGTTTACCAGTTTATTTATAATACTGTCAGGGAGTGAGTGATTAATAGATAAACTGTTTACAAATTTATGACAGTTTAAAATACTTATGGTGTATAACGCCATTACTCAAACCAGTGATAAATTAATGATACTCTAAGTGATTATCCTGAATATATGGTGGTGATTCAATCGATAGTCCTCATTTCAAGAGTTTTATAGTTATATTCATTAGGGTTTGTATTATCTGATTGTTAATATTCAGAACTAAATTTCGATCAATTTTTGTTAGTACAACTTAGTAGATAATGCTATGATATATAAAACAGTACGCACTGTACTCAAGTCATTGTGTAAACCAGAAAATAGATTCTAATTTATTCAGCTGACAAGCAAGCACCAAACAGAATAGAATGCTTGTCTTATATTCCACTGTTAGCCATCATCCAAATTTACTTGAACGTAGTGGTCATAGTTACTATCATTTATTAAGAATGGTTTTAAACTGGACTTCATTTAATGATCAGTTCTTAGAGTATTTTATTAAGAGTTTGTGAAATAAACTACGTAAGTGAGACTTAATTTCTCGCTGAACAATCCTTGCTTTAAATAGAATTCTGTATTCGCGTTAATATTTCAATTGCACGTTTATCTTCATTCATGATTGTTCAATTCTCACCATTTTTAATTATAGCGTCCTTATAAACCCTTAGTATACACATTTACGACACGGGAACAAATCTTGGATACCCTTTTTACTTATTAATTTATAAACCTCTGAAATTTATAGTATCCAAAGGAGGAAGATTGTTAATTCATGTGATTTACAAAATAAGACTGGCACAGAATGAATTTGAGTCGTTATGATTTGTTGGTAAATTGTATGAAATTAATCATAAATTCTATATAAACTGCATGTAGTCATCGAATTATTGAACAAGATATATATATATATATATATATATATATATATATATATATACAGGCCAAATATTGGGTAACTAACAGTTTAGTACACGTCTTGCCAATAATAATCTTTGCTTAACACCGGTTCCCAAAAAATAAATGAAACACATCTAAAGGAGGTAACAAATCACTTTATTGCTTTGCATGTGAGTTTAAAGGGTACAATAAATCTCCATTTATATAATTATATATATGAGGTAAAATGTTGACGTAATACAATTTCGTTAAAAGTTTGAAAATACGCTTGCGTATGTTTACATTGTCTCCTTTATATGCCATAATTATTTATGACGAAAACAAATGAAGATCACGTGTGCTGCCTCCTAAATTCGCGATATTTTAGCCGTCTTCAAACGTAATGAATTCATTTCAAACTCGAAACGACTTATTTTCAATTAAATGACGAGCCAAAATTGATTTAATCAACAATGGATCTGGTATAGTTTGTGGTAAATAACTTACATAATTATACTTATTATTCGGAGTACTCATTAAATTTGAATAATCAGGAGTGCATTCATCCACTGACATATGTTTATTGTCATGTTTACTATGATTTGTATTATTGTTTGCAGTACTGTGTGTATTTAAATCTAACAAGTGTTCTATACTAAGCACATGATTTGACGATTCATTCTTATCAGATGTTTGATTATATGTTGTGTTCAAATCTGCAGATTCATTGTTTAAACATGGCGTGTTGTTATTTTTATCATTATGAACATGTTGATTCCATTTCATATTGTTGAAACTAGGATGTATATTTCGAAAATTATCACTGTTACAAGTGGTTCCATTCATCTTTTTAGTCCCTGAGCAATAAGCATTTATACCTGACATATTTAACATTCCAGACAGGAATGTTGTAAATGTATTATAATAATGACGATAGTCAAACTCTTCCCACTTTGAATAACCTGGTAGTACTTTCGTTTTACCTTCATTTATACTAAATTTTGTTGGATTTAACACAGAAGTCGTATTCGAATATAAAAATGATGATAATAATGAGCAGGATGAATTATCTGACTGATAAGATCTATTACATGTTGCACTGTTTTGTGGTACGCTCCGAAGACAGTCTAAATTATTTTGTACATTACTTGTTTGAAGGTTATTACTAAAATTACTACTTGTGGATGTATCTAAGTGATTGAGTCGAACAGGAATAACAGTATCATGCATATCCTTTAGTTGGCAAGGATTTTTCATCAAATTTATATTAGGTCCGATCTCTTTTAAGTTCAACATAGACGGATATGCGATAGTGTAATTGATATCTTGTTGATGTTTAGTGGGAATATGATTTGAACTAATTCGACTGTTAGTATTATTATTGTGTAGTAGTGTTGAAAAGAAGGAAACAGGTGAAAATGTCTCCAACGAGTGTGGAATGTGGCTGTCCTTCGTTTGTATATTAATATTTACTGAATTCGTAACTTTACTCTTTTCTGCACTACTGATATCTTGGTGAATAGTTGTTGCGAAACTCGGTGCATTATTTGAAGTAGTCGTTGTGTTAAATGTCATTTTATCCAAACTTGTTTGCCTGGCTAATAATTTGGCATATGCTTCATTGATAGAAGACAGCAAATAAGTTGATTCATATGGTGAAAATCCTATCCCACTTGTATCACTAATGGAACCGAAAGATTTTATTGAACTTTCGCTTGGAGAAGATGACTTGTCATTTGTTTTTTGTATCAATCGTGGAAGTTTCAATGGTTTTGTAGCATTATTTGTAATATTTGTTGTTTCTGATGCAACAGAAGCTAATTCTTCTTGAATCAACATTGGTGGAGAAAATCGTGTTGGCAGTGCGTTATGTTCTAAAAAAAATAAAATAGAAGTCACTTGTACTTCATATAAAAATATCAAAACTACTTTAGCTACTTACAAGTAGTTTAAACCATTTACGCAAATTGTAGCTATCTCAAAAAAGATTAATCAAAAAGGGACAAATTACTGATAGTAATTTTTTCTAACATCAGAGAAAACAGTTTGAAATACCAACAAGAACAAGTTGGATGCTGAAAATATGGTTAGGTAATTGTAAGCTGTCAGATGTCAGAAACTTTATCAGCGTATTCAAAAGGAAACATTTGTCAATTTTTCTTTGCCTAAGTTACATAAATATTTGTTTGTCACAACAAAAATCCTGTTCAATTTTTACTGTTAACAAATCACATCAGCATGCCTTTCCTAGACTCTTTTTCGATTTAATAGTTTTGTCTTATTAGTATGGGTGGTTTGGAGAGAATGTCAAATTCAAGCTAAGTCAATTAAAAGCCATGTACCACCAGTTAGTTGTTTCGACCTAGTGTGGTACTCTTCAGCATTGTACATCTACGATCCTACCGGAGATTGGGCATAAAATCTTACGTTCTACAATGAAATATTAAGCTTTAAACAAATAGGTTCGCATCCAGTGGTATACATGATCAATCATGCAATTCGAAATATTATGAAGCTATCTCATATTGTTTGCGGTTAATAACTGTCTCACAGACAAAGTGGTTGAACTCCATTAGTTATGCTTCCCCATAAGAACTCCTGAACCTGAATTATGAAGTGGGTTACAAGTGAATAAATGTTAATTATCAGTATAGGAGGTGTAAGGAGACTGTTGCGTGCCCACTCAATGATCTGCGAGTTAAGACCTCGCCAATGCCATGTGTACCCGGTCATATCCAAGGACAAAGGTGATGTTTACTGCTTCCTAGCTTTCAGTGAGTGTCTAAGATTAATCTGTGATTTAAACTATAAAATTTTTCTCTGAATTAACCGAGCTTTGGTCATGGTATTCTTCCTATAACATTAGTGTCTATCTGTTACGCAAGCATATTCTTAAGGTTCATTCAGTCTTTGCCACCTTTTATTTTGTAGACTGTTCCCCAATGTAAGATATATATTGATAAATTTTTACTGAATGCCTTGAATTTACTAATATTCCTGCTATAATGTGCTAGTCTATATCCAATAAAAAACAAACTAAACGCATTTATCTTAGCATTCTCAGCCATTGTATACGAATGATTTCTAAATATTGCAGGTTGTAAATAGCTGGCGAAGTAAAGTGAATTTGTATTGTTCTGCTTAAATTTCTGTTTCCTACTCTCTTCACGACGATAAAAGGAACTATGTGTATGTTAGGTAATTTATTTGCTGCACATATTTTCAGGCAAAACTGGTGCAGAATCGTCAACCAAATTTCACCAAACAACAGAATGAAAATTACTGGTCACCAATGGAAGTACATGTTCTCATATATCTTTTGAAACTACAAGTTTTGTTATAAGAAAACTCAGCTATCTTTTGTATTAATAGCGATCAAAAGATCCGCTTATTATTTCCTACCTTAATCACTCTGAATGTGCTTACATTTATTTCAAAATTAGTGATAAAGTAATCACCTACTACAATGATCTATGATAAAAATATAAGTTTTATCGACTTGATTATATCCCTTTTTACAAAATTAGTCATATTATGCTATATTCAATTTAAAATTAGTGAATGTCAATTTTAACAACTTACTTTTAAATTTATCATCAAATCCATTGGAATTCATATCATGTGCTACCCTTTTCAATTTGTTTCTCTGAAGATCATCAGGAATTGGATAGTTGTTACGACTAAGAAAAGAACGATTTGTAGTTGAATGTTCACAGAGATTTTGATGTCTTGATCCCAATCTTTTCATTTCTTTGTGAATTCTGCCTGTTCTTGCGGTAGCTAAACAAATCATAATGATAATAATAATAATGTAAATGAAGTGTTGAAACTTGAGAGTTAAAATGAAAAATATGTATTCATCTTTAAAACTTGTCCACTTGTTAATTTGTCTATTTATTACCGATAATGTTAGTATCAATAGTGTTACTGCTCATACATGAGTGTCTCATACAGTTGATTACTGACTGACAAATATGCGAGAGACAATGTTAAAATGTATAATTCAACATTATATATAATGTGATATTAATCATTTTTAACATCAAAAGAAGGTTTTTCACACACTAACATGCATTTGTTTTTCTATGATGACTCCATTCTGCTTCAACTGCAATTACAATTGATCACTGGTAAGTTTGCATGATACATCCTAAATCAAAAAGGACAATGTACATAAACTATTTTGATTGGATTTTGAAAAATCGAATCTTCTGTTTACCAATATCTCCACTAAATTTTCATCAACTTTCCATCTCAAGGGATTCATTTGTTTCATTTTAATATCACAGTAGTGTATAATGATTTTGTAGATTAATTAAGCTTGATGAAATTGAATTACTTACTTGTATAATACATTTTGAACTAAACATTTCAGTTGCACAAAACTATGAAAATTTCCTGCTTTATTTATAGACTGAATTATGAATAAATTGTAAATTACAGATGATGAACCTAAAGTCAATTGTACAGAAAAATGTGGAATAGAACGCATCATTTCTTCACAATCCTACATAGTTATTCTTCTGATGTAACCAAATGTAATGTAAACTATATAACACTACTATTAGAATACTAAAAACCATACATTCTAAGTAATCTAGGTCATTGGAATTCGATGGCAGGAATTGCTTTCTAAGCGTGTGATTATATAACCCATGAGTAATCGTAGAATCTATTAAGTTAGGATATAAAGTTAAAGGTTAATGGAAAAATAAAAGTTTTTTTTTAAAAAAAAATGCAAGAAACTTCCATCACTTCATGAAAACATTTACAGCTCTTTCTGTGAGATGTTTCGTAATCTGTAAAGAAAGGAATTACAACGTTGGAATTGCGAGTCGTCAAGTAGATTTGACAAATAGAAATCCAATACATTTTGAATAGTATTGAAATAACGATTTATGATCAATAATAAGTCAAAACTAAATTATTTACAGACGTCACAGTTAATGTCATAAACATTAGAAACCTTATTTACTTTGGAATAATAATTTTCTATAGATTCTACTGTTATCAGAAGAAATATTTACATTTAGAAGCGAAAATAAACAGATAGCGCATTTTAAGTATCAGGCTTTCCTAATAGTTTCATGTAAATCATAGAAAATCAAATTTTCAGTAACATACAATGTACAGAAAACTATCGGCATAATAGAACATTTTATTTTTAAGTTAACACAATTGATTTTGTAGAATGAGTTATCTGGATCAATAGGGAATAGTCAGAAGATATTCATAAAATTGACTAATGTTAAAGTTTTTGTTTTAAAGTGTATTTATGAAGTAAAACGAAGATTTATGAGAAGAACATAGTAAGAACATAGTAAGCCAAATTCAACGATATCAATCACTCACATTTATTATTTCCATGTCCATTTTACGCTGTAAGAAATTACAAGAATGTGACCGAAAACTTGCTTGCAAAGTATTTTATACTAGAATTAAAACGAATTCGATTTGATAACAATGACAGTATTATCATGCTAGAGGTTGACAGGTCAATTTAGTAGTGACTGTGAATGTCATTTTTGATTGCATAAAAACACATTCAGTGGATAGTTTTACCGATTAGTGTAATGAGAAGTTGTTGTCGACAGCAGTAAAAATAACTGATTCATATAGAAACGAATAATGATGCGAAAAAAAATAAAACAAACACCATGTACCTATGCTTACTCTACGGTTGAAAATTTACAGCTTCAAACAAGTAGCTTTATGAATAACAAAAGAATATATTAGAACACAGTAAAGAAATGGTTCGTGTAAATTGTTTGCTACTTTCTACTGTTATACAATAAGCGGTATTCTTTTTGAAAAAGTGAACAGTAAAAATTATCAACATTTCGGCTGCATCAAATTCTGTAACACATCCAAAGATTTTTATTTCCCATAGGCATATAAATACATATAATATTTCTTGGCAAAAATGACTCGTAAACCCATTAAAATAGACCCAACAAAATCATATAAATGCATAGTAATCGTCTGTTTACTAAGAAAAAGGTTTGATATGGATTTCTCAGAAAGTTGTAACCTATGTAATCAAAGAAGTGATGAGTGAGTCGTGGATCCCATTCGATAAAAATCGAGCTATATTACATGAAGTTATAGTCCTTGAACAAACTGTACTTATCAGGATATCGTTTTTTTGTGTGACTATCATGTGATTATTGAAGTGGGGACAAATTATTGTTATTTTGACCAGCTTACATGTAGATATAGTAAACAAATTTTATTCCTATCTTAAGTTGTTGGAAAATCATAGTTGGCTATACGTTATAACTTTAGTTGCATTTTAGTCCAGTTATCGGTATTGATTAAGAACTATTTACATCTAAACTTAGTCAAATATGATCGAGCTCCATGAATTCTATTGATGTATTAAATTATGAATTCAGTCGAACCTCCTATTCTACGTGACCATAGTGTGTAAATTCATTAGAAATAATTAAAATCATTTAAGTGATGATCTTATGATTTTTTTTCAATTAGAGTTATGGAGATTAGTGTTTTTACATATTTGAAATCATCAACCCTGTCGGGTCTAGGCAGTAACTACCGAAGACAGATAGGTGAGGTCGAGCAAAATCCCTAGATCAATCAGAGTTAGACATTAACACCGGTTGATGCCGGCCCAGTGGTCTACAGGTTAGGCGTTCGCGCACAAAACCTAAGGTCACGGGTTCGAACCCTCCAGGGTACAGGAGTCGTGAATGCGCACTGCTAATGAGTTCCATACCAGGATGAAACAGCCGTCTTTCAGTTCTGCCAGGTTTCTAATGGTGCTCTAACAATGAGTGTTTGATGATTTTATGATTAACGAATAAATTTGGCCCATATAACGCACACAATTCTAAGTTTATTTATTTTTCAAAAAAATTGCCAGGAAGTATTCAACAAGATAAACCAATTAGATAGTAACTTAATCGACAGTAACAATCTATTTTTGTCTTAGTTAAATAGCTTGAATCCTTGTCACTCACATATTATTATTATTATTATTATTATTATTATTATTATTATTATTATTATTATTATTATTAATGATTCAGTAATCTTGTTAACCGATTGAGATTTCAACATTTAATATCACAGTTTTTAAAATCCTTAGTTTTCTAATTCTTATGCGACTTAAATGAAAAACACAACTTATTGGTAACCAAACACATTGGATATTGTCTGATAGTAAATATCTTTGCTTATATCCCTCTTGATAAGTTACCTTGTACCATTATATTATATTTTCAAAAAAGTTATTTATTGTTAGTATTATTATTATTACTATCATTGAATATTTACTCAACAAGTATTGTACTTGCTCATTTCCATTGTCTTTACTTTTTATGTCTTCGCTTGAATTAACTATAATATTACCAATGTACTCGTTACAGTATAAACTACACTTCAGAATATTTGGCTGTTATTGTAGTTTTACTGATCTGCTTATAAACGCAGTTCCATATGTATATATATATATATATATATATATGCTTACATACGATTTGTTGCCAGGATGTACTGTTCACCACCCAGTTACAGTGTTTATTGATCTTTCTTTCTTATTTTTTGGTGATAAAGTGTCGTTGAAGGTAGTTCTCTTTTTTTAATGCTTGGTTTTTATGATAGTCTTTTGCTTTTGTGTTTAAATGAAATGATCATTTGAAAGAGAAAAGAAATTGAAACAACAGCAACAACAACTTCAAATGACTTTTTCCAGTTGTGTTTTTGTGTTTTATTTCAGTCTATTTAATTTTCTTTCATTTAATTGAACTAATTGCTTATGGTTGGTTGTGTGTATATTGCTTTGTTTAGTATTTTTTGAATGTATGTCTATTAGGCTTGTTTGTCACCATTAAGTATGTGGATAATTATGCAGAATTCACTTTTAAATATCATATTCCTTCAGTTTGTCTCAATTGTTAGTGTATATTGTGCTTCTAGTCAAGTGGATCTCATTAATTGTTGAATTTTTCACTGAGACGCTAATTTTTGCTTTTCTTTTGTGTTTTGTTTTAATAAAGTAATTGCTCACTTCAATGTGCTTTAGTTGCTATTGTCTTGTTATTATTGAAAAAGTTGTCAGTGATGATCAGTGCTTTGTCACAATCTTCTTCATAATTATTCAATAAGCTCAAAGTTGTCTTTGGTTCATTTTGCTCTAATCGTTCAAATAATTTATAATGCATGCTAAATAACACCAAACTTAACTCTTTGAGATTATTTAGATTTAAACACTGAAGATTCTCATTCTATTAAAATTATCGTCAATGCTTACTTGCGGTGTGATACACTTAACCTTGGGGCTACCTACCTACACCTATGAGTTTTCAACTATTTAGCAACAAGATCTATGTAGATCTATTTAATTAGTGAATACACATCACTCCTAACTGAGTAAACGCGATTCATGATGGAGTACTTGAATCTTAGCAAAACTTGAGTGCTACATCGAATAAACTATAGGCAAATATCTAAACATGTTACCGCATATTTTCATATCCTACTCGGATTGGATTATGAATTAGATAATAACACTCTACTAAGATATTTCGCTCATTATTCTACATTTGGCCAAAAAAACCTGTCACACTAAAGTAGATTACAACCAACCGGAAACTGAACACTCTGTATGATTAATACACTGTCAGAACATCAAACAAAATACACAACACAACACAACACAAACTTCATCATACATTAATTATTAGTCCAATCAAAAAAAATAAAGCCGCATTCAAAGATTCATATTATGGTTGCTTTGATTGTTTCATGCAACGTATCATTAAATTACAACGAATCATCATTATACTAATGAAGATTTCTATTGATCCTGCTACTTAGACTATACAAATGAGTCATGTTAAGCTTTAGTGATTGTTTAAGTCACAGTTGAAGTGTATCATTACTGAATATCCCTAAAGTTCCAGTGGGATGTCTGTAATCGCGATCAAGTGTAAAGTGACCACATTCAGTCAATGATATGCAATTATGCAAACTAAGCTAAACTGAACTAGATCTATGGACCAAATATTATCATAATCACGGAGAGCCGTGTGGGGCTTAAGTTCTATCTTTATACTGAATCATGAATCGATACTTTAGAGCCGTCCAAAACTAGGATGGAATAGTTAGTCAGTACTCTGTGTTTTTTCAATATTTCTTCAAGTGACGATTAATTCAAAATTATACAAAGCCATCAGTTTCGTAGCTGTCAAACGATACAATAGGGAGATAAGTATTTAATACTTCCTTATTGATAACTGGCATTTCGTCATTGTCACCGTATTAACCGGTTTTACTTAATAATCATAAAAATACCATTACTAGTTGTCAGATATATATGTGTTTATATATATGTATATATAGTAATTATACTTCATGCTCACAAATGTATCATTTATATTCATTTAAAAATCATTCATAAAATAATGTAAAGTGCTTACCGAATAGTGTTCGCCTGTGTACTCATTTACTTGTTATCGTTGTAATAAATTTTCCCCGTTAATTATGCAAATCTTAACCAGCTAACTAGGTAACTAAACGCACAAACCTGTGTGTACACCTTTTTTTTATTTGTGTATCTGAATGGTATACAAAATAAAAATTCAAACGAGGAAATAAAAAGCAAATATTCTCGACAATCAAACAATTTTCACAGCCATTAACACTTATCACAACAGTTTTATTAGATTCTTCTTTTTTTTCTGCTCGTTTCGATGACGATATTTTCAACAACAAAAAAGTAAAAAAAAAGGAGAGAGAAAACAATTTGCATTTTATTTTGTTTCCTCACTGACACTTTCTGCCCAATTGTTGTTATGCTTCAACTTGAAATAATCAGATAGGGGATAAGTTATTGTATACAAAATAGTTTCACGAAAATCATACTTGATTGAATATTGAACATACAGTGCAAATAGTTTACATTGTTTTTACCATCGTTTTTATGATTATCATTACTACTACTACTACTACTACTTTGCTTCGCTAACATACAGAAATACAGTATGGTATGATCTTGTGATATGAAGAGACCAGCAAAGCCTATGAGTTTCAAGCAGTCTAATAAAGGTTTGCAATTAACCAGTCATTTGAGTAAGAGAAACAATATTTCTTTTAAAAAAATACCTGCCATTTAAATCAGTCTAATTGTTAGCATAATAATTAAAAATCCTATAACACTGTGCATAATTTCAACGGGTTCCTGCAATCTTCGATTCGATAACTGTTTACTGAATAATACAGAGGGAAACGATTAAAGTTATTAAGAAATTCAGTGACCAAAAATGAAATTGTCCTACATTTATTTTAACTCGAACTTATCTGAAAAGTAATTATTTTTTATATAATGAAATGATTACAGTTTAATATTTTTTGCAGAAGAAATTCCATATGAATTTATCACATACACTGTTGATATCTAAATGAACAAGTTTTGCAGGCTGCAGAAGGGAATTCATTAAAAATGAAGAACTAAGAGTTATTCAACTATGAATAGTTGTATGATGATACTTTTATTATTAGTGAAGTTCTTGAAGGATACTCGATAAAATATCCTTATGATGAAGAGAGCTAACCACTCCGTATATAAAAATTACGAATTAAATGTGAATATTAGAATCATTAGAATGAGAATTGTCGCGTTAGTTTTTTGTGTGTTATCAAGATTTAAGTAGTAGATTCTGTGACTTCACACAACGAGCGACTATACTCCAGACCTAATCATAAAAAGTTGATAAAACTCAATGGCCAAATAAAGTTATTATCTATTAACATACCTTCCCTAACCAGTTATAACATAGTTTGTCATGATCAAATGTGATTTCATTAGCTGAAATAACAAACTGATCTTAGCTAGAGCATCATTAGAAAGAAATGTGGAAGCACTAGACGGCCTTTTCGTCCTAGTTTTGGTCTACTCAAACAGTGCTTATCCAAGATCTTCGCTTATGGCCGCCCAGCGCTTCTAGGTTTCTAATGGCGGTCTAGCTAGGATGAATTCATGATATTTCAGCATTTTAACATCTGGTCAACAATATTTTGATTCCAAATATATTGACCAGTTGGAATGACCAACCTTTTACGTTCATTTGTAATTTAAATGTGCGCCTGAGATTAAATGTCGAATAAACTAATACCCCACCTGAAAATTAATTGAAAGAGTATATAAAGGTTTCTTTTCAACTAATCTATATTAACTCGCACTTGATTACTGTTGTATTGCATCTTATACAACTTACAAAAGGGAAGTACAATGTGCAGTTGATAATTACAACATCATCATCATCATCATCATCAAAATACCTTATTCACACTGCCTTAGACCGGCACTATATTCATTATATATAATATATATATATATATATATATATATATATATATATATATATATATATATATATATATATATATATATATATATATATATATTGATTTACATATCAGTAGTGAAAAATTCTTGTCAAATGGAAAGTACATTCTTTTTAAAGCAAAAAACAAAAAGGAAAAAACTGAATCCCACCATGAACATTTCAAACAATAATCAATTATTATTATTATTTTTTGGTAGTATTCACTGTTCACCGAAACAAAATCATCCACAACAACAATACGTGAAAAACACTCAAACGAATCTAGTGATAATAATAATAATAATAATAAATAAGTGAAATGAAAAGTAGACGAATAAAATGAGAAGACAAGAGGGAATATTTATTTATTTATTCATTCAATCATTCATTCATTCATTGTCGTTCGTTGTTAGTTTTTTCGTTGTTCTTATTGTTCCCTATTGTAACCAGTTTTATGGTGTTTTGTTGTTGTAGTTTTTTGTTTGGGCGAAATTATTATTACCTGTACACTTTTTGACAATATGCAATTCGGTCAATAAATTCTGTAGGGATTCATCGAATTAGTTTATGGAGAAAAACAATTAACAACAACACTTGATGCATTCTACTACTTTTTTTTTTACTGATTATTATCTTGTTTGTCTTTGTCGATTTTGGTACATTTTTATCTACTACTACTACTACTACTACTACTACTACTACTACTACCACTAGTACCACTAGTCCAACTAACTAACTATCTATGCTACACATGTCTGTCTATGAATATAAGTGTAAATGTATCCCTCCCTATCTCGGCATAATAGTCTGTCACTAAGGCAATAAAAATTATCACCTGTTAACCAACTAGAAGAGGTGGAGGAGGAGGAGGAGGATGAGGTGTAATAAAAAAGAAAATAGCGTTCATAGTTAGGATGATGGGTAAAAAGAGAAAAGCAAATTGGATTCTTCGAGGTTTATACTTTTTTTCAAAAAAAAAAAATTCCATTTCATTATTCACTTCAGGTAGTGAGTATTAATTCTCGAAACAAACTGTCAAACTTTGGTTCATTGCCTAAGTGAGTTCTAATAAACGTTACCAAATAAAATTAACATTATGATTCGAAGGAGATAATTATATCAAAAAATAAAAACGGGCATAGTAAGTATTCAATCACTTGTGTACACCTCAAAAACTATTCACGAATTCAATTATTTACAAGTTGCAAAATCTAAGCGCTACCAATTTTTTCTACACAGTTTACAACAATCACTTGTGTGGCTAATTGTGCTGTATTTACTAGATGCAATGAAGTCATGTAGAAAGAGAAAAAAAACTTCACAACAATCCATTAAATACTTGTATAGATTTTGTGCCTATCTAAAGTTATCAAACAATTCCTTGAGTTGACTTTGAAAATAATCCAGTTCATAATTCAATAAGAAAAAGGTTATAGTGTTAGGACAGAAATTTCATATACTAGGTAGGCAATTTTTATTAATAAAAAATTGTAATTCAATCTGCAATTATCTAACATGCCGTTGAATAGCTAAACGAATAGAGTAGTTCAGTTTTCGAAGTTGATAAACTCATGATCAACACTCAACTTAGACCCCAAATAGTATAACACTTGAAGAGATTGAATCCTAATTGGAAGTATATTATTATCAAACGGTATATTTGTTTAAAATACCTATTGTCAATTCTATACTAGTTACAGCAATAATCAAAAATTGATTTATGGTTTAATTAGGGAAAACAAAATGACATTTAAATACTTTTGATACTTATCAATTATCCATGTTTTTTGTACAAGTTATATCAAGTTGAGGAGGTAGATAAAATAACTATATTTTGCGAGAAAAGTTTAGAATAGCAAAGTTGATGATCAAAATCTGCTCGATCGTTTACTAAATTACTGATCTGTAAAATGTATGTGTGCGTTTGATTGTTCAACAAAAAATGTATTTTTATTATTAATATTATTATTGAATGATTTAACGTATTTTTAGGCTTTAATTTATTCACTACCTTCATAAATTTACAAAGCTTTTAATATTGTCCAAATATATATATATATATATTCCTCATCCTCGCCCCACAGATTAATCTAAGTAAACATGCATTAATATGCATCCCCCTTGTTTCTTTTTAACCCATCAAAGAACAAGTGGTTAACAAGACTAATCAAAATGTATAACACTAACACTAGTTCTATGCGTATAAGACTATATATATATATATATATATATATATATATATATATATATATATACATGTATACATCATCCATGTATTTGAATATCATTAGAGTAGAAAAGCAAACAAATAACTAAACATGAAGGTATTAATAATAATTCTTGACACGAGAAAAGTCTGTGCGTAAATTGTCTAATTCGAACAGCTGTTGAATAAATATCAAATTTATTCAACAAAATATATAAAAGACAGAGAGAGAGAGAGAGAGAAAAAGGAATGATTTTACTTCGATATGAAATAGTAATTAATAACATTAGATATATATATATATATATATATATATTTTTCTTTTCTAATATGATTATCATTATTATGAACAGAGTTGTTAGCCAGTGGAGTATGTATGATCACTATGTCTATAAGTTTTTTGGATTATCTTGTATTTAGTGGACCAAGTGAATCTATTCTTACCGATATACACATATATATAAAGATGTATCTATAAACACCAGACACTTAAATAAACAGTGACTACATTTCTAGTTTTTTTTCCTAGTATTATTATTATTATTATTATACATATGTGTATACTTTACTGAATGGTCTCTGCTCGTACATAATTTCATGCCATATGCTGAGTATATCAAAGACCTTAGAGAAACTATTAAAAAGCGAAAGAAATAAGGCATGAAAGAAAGACTGTGAAAAATGGAAGCGAAACTGACAATCCTCTTCTGTGAATATCTTGTTTTAGTTTAACTGCCTTCTGTTTCGGTTCGGCCTAATTTCTCCTCTATTATTCAGTAGTTGCTTTATAAGATGTTAATTAAACAGCTACACTGTCTAGAACTGAACACAAGAGACAAGAATCTGTATTTATTTGTTGAATAGTTATTGCATGTTACTTTTCCTGAAGCTAATTGAAAATGGTGACAATGAGTCGAAATAACTGGTGTTCATTCAAAAAAAAAAGGTAAATGACAGACAAGGCGAACGGATCATCTGTACTTGCTTTTTAACTCAATACACATTGTACGGTAATATAAACAACATTTGAATATGATAATAATAATAATAATTCAAACTAAAACACATAAGCAAGTGTATTTTGATTCAAATAAGAAAGTAAAAATGCTGAGATTACAAATTATCCTCTACCTGATGCCAATAAAACAAGAAATATACAACTTTTCAATTAGAGTTATGGAGATTAGTGCTTTTACACATTTGAAATCATCAATCAGTGATTGTTAAACCGCCATTAGAAACCTGGACCTGCACCTGGACCAGTACAGTTCAACCCTGTTGGGTGTAGGCAGTAACTACCAAAGACAAATGGGTGAGGTCGAGTAAAATCCCTAGATCAATCAGAGTTAGACATCAACACCGTTGGATGCGGGCCCAATGGTCCACAGGTTAGGCGTTTGTGCACAAAACCGAAGGTCCCGGGTTCGAATCCCGCGGGGTACAGGAGTCGTGGATGCCCACTGCTGGTGAGTCCCATACCAGGACGAAACGGCCGTCTTTCAGTGCTTCTAGGTTTCTAATAGTGGTCTAACAATGATTGATTTATGATTTCAAATGTGTAAAAATATACAACTGTATGTCTTGTTGTGTAACCTTTATTAACAATAACACATAGCTTACATTTATATTCATAAACATACACTGTTAGTGAAAGATTAAATTACGAATACTAATTTTCATGTAGTACTTTAGTTTTAAGAGATTCACAGTACCGAAAATCATAAAAAAAATAGGTGAACAATAGTTTATGAATGATCTGAAAGTATTCTTTCTCATTGACAGTCTTTCGTTGCTTTTCCGAAACAAATTAAATATGTTAAGTATGGTGAAGAAAACAATTTACTCGAAAAAAAATAAGTGGATGACTTTCAGGATGGCGAATAAGTCTATCACCAATAAAGGAATATGATTTTAAAAAATTCTATTCCGTCTATGAGAAATTATTAAGGGATATTCATTTTTGTAAGGATTAATATCATGTTACACTTTACTTTCAAGGTAAATGCCGTACACGTACTGATGTAAAGATGAAGTATTGACAACGTATGCTTATTCTTTGCAAATATAAATTAACAAGTGCGGATTCGAGCAGATCATTCAGCTTTGTTCCAGAAGTAATAAAATTTAAGAATAACTCAATACTTGGATAACCAAAGTGTCTATATTTATTGTCGATTGTAATATATTTGCAGCTATTTACCTTTGACTTAATGTAGAAAAAAAACAGTTTAATACAAGCCAAGAACTGCTTTACTAATTTTGACAATTAGTAAGACATTAGCCACAAGCCAGATTCTAGTGGAGGAGGAAATCAGGAAGAAGAGGTGGAAATGGATAGGACACATTGTGACAAGCACTCAACTGCGTCACAAAAGAAGCCCTCTCTTGGAACTCTCAAGGACAAAGGAGAAGAGGAAAGTCAATGAACACTTTACGCCCAGAAATGCAGGCAGACATGAGAAGAATGAAAAATAATTGGACAGAACTAGAAAGGAAGGCTCAGGACAGAGTAGGCTAGAGAATGCTGGTCGGTGGCTTGTGCTCCACCAGGGGTTACAGGTGTAAGTGAGTAAGTAAGTAAGCAAGACATCAGCCAGGTGTTTCACCAAAATGATTTTCACTAAATCTTGTGAAAATCTTGAAGACTGCTTTATCATGATGATAATAATAAAACGTTTAAAACTTAGTAATCTATACAGTAGTCTATCAGTTAACAAACAGTATAAGAAAGTCAACTTACCATACATGGTTTATATACTACAAACTACATTTAGTTAGTTTGAAATTTAGTGAGACTACTTAACCATGGAGCTAATATGATAAAATATTCAATAAAGTATCACCCACAGACTTTGAAATTAGGCACTTACTAAAATGAAATTAAAACTCGTTGAACAGTTCAGTTCCCGATATTTTGGCAGAACAGTTTACTTATTATTGAAAAGTTGTTTGCCAGTATTATGACACTTGATTCGATTGCTGACATCATAGTTCACATGAACTAACATCTATCCTCTAGCCAGTCACTTGCTAAATATTACTTAACAACTCGAAATGTGTGTGTGCGGTCAATACATTGCATACTACTTCTCATAATATTTTCAAGAATTCAATCATATTCTAATCAACTTAAAGGCCAAAACACAAAACATTAATTTTAGAATTGAATCAATCCGTTTGATTAAAATGTTATTTTGATGATTAACCATGGAGAAAAAACATCCACAAAGAATTACAAATGAAAACTTTAATAGACAATACAAACGCAAACTTACAATATTTACTTCTTGGCACACGTGGTCCATCGACTGTCACTTTGATTGCTCTAGCATAAAGTGCTACAATAGGTGGTGTGGTTTCTATAGTGATGGTTATATTGAAAGATTTACCTGTGAAAAAGAATAAAAGTTTTATAGAGATAGAATATATATATATATATATTTGCTTAGGCTGAGAAGAGTACTTAGCTTTGAAAATGTCTAAAATCTATCACTACAATCCGCATTTTTAATTACTCATTGTAAATTTATGTCGTAGTGTACTAGTTCATTCTACAGCACTTGGGATACTTCCTCAGATTATTCAGCAGGATTTATAGAAGGTACCAAGAGATTTCAGCATATCATTTTCGTCTAATCTGCTTTTTTCCTCAGTGAAAGTGTAAGTCTAGTACCTAATACATCACGTACTTGTACGTTGTATAACAGGCAAATAAGCTACGCCAGTCAGTAACTACTAAGCGATTATCAATCCCTATTCGTATTTAGATTTTACCACTATCGATTTAGTGACTTGAATCTTTCGCATCCCTATTCACTATGATTTTCTTTTTACAATTCAAGATACTTTGGATTTCCAATAGTAATGTTGAATAGTACAATGTAGTCTGTGAATATAAGAATCGATGTTTATATCGAATTGAAGATAGTAGTAACAGATTTGATTACATTTCAGGAAAATCGTAAAAGTTGGTTTACTGAAAATGAATTATTATTGTTGTTAACAAAAACAGGTAGCAAATATTAAATATAACTTTTTCCCATTATCCAAGTATAACCGACGTTTACTGTGCAAAAATAAATTATTTCCTCGAATTAACGCATGGCAAGCATTCAGTCATGATGGTATGTATGATTCAATGAATCAATAAATTGTTTTAATTTGATGTGAAATGCAAACGACAACAATCTACGAGAGAATTCGTAAGTTTGATGATACCAGTTTGTAATTTATTTTGAACAACTTAAAGTCAATGCTGTATTCCCTGCAGACTTGATCAAAAGTTCAAGAACAACCGTTTACTTGCGAAGTATATCATTCCTTTATGATGATGATGTTATACCAAACTGTAAATTTTTTTAACACAGTCATCAACTAAATATGATAGCCCTATAGCTTTTTGATAACAACTAGGTTCAATGTGTGCGTTACCTCTTAACCGGTATGACCTAGTTGAAATTAATTAACATTTCACTTGTTTTCACTATAAACTCACTCCTCTTTAGAAATTGATAATCACTGACAGAACAAAAAAAATTGACAATTTCCCTGGTTAGTAGTGATATGATATACGAAATAATTATAAAAAAGAAGAGACAATAACAACAACCATAAAGCAGTCTATCATTAGTTGACTTGTCAAAATACACTCAATACCATCCATCGTCTCTTCTGGTCACGTGTCCACATCCACTACAGTCTACTTTTTTTTATATATTAATAATGAGTTCAGGTCATCTGTGAGAATTTTTAATATCATATGGAAGGAATGACTGTGTTATTTTTTCTCTCTCAATTTCGTATTTATCTTATTCTACGGTAGATAAAATGCCATTAAATTTACGACAGGATGAAAAAATAAAACCCATGAATTAACGTTCGGACTGAGTTTATTATTTTTTTTTTTCAAAAAAACATATAAACCAAAAAACAGAGCATTCAAACACACACAAACCAATAATATTTGTTTGGTTTAATTACTAGTTCACTGTCTACTTTTTTATATATACTAAGTTGGGTAAACTAACTCATTTAGCATGGTAAATAAGTTTAAGTAGTACTTAGAAATAATGTCAACTAATCCTATTGGATTTTATGAAAATAAGTAGACAAATGAGCAGTTAATTTATTTTCATTTTTATCTGGGGCAAAAACTTATTCATCATCATCATCATCATCATGTTCTGGAAGGGAACAAACTATAAACGAAACAACTAAAAGCAGTTAGACCAACAAAAAACCAAGAAAAAAATTGAACAGATTTTATTCACTTATCCAATGGCGACACGTGTCTATAGCACTGAGGTAGACGACTACTGGTTAAAACAAATGGAAACTTGTGCAGTAGTATATTTCACCTATAGACTACACATTCACTTGGACACAAATTCATCTTGTCCAACGAACAATTTGATTGACAGTATATTAATTTTTTTGAAAAAAATAATTAAATTTTCTTGGTTTCACCAGCTAGCTGTATTGTTTAACACATATAAGTCACAATATGATTGTTCTTTTATTTTTTTTTCTCATTAACTCGTTTATTATTATTATTACTGTCGTTTTTTTTTGGAGTATGAGAAAAAAAATTTGATTTTCACTACCATCGACTATTTGTTTTTCTATTTTCTATTTTCCTGGGGTGATGGCTTAGCTGGTCAGTGAACCATACCAACCCACTGCTACACATACACACACACACCCACACTGAGAACTAGCTGACGAAATCAATTAGGACAAAATGCAATTGAGATGACAGACATCTTCATTTTACATGTCACTTTTCTATCACTAATTTCTGACAGGTTCTCTGTGATAATCAATGAATAAAAATGATCTATTCAGTCAAATGATTATGTTGTTGTTGTCCATGTTCTTGTCTAATGGATAACTAACACTACTAACACGGGGTAAACATGTTCGTGATCGCGTCTAATTTACAACACTACAAGCAAAAAAGGGGTAAACTTTCCCTAATTAGTTAGTTGTTTTGTTTTTTTCACTTCAGGTTTTATGACTTTCATCAATTGCTAACACATTGAATGAAAGTAAAAACGAATAGAGAAATAAGATTATTGAGGCTGGACATAAACAAAAATTGTGATTATCTTTTCGTATCTTATTAACTCAGTCAAACTGTAAAATTAACAGTGGAAATAATAATCATAATGGAAAAAAATAGTTACAGATAATTTCTACAATTGAAAAATATCTGGAACTCCAAACAACTTTCAACCAAAACCAAAATCAAGATTTTCAATGCAAATTTCAAGACAGTTCTACTGTATGGAGCGGAAACATGGAAAACTACCAAAGCCATCATCCAGAAGATACAAGTGTTTATTAACAGTTGTCTACGCAAAATACTTTGGATTCGTTGGCCAGACACGATCAGCAACAGCGTACCGTGGGAGAGAACAAACCAGATCCCAGTGGAGGAGATAATCAGGAAGAAGCGGTGGAAGTGGACAGGACACACACTACGATAAGCACCTGACTGTGTCACAAGACAAGCCCTCTCTTGGAACCTTCAAGGCAAAAGGAAAAGAGGAAGGCCAAGGAACAGATTACGCCCAGAGATAGAGAAAGACATGAGAAGAATGAACAAAAACTGGAAAGAACTAGAAAGGGAAGCCTAGGACAGAGTTGGTTGGAGAAAACTGGTGGGCGGCCTATGCTCCATTGTGGGTGACAGGCGTAATTAAGTAAGTAAGTAAGTACTAGGAGACTTAGTGTTAGTTTATTTTATGAGTGTTTTTTGTACTTTGATTTTTGTATATCGCAGTAATTAGACAAAATGTACGTCGATTAGAAAGTAGTCTAGTTGATTATTTTCAGAAGTAATTTTCAATGAAGCTGCCCCTACTAACTCTTCTATTTTAATGATGAAATCTTTCCAATTTTATTTATCTCTGTGCTGAAGGTTTGAGCTTCATGAAAAATAAAGAGACTACAGGCAAGAGTAATATAATTGATAACATTCTTGCTCGCACAATACTTTGAACAGTGGGATCAAAAATGACAGATTGTTTGAGGAACGTTTATTTAAACATGCAGATGATAATTTTTTGCGATATGTCTTGTTGATACACACTCGATTCTCGTATCAAATAGGCGTTAAATCTAACAAACTAATTGTTCTAAAATGTTTTCGAAAAGAATATCCTTATGGATTAGGGTTTCTCTAAGACCATAAGAACAAAATCAGGCCAAAATATTATTCACTTCTATTCAGTTCAGTTCATCATGGAGTGGGGTCGTATCAACATTGTTTCTGTAAGCAGAAATAAGTGATTTCCCAACAATCGAATGTATGCTAGCTGTGGACGTCACTATTGATAGCTAAAGTGTTCAAACTGTTTGACTTTTCCCATTTGAACCAAGCACAGCAAGTCGTTTGTAAATCTCCTAAAAAGAACTCGGTTTATTCCATCAGTTATTACGCATGATTAGACTTTTAGCCATCCAACCACAGTATTAACAATATTTCATTGGAGTCTACTTCACTTAGTGGATTAGTTTCAACAACAGGTAACCTAAAAAAACGGGTCCTTTTTACAGTGACACATCTGATTGGCCAATTATTTTTGTCAGGATCAAATCATGAAATCTGTTATCATAGTCAAGTATTTCTTGTGATGACTCTGTTGATGCTACAAATGGATAGCTAAAAAACCAGTTAAATAGGAGGAATATAGAATAGTCTTAGTAATTAAGTTTCAAACCAAAACTGATATCTGACAAATGTCTTCAATTCATCCTGACAAGCAGAAATGTTCATTGAAGCCTCACTAGAGCATAACTTTCTCTCATGTACAATGAATACAATACAATATCCATCACTATCAAATAATTTCAGTTTATTCCTGTACTAAATAATCGATTGTGTTTTACATAATCAATGATTTTCCTACCACAAATCACTTTCTACAATTGCCTAAAAAGAACACTTGAGATAAATGTCGAACTGATGAGAGCCAATGAATACATTTCCCTTAATTGAAGAAATCTGATTACTAACGCTACAACTTACGATTGGTTCATTTTAGAATAGATTTCATGCAAAATAGAAAAATTCCTTTCCAAGTTGCCAATTTCTATTATGTAATAGGAAATTCGTCACTTCATTTTAATGGATGTAAAGAATTATCACTCAAGAAATTTCATATCATTTACTAATAGCCTGAAGATATGATGTTTATACGATGATGGACACTTAAAGATATAACGGAAAGTAAAAATAAAGTTATCATAATTATAATCGAGGCCTAACAGTAACGACTAAATATCAACTATTCTAAATTTCACAACAATTCATTTGTGTGACTGAATATTCTAGTTAAGTATAAGTTTATAATTTCTATAGTTGAAATTATGAACTGATGTTAGCTAGGCTGCCTTTACAAACCCAGAGATACTGGACGGTCATGTTGTCTTAGAAAATGACTCACATAAACGATCCCGGGTGTAGGAGTCGAACCGAAGTTACAAAGTTTCTATTAAGAACTCTCAATCTCTAGACCATTGAGCTGATATCCAACTGTGTCAGTTTCTAATTTCAATCAATCCATGACTGACTTTAAGCTTAACTCCTATAGTTTCAGTGAGAATATGTGACTAATCAAGTCCAATCTGTGTCGGGTGAGACCCTTATCCTCTGCTGATGATAGATGAAGGTTACTCAAGACAATGGGTTAATTGAAATAAGACATTAACACCGTTGGGTGCCACCTTGGTAGTCTAAGAGTTAAACGTTCGCGAGTGTTACCTATCACTAGAGACCACTTCTAGATCCTAATTTTAGGTATAGTAATCACACTGATTAATGAGAAAAGAGCTTTGAAAGGAAGATACTTGATCTTAATCAGGATACTTAAATAACATCAAAAGAAAATGATAATACCTAATAAGTCAGACATCCTTTTTCTGATCTTTCAACGTATGATTTTTTTTTCATGAATCGCAAGTAGGTCCCTATCTAGATGCTCTATTTAGCACATATCACTCGAAAGGAGATAAATACTGGAGTAGTATTTTGTATTGAATAGCCCAGCGTTTACTGGGCTTGAAACAATTCCTAAACATGTTCAGTAGAATTATATCACTTCCATATTTCAAACAGATTATTGGGTCATAGTAGTGGCCTGAAAAACTGATCATGTCATCGCACCTACAATAAATGTTAATATTTTAGTTTTTCAGTTCTGGTAAAAACGGTTTTTACTACTTATCTGTATAAAATCAACAAAGAATGACATTTTTCAATAACCAGTTAGTGATCTTTTAGTGAATATGGTTTTATACTGCGCTTGTTGACTTATCCATATTAATCTGACTTAGCTAAGATTATTCAATTGAAAAACTTTGATGATATGATGCATGGGTGTGAACGAAATTCAAATGAAAGCATTTGTTGCCGACAAGTCTTACCACCAGAATTATTTCATTTTTCAAATAAATAGTTTAAAAACACTAGATATTGAATCAAAGATTCAATGGAGAATGACTAAATGACGTTTGGGACATTCTAACAAACTACTCGCAGATCTTCAACCTTCTGATTAACTTACACTGCACTGCATTCTGTAAACCCAATGCATTTGCATTTCAGTCCAGTTCATCTAATTGTGTATGTATGAATTGTGTGTTTTATGTATAAAGATTGGCTTACATTTGATGAATACTTCCATGAATAAATTCACTTCACATTAAGAATACACTGCGATAATTCATATCAACTATGTGATGGTGAATTCTCTTTTTATATCTTGTCATTTAGAAGTACATAAAATTACACTAATTACAATACCAGTTCTTACTAATGACTACTTTGTCTGCTTATTCTACTACCTCTACTCGCACTATAAACATCATTGATACTTTTACAACAGTTAGTTCTGTTAATAACAAGCAAAACTGAAACAGTTGACTATTCTATAGATTAGTATTAAAAAAAAAAAATTAAACATGTTTTTATTTCAATTTCTCCTAAAATTAACTCAACTTTCTACCAAACTGACACAACAACTGCTGCCACAAATTAATTTTGCTACGAGGAAACAAAAAAATAATCATTGTCTTTATGCACCCATGGGAGAGAGTCAATGGAAAGAATGTGAATTACCCTCCTTTTTAATATTAAACAACAACAACAACAACACTATAAGTTAATACATTTTATACATTTTAACAACAACTGTGGCCAGTCCAATTTTCAAATAACAACAACCATCAATAATAATAATAATAATAATAATAATAAACTTCGTCAATGTGATCGAATTAACTACTATTAAAACTAATTAATACAACTACAATTAAACAACTAATAGCCTGATTAAGTCCTGGTATTGATAATAACATACGAACAAGAGTATGCATAAATATATATATATATATATATATATATATATATATATATATATATATATATATATATATAACAATTTATTAAAGGGATGCATGTACTAAAGACATTTCTATGAATACAAGAAATATAGACTATATTTAGGCAGAAAGTCTAATGAAAATACAAACTATGGGATAATTTGAACAGAGAAAAAATGATGCCAAAGGGTTAATAACGCATTGATAGGAACAGTGAATTAAAATCCTGTAAAATTTTTAGGTGTTAAATTATGTTTTATCTGTGTGTACCCCTCCCTCTCTCACCACCTCTGATTTCCCTTGAATAATGAATGATATCAAAAGAAACAACTGCTCCTAGTACAACAAATAATTATTGCTAACCTTTTCGTTAAATGTTCAATACTCTCTAATGGTTCAGTATCCAATGTTATATGTTCATTTATTTTATTTATTTGTATAAAATAAAAACTTCAATTTATTTATGTGTATATTTACAAATTATTAAAAAAAAGAAGAAGAAAGACTAGTATGTGATATGATGTGTTATAAACTTGCGCAAAAATTTATTCACAAACCATGTCATTTGTATTTTGATTGTTGCTTTTTTTGGGTGTACATTAAAAAAATCTAACTGAATTATCCTGCCACATGGAAAGGCTAATTACAAAAATATATTTGTTTTATACCAAATGTACCATCATGTTCAATGCGAGGAAAACACAAGGGGTGGAGTCAATATACAATATGACTGAAAGTTAATAGGATGAAATAAATTAAAATTATTCAAGAACAATCTACAATTTCATCCGATTAAGGCAGAAATAATAAACGCGCCTGACGCTATTTTATCAATATCAATTTTCTCTTTCTGTTTGTAGTTTTGTACGCTTTTTAATTCTGTTACATGAAAATTCCTTAGTTGGTTTGATCTATTATTCAGGCTATTCAGATTTTACATATGTATATATATGATCTCCCTTACAATTGAAAATCTTTTTTCTGATATGGGTTTTCTGTTGCATTTTATTGTTAAATTATAGAATCAGACAGACAGATACAACGCAGAACTTCGTACGTACATACATCAGTTCAGGTCGCCATACCACATCAGCATTGAGACTCAAATGTCAGTTCAGATCCAAGAGTGATAGTGATAGTAGCAGTATTAGCAGTAATGGAGAAGATTAGGGAGCGAAGATATGATTCGAGAAGTATAATTCAGTAAGATAAATTTAGAAGGAGAAAGGTAGTGATTATCAGGAATTCAGAGGGTTAGAATTAGAGAGAACACAAAGAGTGGATGTGACTGCGCCATTGCAAACGATTCCGAGCCATGTCGTTCAAGGTCTCCACCCATTGATGACTTTCGTCTCGCGGACCCCAACCAGATAGCCTACATCTACCAACATGACTCAGTCAACTTGTCATTGACTTCATGGATAGAATCAGTTAAGCGATACACCTGAGAATTAAAAGTCATAAATTTTATTGCCACTGTAGTCGTAGGTGTGCAATTCTGAACCATCCCCTATTAGCTGACCAGTGGTTCTTGCTTTTCAATAGTAATTTGAATAAGATATTAGTTCGTGATGTAAACTATTGTTAATTTACATCGCGGTTATTCAACCGCTGTAATAATTACAGATTATTGTCCACTTTAGTTTACTTCACTTATGAATCGACCATGATATAAGGCTAAGGGAATGACATAATTGTACAAAGAAGTATGTCCATTAAATTCTACATCATCCGCCACATTATATCATGCCATTTAAAACAAATGAATTTTTCGCAGCGATTTTTCACCGACCATTAAAACTTTTTCGAGAAATTCAATTTCACTAAAATAATTTTATCCAGATTAAAAACGAATAAATGGCTTAAAATGTCTGGTTTGTTAACTATAAGTCATCATATTTAATGAGTACTCGACTAATTTAGACTGTTCATTTCGACCGAAATTATTTAAATTCATTGAAATCAAGAAGAATTAATTTTTTAGAAAAAAAAATATTTACTGATTTCATTTGTGATCTCTTTTATTTTATTTGGGAAACCAGTATAAATGTGAAAACTACTAGAGTTCATGTTTCTGAGCACAACTTAAAGGAGAATATAGCAACCAATCATCAATCTCACATTGAATAAAATAAGTTTTCTGTGATTTCTTTTAGTATTTTTAATTTTGCTCAGCTCATTGATGGTCAACATCATAGTTTCTTTTCTTACAAGATATCAGACAACAGACCAACTATTATATGATCAGTTTGCAGTTTACCAGATGACCTTATAAGCTGTTCAGATTGATGAAAAAACTAACAGGAAGATTCACAGTGGACAATATTCTAGGATTGTGGAACTTATTTAGGAGGATAAATAAAGTAAACTAAATAATAATAATAATAATAATAATAATAATGATTAAAAATCTCAGATTTTGAAAAACAATCACACCATTTCTATGATCATCCCAGTGTATTAGGGTGCAAATTAAATTTTACTCATCAAACTAGATAATTTCAAGAAATCATATGAATTAGTGGAATCAGATTGTGATTATCATGTTGAAGAATTGATAGTTCATCTATTTTAATTAATTGAACATATTCAGCAAGTATCTCGCAAATAGAGAAAAGGCATGTTCATATCATAGACATATTATCAACTAAGGAATATTTTACTTATTGGCTGACTCAAAGCTATCATATCCTTATCTGAATATATATATATACTAAGGTGTGTAGATAGATCGCCAGTGATAGCTGTCCAAATACTCCAGCTCTAGATTAAAACATTTTCTAGCCACTATGTGAAGTGGCATCTCTACAAATTGAAGGCAATTGTCATGTATCAACAATTTCGAAATAATAATTGATACTATCATCAATTCAAAATAGGCATAGTTCAGTGAGTTTTTTTTTCTAACTGTGCGTTGGATTTTCTGTTTATTAAAAACAAATAACTTTTCAATACAGAATTTTGTTTTCTCACGTGTGAGAATTATGATGTTTTACAAATATACACATGTATGTGGTCACGTATTGTCGTTAACTAATTATCTGAAAACATAAACAATACTAATAATGATAAGTGTAAATAAACGATGCAATTACAGATTAATACTCTCGTTTTAAGCGTGTACAACATTGAACATTTTCAATAAAACTGAAATCGAACTAATACCACACACAATTATACACATATATATTTATCTATCTATGATTGATGGACAATGTATTTGTCAATTTTCGAGGTTTTATAACAAGGCAGTAAAAGCAGCCTATCAATCACTCACTCAATGACTGCTGAATGCGAAATCAATTATTAATAAATTACAATTTTATCCATGACGAAAAATGCGTCAAGTGAAATGTTATTAATTTGACCTTATATAGAGTTGTATGCAATCTAGAAAATTCACAATTAAAATCTCACGTGCAATTCGCAATTGTGATGAATATTATTATTATTATTATTATTATTATCATCATCAGTGTTTTCATTTTTGACTTGTTTACTTCTTTTCATTGGATAAATGTTGTTTTGTAGTTATTTATTGAAATTGTGTTTACAATTATGAATTATTACACCTATCCATCCTCCTTATGATTAGTACTGTTTATAGCGGTGGTAATGTGTGGGTATTGTAAAACACCTCTTCAATGAAACAAATTACAGGACATGAAGGTATCCGAACTATCGAACCGATTAACTACAGATGTATATTTTGAATAAAAAAATTTTATTCACAAAGTGTTAATTGAAAAGGGATTAAATTAAAACTGAACTTCATATCACACTACTTTGGGGGTTGTACTTTTGAAGTATCTTATGGAAATTTCATTCGCTTTCCGGTCATCAATGTTAATAGGTTAACTATACAAATTAGTCACACTTGAAAGTTTTAAATCTTTCATTCATCATGAAAAAGTTTTATTTTATCTGGCATGATTTAATACAATTCTTCAAATCTTTTGTGATATTTACTGACTGATTTAAAGAAACTAAACACAATCGAATTTAAAATGATATTAATTAAAAACAAACTAGTTAAGTTTTGAGTAAGTGAAATAACTACTGATGAGATTTAACAAAATCCTAATAGTTTGTGGTAAAGGTACAGTACAGTACAGTAAATTTTTTCTTAACTAGTTTGATTTACGTCATACATCAAGATGTTGGTAAAATTAGGATTTTTACTCAATTATCTATGCATCAAGTCGGTAGTTTAAGATTACCAATCGGTATATATATATATATATATATATATTGCTTTACCATGTAATCTTACGACCTAGTTTGGAGATGTATTGAGCTTTTTGTCGTGATGAGTTGTCCACTGCCACAATGGAGTATACCAATTTCAAAAATAAAGACTCCTATAGAAAAACCTCTTAGGATTACACACACAAATGAAAATATGTAACTAAGCCAAATAACCAAGATTAATTGTCAAAAGTCTATTGGAAATCGACCAAATTGTCTAGAGTCATGTTGAATCCTGTTTACTATTGAATCATTCATTTGGGTGAGTGATTAAACCAGGAAAAATTCAACATTTAATTTAATTAATATTCCTCATTTCAAAAATGGATTTATTACTACATTTCTGAACATATATGAACAGATACCGAATGTTATAGTTCGAACAGACACATTTTATTGGAAGAAAAATTATGGCCAGAAAACAATGAGAAACTTTGGAGTTGAAACTGCCAAAACATTTTACATAGATCAAACTAATTCATTGTAAATGTTCGCACTGTGATGACATTTTGTTTCTAGCTCTAGAACGGAATGCTCACAATTGTAAAAATCATCATCGAATAAAAGACCGATTCAAACCGAAATAATAATCAGATATTGTTTTTCTCAATCACTTACGTTGCTCGGTTTCTGAAGGAAAATACTTCAAATCCAGACATGATTCATTCCACCCTAATAGATTTGAAAGTACCTTATTTACTTACACCATCTTCGGTCTATACTGTCTTCGATTATTTGGAACATGAGCATTGATAGTCTACTTAGTTGATTTCACTACAAGAAATCGTATCATGACGATACAGTTTATGTCTTTTTGCAAAAAATGAATTTATCTCAATATAAAAAATAGAAAGATGTCTTGAATTTAAACTAATTTGCACCCCAGTGTGTATATATTATATGTTATATTGAGAGAAAAAAAATGTCACCTTACATAACTAATGGTTGCTTGATGTAGTCAATAAGATAATGGATCATTTGTACTAATTCACTTCGTTCCTTATAAATGATGGTTGCTTTTACGTGTTGATTTGTCAGCAACCTAGCAAATCATCATGTGGAATTATCTCCTGATAAATTAATTTCCTACAGAAAATTGACTGAAATAGTAAGTTGGCCAGAATAACTGTGAATAAAAACTCAAACAGTAGTTCATTGTCGCACTAAGTAACATCTGTGTAATATAATAATACTGTTACACTAGTATTATGATCACCATTGTTTCTTACCTACTATCAGTGTAAATTTGATGAATAAAGATGAACCATTTATATTTACAATAGAGATTTCTCTCCACTCAGTCAGTACTTCCCTTAAACGTATTTTGTCAACGTATAGAAAAGTATTCACATTCTGAATCAAAATGATTCACATTCCGACAATGACGGAAATCAAAAAATCATTTAAGGTATTCGATTATTTACTAAACTGTTGGTGTTGCTCTTTTTTGCGTTCTATCATCGTAGTCTTTACTACTGTCATAATGTGCAGGATTTTTGAGTGTACATATGCAAGTGCCCACTGACAAACTGTTCAAACCGACATAGACAAAACAGCGGTCGAGCCTAAAACCTTTTTAACTAAAAAAAATTCTAATCCTATAATGCATAGATCATACTTCTAAATTACTCTTATCAACAAACAATGATTAAGAAATTACTAAATTTCAGCATGATTTTATTTCCGTAAAAATAAATGTATATTAATATAAGGAATTTATAAAATAAGCAGGCAATTTCATTAATACTATCTGAAGGCCTACTAACACTGAAAATATATAGGAACAAAGAAGAATTTTTTAAAATAGACTGAACAAATAAGACTGGGGCAAACTATGCAAATAAAATGAATATTGAGCAAAAAATTAATAATTATGAATAATAATTACCACTTACCACGACCACTACGACCAAGAAATCGTAGATCACTAAATCGTGCTTCATGTCCATGCATTATTGTGACTGGATTTTTTAATTCAGCACATGGACGCTCCTCATTTCCCGCTGTTACAGTTACACGTGTACCATCTGGTACTGGAATTAAACTGACCACACGAAATTGGCTAGGTAATGATTTATTCGAACGCCAGTGTTTAGGCAATGGTGTACATAATAAATGTGGATTACTTGTTGGAGCTAAATCGGTGGTATGTTCACGTAAAGCACGTTTCAATGTGTATTCAGCCAGAAGAATATCTGACATTTTGTTTTTTTTGTGTGTTATTTTTTGTGTAAAAAAAAGAGTCTACTGTCTAGAATACGTTCAAGTAATTGATTAGATTGTAAATAATTAATATCAGCGTTTTTTTTTCAAAAAATGATGATAATAATAGTGCAAGTGATTGTAATATAAAAATTTCAATTTCAGTTGTGCTTCACTAATTTATCAATGTGTAATACACAGAGAGTACAAAATACTTATATGTCTTGTATCTGGTTCAGTCAGTACTGATGCAAAGCGAACTCAAATGATGGCAGGTGAGTTGTGTTGTTGATTTAGTGTTGCTTTATGAATGTTAGTGTTGATAGTAATGAGAATGACGATGATGATGATTAAGATGAGATAAATTGTGTCACACTCTGTGGCTTCTGATTTCTGTTCATGGTATATATTTATACATATATATATATGCATGGCACATTTTGAAGTGCGGAATTGATGGTTTTTTTGAAAAATGTCTACATGTAATTTTGTTTGTATGTGTGATGATTGACCCACACACACTAAACATCATTTGACCATATCCATTGGATAATAAGTACTTTCTGTACATGAATCCACTATAAGGTTAGAATTAGTGTTTGTGTGTGTTTAAGTATAGTAGGTGAGAAACGTTAGCCACTCTACAATTTAAAAAAAAAAAACGACTGTCTAACTACAATCTGATTCGGTAAGTAAAGGGGTTTGTGTGGAGAGCATAGAACAAATTTTAACAACTCAAATGTTACTATATAATATATATGTTTATGTGATATTTCAATATAACTGTCTGTTGGTTTCCGCTGTCAGTATATAGTAATATTTCTTGGTGTCACTGTGTTTTCTGTATAAGTGTTTGTTTGTTTGTGTGTGTGTGTGTTGGTTAGTTGTTGTTGTTGTTGTTGTTTTTTCCATTTAATTTCAATACATTTTATGAAGAAAATAAACTGAAAGTATGAAGGTGAGACCAACAGATGCGGAAAGTGGTGATCTACATAAATGATTGGTGAAAATTTCTAACCCTTTAAAAATTGTGGATAGACTGAAAAACAAGAATTATAATATATATATAAAATATCACAGATTTTGGTTAGGGGAAAATTGGGCAGAATTTCTGGCCACAAGATAAAAGCAGCATACAACATCAAATCAGACTCTGTTGGTTAGACCAATATACTTGTTTGTTTGATTCAATGTGTTCTCGCTGTATGTATGCATGAACTAAGGTGTCGACGACACACTACAACTACATACCAACACGAAATCAGTAGAATTGTGTATTGAAGAATATCACTTTATCAAAGCATAAAATAATGTACATAATTTTATTCCGAATACTTTTTCTTCCCTACTTCAAGCTGCTTATATAGGTGTAGTAAATGTTTGTGTTATTGAGAAATTAAATGGCTGAGTGTCCATTCACCAAGTATTAGAAATGAATTGCATTACAAATTCATTACAAGTAGTTTAAATGTTTTCGCCGACATTCATCTATTAATACCTGTACATGACTAATTTCCAAATAACATCATGATAATCAAATAAGATAGTAAATTAGTAGTACGTTGGGACGTTTTCATAAAATTGATTATCGCCTATATTATTGATCGATAATTCTTTGTGTGTATTATGTATTAGAGGTTTAATCTGTCCTGTCAAATATTAATTAATTGGTGATAAGTTCGAAACTGGAAGCCTATCTTAACTTCATTTTCAGAATAAATCAGTGATAATTGGTATTTTCGAATTTCTCAACTCGACAAATACAGTTTTCATTTCAGTCAGTATAAGATAACAGAAACTACCTTTCCAAAAAATAAATCCTTTAATGTAGTTCAATCTACTGAATAGTTTCACTAGCAACAAGTTTCACTGTCACACTTTGCAACTCAGTGGCAATGATAATCTGAAATTCATCTCAAGTCTCGAGTTTGTGCCCTTGATAAGTTTCATCTTGGTTATTTTGTAAGTACGCAAGACTGGAAACTTTCACTGTATACATGGAGTCTGAAAGCTTCAGCGATCCAACGAAGCAGCATATATCTACTTCTAACTGACACGTCCGGGTTTATGACGAATAAGGTAATTGAAAATTATTGATTAGTTTTATTGTTTTGGACCGTAATATACTTCTAAGTCATATAAATATTATAAAAATACTAATCATCATTCCTCTTTCGAATAGGTCATTTTTGAAATTATGATTTTGATTAACCTGTTACTTTTTGGGTTCTCTTGGATGATAGCCAGAAGTGGTACAGTGTAGCTGTTAAAAGTAGTTGTTTATGAGACTTAACTTGACACACATACACTAAAACATCAAAAATTCTGATTGTCAAAGTCTAATGAAACAGATAACCGAGCTCATTTTTACAGTGCTATTGCACTTAACAGAACAAATCATTCATTCATCTAACAAACTGTAAAGCAAAAACAAACAGTTAAGAATTGGGCAAAACCATAACAAAACCTCCTAAAATACTATCTGAAAATAACTGAACCCATAGAGAACATTATATCTTGACTAATGGAGTTGATTACTACTGATTTTTAAAAATCAATAACTACTGTCCATAACACGATTTGAAAATGGGAGTTTATGGCACCGAATTTCAGATACATTTTACCTTTTAGAAATGTCTTCATATCAAATAATCAACCGAACGAAATAGGCATGTTAATGCTACACACACCTCTAGCACACATGATTTCATGATACTGTGGTGAGGGTTACCAGATTGACTATGATCACCACTAAATGTTCCATACTATCCCGTCATTTAAATCAAAATAAATCCATGTTTCAACATTTTATTGAAGGAGACAGTAGGCATTACATGGGGAACAGCGCGTTTGGAAAAATGGCAGCAACGCGAAAAGAACGTTGCGCGCAAGGTGTTTTTGGTACAGTTAAACAAAACCAGTACAATAATGTTTATTTTTCACAAATCTTATTTTCTTAGTAGAAGCGTTCCACTACAATACTTCACAGATGAATCGAGATGAACTTGATGCAAACATATTTTATTCCTGTGCATGTGACAGTATTGATTTTCCTTTCAAAATGTTGTGAATACCATTCCACTGTCCTTAATGTAAACTACGAATACAGAAAACAAAGCGAAACAAGAAAAAAATTGCTCTCAACCATTGAATCACAATACACAGTGTTCCCAGTAACATCATTGCATTGGATTAGACCACATGAAAAGATCAACAAATTACACTACAATAATGGAAACAAATTCTATTGGGGCATTTTGTAAACCGAAAGAATAGTGACATTTACGCTGGATGCAATAAATCATTAAATTCAATAAAGTGTGCATTTTAATCTATGGACACAATTCACACTTGGATTTATATATTTTTTGTTTATATTTTCAACGTGTTTCAGTAACTACTGTTGACTTACTTACACAACAACCGTTACGATTTGATCTTTTAGTAGCATTCATTATACACTTATCACGATAAGTTAGCAAGTATTTAAGTAGCTTTTAGTAGGTAGGAATTTCCAAAAAAAAAAATCAAGCAAAAGCGAAGAAGAATGCCATTGCAATTAGTTCTGTTTTTTTTAAAAAAAAAACTTATTATCAACAACAACAACAACAGCGAAACAAGAACCAAACAATGGCGGGAATTTTTTTATAGAAAAGGAAGGAAAAAACAGAGGGAAGAAAGAGAGGAAGAAGGAAACATAATAAATTAAATAAAATTCCAATTTACATGCATTATTTATAGGCACTTATTGGAATAATAATAATAGTAATAATAAAACAAGATCTATTTTAAATAGTATTGTAATGTACTTACATTAAGGAATAGGAAAATATGAGAACAAAACAAATAACAAACTAAATTTGACAACACAATTTCATTAGTTAATGGAGGCATTATAATTACAAGGCCGGTTGACTAGTGATTAATTCGATAAATCAAATTTAATTGTAGTGAATTGTATTTGTACATATGTATTATATATGTATATATATTCTCAAACAGAATGATTCAATGAACGGATCTATTGGACAGTAAAAAAATTAAAAAAAATATATATATATTTTATATTGAAACATTGAAATTGAATTTCATGTTTTCCTTAGTTTTAGATGATTATGATCAGTTAACATGCATATTAATAAACTGAACGATTAAGAGCTTCATCTAGTTAAAGCCAAAATGTGAGTTATAAGCCGAAATGTTTCTTTGCACAAAAGACTTACCATATAGAATTGATTGATTTCATTAACATGTTAACAAGATAGTTACATCGCTTAAAGAAACCTTGAAGAGCATTTATTACACAAAATGATCAACTACACACAAAAATCAGCTGATTTTCGTCTAGTAAGTGAAAAAAACCCAGTTCAATCAAATAGCTATAATTCTCTGTGACAACAACAAACTGAATTCAGTTATGGAGAAAATAAGCGTCAATACTAACTGAGATTGAATAAAATGTTTACTCGAGTTAGAGTGAATCGAGAAGCCATCATTACTTAGCTTATATGTGAAATAGTAAATATCGTCATGGTTGTGACCAATAAAATTAAAAAAAGCATACCTGTGGTACAGTTTTCAGAAAAACCGATCTTCTTTTATTGTTCAAATAAGAAACTGATATAATTTAAAGAACTAGTTCATTTCAGCAGTCACTGCAAAACAGTTGAAAACTTTTAAACAAGTCTTCTATGATACGCATTATTACATCGCAGACAACACAGAAGACATTTATATATCAAAATATACAGTTTGACTTTACTTACTTACTTACTTACTTACTTACTTACTTACGCCTGTTACCCCCAATGGAGCATAGGCCGCCCACCAGTTTTCTCCAACCACCTCTGTCCTGGGCTTCCCTTTCTAGTTCTTTCCAGTTTTTGTTCATTCTTCTTATGTCGTTCTGTATCTCTCGGCCTAATGTGTTCTTTGGCCTTGCTCTTTTCTTTTGACCTTGAGGGTTCCATGTGAGGGCTAAAAAAACTAAACCTAAGTATGTCCCACTCACAAAGTCAGGAATTACAAAAAGGTTTTTAATGACAATAAACCAAGTGAGTGAATCCAGAGATTATCTAACGTTAGACTAATTGGAAATAAGGTACTCTATGTTTTCAGTAAACCATCAGAAAGGTTGTTATAACGAATACTTTTATGATTACAGTTTCGGTTATCATAAAAGAAATGCACAACTATTACAATTGCTGATATAATGAGAATAGCTTTCTGATGCTGTAATTTGTTTGGATCAAGTAATCAATTAGAATGTCACTAAATCTGAATCAATCAATCAACAGCAACGTAGAACTTCTTACGTACGTACATCAGTTCAAGTTGCCATATCATATTAACACAGAGATGTGATTGTCAATTCAAATCCCATAGTAGTACGTGTAGTAGAAACATAAGCAGTAATCGGAGAGATTAGGGTTTGATGATATTATTCAAGAAGTAGAATCTGGTGAAATGAACTTAAAAAGAAAATGATTAGGGTGAGGAGGAGTTCAGAGGGTTAGGATTTGAGAGAACACAGAGTGGACACACTTGCGCCATTGCAAACGATTTTGAGCCATGTTGTTCAAGGTGACTTACGTCTCGCGGACCTCAACCAGGAAGTCTACATTTGCCAACATGACTCAGTCCACTTGTCAGTGACTTCATGCGTTTGTGCCATGTTTTGGTCTGGCAACTCCTATCTTTCTTCCAACCTATTCCTACACCGCAAAAAATAGCTTCTCACTAAATCTACTAGTTTGCTAATAAACAAGAGCCTGGAACATTGAACAGGTGACGATGTCTTCATAATCACGATTGGAAGTTTAATAATATGAAGCAGTATAATACTTTGAATCCAAAACCGAATGAATACGAAGCAAAATTACTTCTCCCATGGACATAATACAACAGACTGTGTCACCTTTCGTCTACTGACGTAGACAGCTATCAACGACTTTCTCTAATAATAAAGTTTTCTATGTAAATGCCCGTTGGTGCCAAAAATAAAAATAATTTTAAAGCTTAATTAGTCAACTGTTAAATGTTCAAAGAAAATAAGATGTGAATTTGTTTTGAATAGCCTCTTGTAAAAAAAAATAAAATTACTCTTAATGACTTCCAGTTTAGTAGTCTATGCGTAAATTTAAATTCTCTTTTGTTAGAAAACATTGAAGAGCTTATCTTCATTGATAAAAAGATTTTATGCACACATAGAACTGGGTTCATTCTGTTCATAAATATGTTCATTTGATTTATATTGCTCAATAAGTTGTGCGTTAAGGCCATTTGTTTGTTTGTTAGTGTTCCTTTTGTATACAAGAAATGCAAGAAATGCCTCTTACCCACTGGTATTGTATATAACACATACATAATGTATCATTAATGACACTGATAACAAGTAAGAAATATTACAATTTGTAACATACATAGGCTATCAGAAAATTAAATAGATTGACTGATAATTTTCATGAAAACTATAAATTTATGACAATTCTGTCTAGAATCTAGAGAATTTCCATCTGTCCTTTTGACTAGTATGATTTTAATTAACATCCTTATTTAAACTATTCTGTGTATTTTTTCACTTACACTAAAAGTTTAGTTTCATTTTTTTTTACCGTCGTTCAAGAATAACAACAACAACAACAAGTATAAGCTCGTTTAATTTGGCTAAAACTGTTGTAAATGCTTACCAAATAGTTGAAAAAGCATAAACCATCATAGTCTAACAACCACCATCTGGCATTATCGATAAAACCAGTTTCATGAATATAAGTTTCCCAATCATTAGGGTTTTTTTTTATTTCTTCTGCTAAACTTTGACTTTATTTTGACTCGGACCATCACCCACCCCCGCCAACTTTCAGACGATTCTTTTAGTCATTTAGATATTGATAATTTTCTTGAAATCTATATCGTTATTATCCAACGACAAGAACAGGAAAAAGACAACAAAAAGTGTTGTTAAAGTGTTCACTTCATTCAGTGTGTTTATCATCTTCACGTATCGCTGGAGTGTTATTTATTTATCTATTTACCTGTTTATTATTTGTGTTATTTACAATGACAGCTTTTTATACGGTGATTACCTTTTTTATAAGTAGAGTTGGTCACGCGTTGCCAATTTTGTCTTTACTAACAGGACAACACATACACCTGTTTCATTATTATATTATGCTCATCTTTCTGGGCTAAATGACCTTATTTTTTTTTTAAATTTGCAATAGACTAGACTTGCATGTTGTTTAATCATAGTTGATAGATTGAACCTTGTGTTGACTGAATAAACACCTAATTTATATATTTATTTATTTATTTAAAAACGACGGCAATTACATTGTCATTGCCAAAACTGAAAGCTATCATAACTTAATGTTTGTGTAATGAGACAAAGATTCCATACCACTAGTAAGCTTAGTAATCCATCTTAATAGACATATACTGAGTTAGGTATTTGAAATGTTCATTGTGTTTATGCTTATCAGGATTTCTAAAGTATCAAAATCTTTATGTGAATCTATCATAAGGGGTACTAAATAATGAAAAGATGTATATCAAGATATTTCGACTAGACTGGACAAAAAACCCCTAATATCCTCAAGAATGGTAGGCTTTATTCACACAGTCAAGAAAGGTTATTTATTAAGTAAAAAATTACCATTTCAGCTAGTTTATCATAAAACAGCGGTTGTATGAAGATCAAAGCATGTTAAATTTTTCAATAGTAACCCATAACCATTAAGATATTATGAGTAGTATCCTTAAATAAAGTATCCTTAAAAAAAATGTTAGTAGTTCAGCAGAAACAAGTGCTTTTTTTCCAAACTATTCAAGGAATTCAAGTAATGTAAACAGTACTTTTACTAATTTTTTACTAAAGCATTTTCAATCCCTTCTTATGCATGAACACCAGAAATTTTGAAAAATAAATGAATAATGTATACAGTCGATCGTTAGCTGGGAACTTTTAAAACTATTAGGAAAATGTTGATTGCATTTGGATCGGTTTCCTACATATCAAGTCACCAGCAACCTCATTTGTTTAAATCACTTCATATTGTTGACGAAAGATGATACTCAAATTTGTTGACATTCTGTTGACACAAAGTAAAGAAATTCTAAAGGGACACTCACAATACTATTTAGCGTTTCTTGACTGCTCATAAGTGATATACTGGGTAATGAAAAATTTACAGAATTTGTCAAATAAAGATCAAATTAGACCATACCTTAATCTCTGTTAAAAATCAAACAGTCACAGTAAATAGTGAAGTGGCTCGGACTACCAACTTAGGTCACTTAAATAGATTGTAATGCTGAAATTGATATCAGCATCATTACTGGCTGGATATATATAAAAATTATTGATTTTATGGTCATAAATACGATACCAGAAATTTTAAGGGATATCTATCTAATTTGATACCATAAGAGATAGTTAAATAACAGCTTCTCAAGTTTCTTATAATAGTTTTTAGCTGACGATCCAAGAAAGCGATAAGTTCAAATATCAGTCACCAAAAAAGTATCCACTGAAGTGCAAAGAACAAGTCAGTGGGTTAAATTTCTTATTATATATATTTGTATTTCCAGAAAACAAATTAAAATTATTATAAGTAATTGATCACTTTGTAGGACTGAAAACCAGTTTGGATTGCGTCTCCAACCACAGTGTGATCTAAAAGTGTGTTTCAAGTATCTGAAAAGTTTATAGCTTATTGAGGAGTACATTGAGATCTAACAGGCAACTGCTTTATTAATAATATTTCAATTGATCTTATATATTTTGGGCATTAGTTTATGACGGTGAATTTGTACTTAGGAAAGACAAAATAATTCCAATATATTAAAATTTTTGATAGTCAATCCTAACCCTGAAAGTTAAACAATTTCATTTTTAATAAATAAAAATTGGAGTTTAGTAAGTCATTAAGGTTTACAGTTGAGAATAAGAAGTTTGAATGAGGTTTATAAGGAATGAAATAAATGTTTCCAAAGTTAGTATCAACATTAATTTTAACGAAATTAACGTTGACAATTTGACATTAGGGGTTAAATTAATCAAATATTTAAACTGTTTTAAAAATAAATGCGCTAAAATAAAATAGAACGTTGTGTGATTAATCTTTTCCTGTGTTTATAGAACCATTGAAATTGTTTTAGGCAATTATGCATGAAATTTTATTGATTGTACTTAAAGTCAATTTTCTTCAATAACCAACAATTAACTATCTCTTGAGTCACTTACACCATAACAAACTTTACAATATAGAATCTGCTATTTGTCTGTGGCTAGCACAGGCATACTTTTTACTATAATTCTATGCAACTTGGTTGACTCTCTTTCTCTCTCTCTCTGAGCCTACATGGTGTTAGGAAATGGTTTTCACGTATTGTATGAAAGTAGCCATCAACATCAGGGTTTAACGAACCAACATTACGTTTCTCTCTTCCTTGACTAAATGTACAATCAAACATTGAATAAGCATTATTTTTTTTATCAAGAATTATTTCTACACGAGGAAAGTGAGTTCTGAATATTCCAGGTATGAACTGACATGAACAAAACAAATTACTTCAACATCCTCAGAAATGTAAGTTATGGAAGTGATGAAAGACTATTACCGAACTGAAACAGACATTCGGTTGAGTTGGTAACACAGTTACAAGGTACATACTTTCACATGAAATCTAGGCTGCTGCTAATCACATGTTAATCAATCAGAGTCTGTCAGAAATCCAGTTATTGTTATTCCAAATAATAAAATGTTATCATTGTTTGAAAAAATTACTTGAAAGCAAGCTCCCGTTAAACTACCGAAAAAACATGTATGCACATTGAAGAATACCAAAACAGAATCGGTACTTTTTATTTAGATCCTGTTTAATTTGAACTAGATGACATTTTACTCTGAAAAAAAATCTGTTTACCTTCAGGTTAAACAGTTAAAAACTCGAGTCAAAGGGTTCTTATATTCCCGTCAACAGTTGTGGATAATTTAAAGTTGCTGTTTGCAGTTAGTTCATGATGCAAAGATTTGATCTCAGTTGAAATATGAAGTTCACCGAGTGAAGAATTTTTTCGAAAAACGAAGACATGAGAAAAATTAAACCATTTTTATATTCTACTTTCACTTGTCTTATGAACTACACGCCTAATATGAATAAGTCATAATAACAAACAAAAATGAATTGAAAGAAATCAAATCTAAAATTCAGGTAGATATATTTTTTTTTTCTACTGAAGCTAAGGAGAAACTGCAAACAATTAAAATTCTTGAGCAATATTTTGTCTATTTTAATTTTATTTGTTCTCTCATCAGCAGCAGCATCATCACAATGGCCTTGATAGAATAGGTGATATTTTTGTTTGAAACTTTCTGCAAGGCGTCAGTCAATTATTCTTTTAATTATTATTGTTATTATTATTATTATTATTATTATTATTGTTATATTATCACTATCATTTCCATCGAAAAACACTTGGTCAATCGAAGGTGTGACCCCAGAAAGAATGTGACCAAAACAACTATTTAAACACAATGCTTGGTTTTTGTTTTTGTTTTTTTTACCTACGGGCGCCATATTGGCAAAGACACAAAGAAACAAATTAAGTTTGCTGCATGTGGCGCCGATTTGTAAACTGGTTTAATATAAAAATGCATCCATGTTTATGTATAGAAGAAATCAGGAAAATTGTAGATTTTCTTATTGACAGTAATAATGGTGAGGTAAAATTTAGGTAGATCATACCGTGAAGTTAAATAAAATTTCACACATCTATTTATGACTACTTGCCAAATCTATATTGGTATTTATTTATACAGAGATAGGTATGTATGTATGTATGTATGTGTGTACCTGCGGTCAGACTTATTCAATATCCGGCAATGTGTGTGTCCTGAGTGTGATTAACGTTTCCTATTGTTTCGCTTTGGCATTGCCTTACTATATGAAACAATATCATCAAAAATAAACAGATAATTTTCAGGGAAAGTTTACACCTATTTTATTTTTCATTTCGCCTAGTTTACTTACTGGCTGTTCCGTGTTTGCTTTCATGGTGTTTCTTATTGCAGTGCTTTTTTTCTCTAGTATAAATTCCATGTATCAAAAATTTGACTGACATTGAAATCACTGTAACCTTACAGGGTTTGTGTTATGCTATTTTATGAGTAGAAAAAAAATTTAATGTTACACTATTCCATTCGAACATTCTAACACTGACTTTTTAAAAAAAAAATTTATTTTTTTTCAAGTTTACTTTGATAAAAACAAAACGAAAAACAATTCTAACAAAAATACGACTTACAGAAGGCGATTGATTTCCAAGGGTGAATGGTATCACGCAAATTGATGTTTGTTTTTGCCAAGGCTAATTGAAACAATCATTAAAAAAAAAATAATTGAAAAATTAAAAAAAATATTTAATTTGTTTTTTTTTCTTGGTCTTCTTAAATTTTATTAATAATTCCAGTCAAATTTAATTCGTCTTTTGTTTGTTTATTATTTGCCTTATTTTTTTTTCTCATCCATCACTCAACAATTTCCTATCTCTGTTTTTTTATGTGCAAAAAAAACCCCATCATCCATCATTGTTTATCTTCTATTTCTATAGGTGCACTTTATTGCGTAGAACAAAAAAAAATGGTTGGAAAAAAGCTCGGTGGCAAATGAACTTTTGCATTAAATATTTGACCTTTTACTGCTTTTTTTGAAAAAGAAAAGATGGATTTTTATATTGGATAATAGGATGGTGTACTTTTTTTACTGTTAGCCTGCAAAGAACAATAACCGGGAATTATGATATGTCAGTCACTGATAAATTTGAATACAGACAGGCTATTTAAATCTTGGGATAGTATCATTTTGTCCATGAAACTTGAAGTTTTCAAGTCTGACCTCGTATATGATTGTGAATGCCTGCCTACCTAGAGAAAAGTTCTAAACCAGCTGTCACCAAATGATAATGATCTATGATGAATGAATACACTTGCTTCAAGTAAATAGCGTAGAATGATTGGAAAATCAAATTGAATTACTAAATATGCGCTAACCACAAAGTTCACTTAGCTCTCTATGATGTTTATACCGTAGTAATTTAACCAGACAACAATATCTTACACATATAAATTTTGACTAATTTTTAGGCCATTTCATAAATTACTGTGTATGTATGTATATCAATTATCAATTAGACAAATGCATAATTTACTTCGGATCTTGTTACCATGATTTTTGATGGTTGGGTCTTGGAAATTTGCGTAATTAAAATCTGATTGTTTATACAGAATTAATTATACAAAATGAAATTATTTGTGTGAATCGGTTTACCTATGTGTGTGTGTGTATTGGTGGATATTAGCGTAAATATACATTCAAACAATGATCCGTATGTTGTTCCAAAACGAATATATATATATATATATATATATATATATATATATATATATATATATAGAGAGAGAGAGAGAGAGAGAGAGAGAGAGAGAGACATATAGTTGTTTATAGTAAATACAAACGACTCACTTCTGGGTGGTCGAATGCTGTGAACAAAGATAAAGTTGGAATACTTTTTGAAAGTAGAACGTTATCATGACTACCACATATGTGGTCTTCATGTCGCACCATATTTAAGACGAGATATATAGATTAGTTGGGTTTACTTTTCTATAGTCTAATCATCCAATTCACAATATGTTGAAGTTACATTAAACCATATCATATCTAACGGATATGTTTCATGCTCCCATTCTCAAATACAATTTAGCATAACAAAATGACTCTATAAAAGTTACTCTTTTGCATCATCCACTTGAACTTCAGTACGTCAGTAGCTTCGTTCATCTTTCTTGCCCAGTGTTAACATACCGAATACCAACCGCATATCTAATGCATATATGCCATTGATACATACATTAAATTCGCTTTAAAATTAGGGAATAACTACTATAAATGCTAATATCCTACCAATTTTGGTTTACAGACAGAGAAATGTGTATTGATTGTTGATGACAAAGGGAATAGCTGCTTTATTTGTTAGAACGCACACACATACAACTTGCTTTTACATTTAAAATTATTCACGGAATAGTATAAAACTTAATAAAATAAAGAAATGCGACTAAGCTTGAATTATCTCGTTTATATTTGCCTTTCTCATTGTTTACTAAGATCAATGTATATACGTCAACATGATCGTTGAAATACAACATGATCACAAGGAGATCAAGTGGAAGTAAGTAACTCATATTACAATATCACTGGCAATTAACGGCAAATGTTTTCACAATTTCTCCATGAAATTGTTCGTGATTCTATTCGCTTGCTTGGTCTCTTACGCTAAAGTCACCTAAACACCATCTTTATACTCGTCTGGTCCTTATTTTTCATCATATCTTGACAATCTCCATTCAGATTGGATTCAAAGTAGTAATTTAAATGTGATGTGATTTTGAGTGTTTCAAGCAATTTCACTAATCAACTGTGGTAAATGGAAGTTCTTGCATTCGCACACAGATTGACTGGCATGCTAGCTATAAAGAAAGCATTTATCTACAAATTTAATCAATCTCTTCTTTTTTTTTGAATAAAATAACCAATTTGTTTTGTTTTTTTTTCATTTTCATTTAACAAAACAAGTTTCCAACACAGTGTACAGTGAATTGAATGATGTTCATAGTTAAAATACAATATGAATATGATTTGAAACTTTTGACTATAATATCAGTCTGTTAAATAATCTCCTTGATTGTTTTTTTACAAGAGTGTTCAATGCATCGAAATATCTGTAGGAATTTTAACAAGTACATGATAAATAATACATATTCACTAACTGACTTGTGGACTGTCACAACTTACTTTGTCAGAACAATTTTATTCTGGTAAAATTAATATTTAGTGAAAAAAAAACTATGATACTGAACTACATGTTAGTTGATAATCTTAGAAGCTTTATAATGTACCTTGTAAACTCTGATATTGTTTTCTTGAATAAAATTGACTGTACAAAGTTAAACATGAGGCTGAATAGTAGACACAACTACAAATAGATCAGTATACCGTGTCTTTTTGGTATAACCAAAGCAATGAATTTCCTAAATTTAGATCAGATTCTGCTAATAAAACTTTTTTTTTCAAACATAAACTTGAAAATTTTTTTTTACAAATAAACTAAAATTATTTACATAAACATTTCAGTAAAAAAGAGAAATAATCTCAATAGTCTGCAGAAAATACGTACAAAACCTTTGTTTCCATTAAAAAAATTTGGTGAGAATTAATCGAATAGAGCTTTATGAATTCCAGGTTAAATTAGTAACCTTAAAAATGGAGAGAAACATACTAGAATTAAAGAAATATAATGTTTTGATTAGTTGTAGATACTATGAATACTATGAATAATGATAATAGTAGCAGTAGTGGTAGTATGAACAGAAGTGGCAGTAATGTGTGACACAGAAAACCTGTAATTAGACTCTTACACTAAAGGGCATAGAGAATGTTTTTATAGCTGTTCTTTAAAACCCAGGTGTTTCTTCAGGCATACAGTTGTGTTACAACACACACACACACACACTGTGTCGACACAGCTGACCGGTTTCCTGTACTCTTTTGCACTAAATGCATTAGAACAAGAATTTCTAGTTGATAACAAAAACACTAAATAAATTATGTGTTCATAATTTAAATCAACAATTCGAATTTAGTTTAAACACACTTGATTATCTCGAACATTCCGTCTATTGTTCTCGGTAGCTTGTCATACTTATCGCTCTCTCTCTCTCTCACGCTTTGTATTGCACTACATGTGTCACCAGAAATTCCAAGTGTCAAATGTCACATAAAAATTTGTTAAATTTCATATTCGTCTGATGCAGCAGCAGCAGCAGAGCCAATAAGTGTGAAACTTGTTGAATAATTTCACTAGTTATTATTATAATTTTATCATTATCATTATTATTATTATAGCCATTTTAAAAAAAATAATTTTTCTCATCTGTCTTTGCGCACAACATTATTAAAATAAAAATCATAATCATAATAATAATAATAATTTTCTACGAGTTGAATTTTTAGGTTTGCTAAACAAAATTAAATATCTCTTGACAATTTCTTGTCCCCACTTTGTATTTTTTTTTTTTTGGAAACAGGATTTTTTGACTCTTCTCCATTCTGTTCTGTTCTCCTATTCCCTGTTATGAAACTTTCGACAAAATCACGAAAAACTTAAACAAAACACACACTTCTTTGCGTAAAGTTGACTCGACTTTCATAACTAGTCTCTTCTACATCATATGTTTTTTTTTTTAAATAGAAAAAAAAAAATTTCTAATCCAAAAAAGAGTTATTCGTGAAAATGATCAGATAGTCGCCAGTGTCAAACTGCTTCCATATTATCTTTTTTTTGACCCTATATGTGCATAGATTCCGATAAGTTGAGATGTATTCGCCTTTTTTTTTTTCTTTCAGATACACCACCACCACCACGGCTAATACTGCTACAAATAGTATTAGTAACAAAAAAATGACAGCAAACTTTTACTTTTAAATTCAACTAATGTTTGTTTGTTTTTAGTTTTGTTTTGAGTAAGGTTGCACGCACACACACACACACACAAAAGAGAACACAGTGTATTATCTACTAGAACTCAACAACCAGAAATAGGAGGACTTTGACTAAAGCATAGAAAAATGATTTTGTCATTAGGTGTTTGTTTGTTTTGTTTTTTTTCAAGCAACTAGACAGTCGGCTAACGGTTCGCTCTGATAGGTGAATGAAGAAGAAAATGAATGAAAGCATTGTAATAACAAACAACACTAGAGGTTTTTGGATTATATAAAATAAAATTGTGTACAATAAGCCATTGGACATTCAGTGGATATTTTTATTTTTAATTGAAGTTAGGTTATTAGATTTTTCTCTCTTCATTCTTTGTCTGTATGAAGTAGAACAACTGATGAGACTATATTGAAATGAGTGAAATAACATTGCTCATTTGTGCCAGATATTCAATATCCAGACATCGCTTCCCTGAGCTTGACTTCCCAGTTTCGCCAAGTAATATTCATGGTCTTACCTTTTATTTGCTCGGTTCTGATAGTAGAATGAAGCCTCTGTAGTCCTCACTCCTACTAAAATCTCTTAACCCTGCTATTTCGGTGCGGCATTCCTCTTTCCGGTGTGTTGGTGCCTTTTATTCCACCCGGATATACCTGAAGAGAACATGGACATTCTTCGCAGTTGACCGTTGAGTTAAGAAGTGCAAGCTTATTCAAGTACTCGTCGAAGTGTTCTGTCCAACCTGTTCTAATGTTCTTAATGCTCAATGATTGGCTTTAATTCTTTGGCCTCACCCATTCACTCTGGTCTATTATACTTTCCTGATAGCTTCCTGGTCGCAGTGCATAGTTTTTTCCGATTTCTTTCTTCTGTAGCTTGTACTTTTACGGTTGCCACATCTTCTACATATTTCCTCTTGTCAGCCCTAGTGATTGACTTCGCTTGTTTGTTTTCACCTTTATACTCGACGTGTGCCTTAGCCTTGTCTGGTCTTGTTCACCTATTGTTGACTGCTATCCTGCTATCTTTTGTGAGTATTGTTCAAACTATCTACAGGAGTTCATTCTTAATATTAGTGTACTGTGCGAACCGGTACATGCTGAAATGATAGATTTATTATCTTGTTAGTCTATTTCCAGCTCTTCTCGATGGTGCTTTCCGATTCTTCTGACAGATATTGTTGGAGTTGTAATTTGTGGCTAAGATGTAACTTGAACCCACTGAGCTGGTTAGTATTTTGAAGGAGGACTTTAGTGAACCTGTATTGTGCTGCTTTTCTGACTATCCGGTGCTTTCGTGTCACCAGTTTTAGCCTAACTATTATCAAGCGATCGTCTGAAGCAACATCACGTCACCGCTCTTCTTACAACTTCCATGAACCTCAGAGCTACTTGATCGACTTAGTTTCAGTAATGAGATTTAGTGAAACCCACATAGCTTGATTTATATATTTATGAGGAAAATACTGTCGCCGACAACTGTGTTTTTTGAAACACATATATCTACTATTCTCTTGCCACTCTCGGTCCATATCACCTCATAAATCATTCGTCCCCGTTATTATCCAATTTGATCTTGGCATTCGTTTTCCTCAAAAGTTCTCTGGAATCGACTTCAGCCACTTACCAAACGATCGTTAATATCTCCTCATCTTTCATTGGTGGGTGCATGGCACTGGATGATGTTCACTGTAGCTTTTACCTCTTCTAGCTGAAGGAAATTTTATTTATCCTGAAGCCATGCGTTTCCCCGCCAATGAGCACTTTTCACGTTTGTTTGAAAAGCGTCAGTGTATATGTAGGGACATTTTCTTTTTTAAGACCAGAATTCAAAAGCGTCCCTTCTGAAACTAGCCTTTTCTGTCAAGATTGTATCCAATGATTTTACCTGTTTCAGACATCTCATCTGAAATCACTAAAAATATTTAGATTTTCCGAAAGTTTGATTGTTTATACACTTAGTTTTCTCATATTCCACATTTTTCTTAATCTCATTTTAGTTTAAGGCTTTGATTAACTTAAAGTCGTTTCACATCCACTCTGTTGGGTACATTACTTTGCCAAGTGTTGATAATTTGACTGTATTCATAGGTTTTGATTAATTGCATATCATGTTCTTGTTTCTCTCATAATTTAAAAACTCATTCATAACGTAAAATTCCATGCTTCGTTCAGTTACTGTCTGACTTCCAAAGAGATAAGAATATAATTTTGCCTTCATCTCTTCACTTTGGTCTCTACATTGATTATATAACTTGATGCTTAACAGTTTTAGTAGGAAAATCGTATTCATTGCTTTGGAATTTGACAATGTCGATTACTTTTGAAGAACTTTACTCACGAACGGGTGACTTGTAAGGAATGTTTAGAAGAATTAGCTTTCAAAAAGACCACGATTTACATTTCCTACTCTAGTATTGATTGCGGTTGGCTGTTTGTAGAAACCGGTAATGGCGTTACTCATTCTATAGTGAGTACGAGACAGAATTCAACTAATAAAATCTAAAGAAACGAAAAAAATAAAGATTTTTATTACAAGATCTGATTTGTACATCGATCTACAAATAAGTGCAAGAAATACCTAAGGTGTTTGATTCTGTCCGCTTCCGAAGTGAAACGAATCCTCTGACATCACGTATAGATAGATGTATGAGCAAATTAAAATGTTCAAGATGTAGGTCATCTGAAGACTGACTGTGGTTTCTGAATCATACTTGACACACCATCAACCAAGTGACCATGTATTTCTGATTAAACTAATCAGAGAACATAAATTTTTTCAGTGCCATATATCTAAAATATGTATAACAAGCATCAAGCTGTCAATGCTGACAGATAAATTAAAAAGCCCGGATAACTTACACTGCGCACTTACAGTTGGATCATTTAGTTTTCTCTCAAAAACTATTATCTAAACTCAAACAAACTAGTTAGTTGTTTTATCGTTCAATCAATTCAGTTAAATTAAGAGAAAAATGTATTGAACCCTCAACGGTCAAATGAAAGCGAAATATCACTTTGGTCAATCTATTTGAAAATAACTAGTAGAATTTCTCTAACTGACTAATGTTCTAGTAATTCTCTTCAATTACGGAACGTGTGATAAACCATGGGAAATTTCAACTGACTCTGGAAATATTCATAATCATAATGCTTGTCATTCTTCGGTCAAATCATCATCTGTAGTTAAAAAAAAACAAAAAAAATATTAACACATTCTGTTCAAATTTGTGGCAAATAAAAATTGAAAATTTTTTGTTTTTTAAACTAACCATTATTGTCACAATATTTTACGTCTAAAAATTAATTATTCAGTTTCAATTTTTACGGTGAAGTTATGTGTGTAGAGTAGTACAGTACATTTTACAATAAATTCAATTTTATGGTTTGAAAAAAATTACAAATTCGCTTATTTTTTTGTTTTTGTTTCTAAACACATTCCCAAAAGGGATAGAAAAATCAAATGAATTAATGTTTGGTTACTTCTCTCCTTCCTATTTTCCAACAACATTAAAGTAAACTAAGAAAGAAGATAAAGAACACGGACAAGTGCTGGTAGAACTGAATAAACCTCATACATTAATTATGCAAAAAAGAAAGTGTATTTTTATTTTCTGGTTTACAGTGTTTGTCGAATACGACGTAAACGGTTAGCATTGAAAACGGAAACAAAAAGACACCTTGTATATTTAATTAACTACAAATAAGAGAATATATGAGAAATTCGAATGTTTGGTTATTGTTAGTAGTAGTGGTAGTAGTAGTAGTAGTAGTGCCGGAAATTGTTAGAAAAAGATTTCTCTTTCATGTCATATTTGCATAGAGTTTTAATGTGGCATGCATAGATGTCATCCACAAATGAAACTACTTATACATATCTCTGTCTTTTTGTATTAAACACATTTTGGTAAACACAAAAAAGCATAATAAAACTGAACTGACCTTGTCTGTCCCGTAATATATATTATTATATTCTAAGGGAACACTCTCAGAAATTAAACTGAAAATGATGAAGGCAAGCTTACAATGCATACTTTTTTTGTACTTGTGTCTTTTTCTATTATTATTTGAATTTTTTTTTCCTGGATACTCAGTCAACAAGAACACAAGAATCATCATTGACAAGCAAAATGCATTCAGAAATTAGAAAATTCAGAAAAATAAATACCTCGGAATAAATAGAAAATAAAATATGCTAATCACTTTTTCAAGAATATCAGAAAGCAATCAAACAAGTATACGTGTGAGTAAATGAACTAGTGCCACTGATATATATATATATATATATATATATATATATCACCGAGGGTACTATAAAACTAATCTTTCATTGTAACTTCTTCTTGTTTGCTTCATTTTTTAGAATAATCGAACTTAAGTGAAGCTGCGTACGCGTTTTTTTCAAAGAAAAAAAACATACTACTAATTTCAATGGATATATATTACTTAGTAAGGTTAATCATTAGTAAAATGATTTAGTTATTTGTAGTTGCAATAAAACTGCATATATACTGACGAACGAGTATAGCAGTTAGGCTAATCATACTTAATTAACTGATAGCGAAAAATTTTTTCCATTTATTTACAATGTATTTTGAGCGCGAGTTTAAGCACGATGAGGTTCCGTTTGTTGAATCCTGCTAAAACTACTTTACACAAGTAGGATGTAATGCCAGTGTTTGATGACTGATGCTTTGTCATGATGTTACTATTCTTTTGGATATCCCAAAATACCTCAGTCTATTACTGATGACTAGCATTTATTCTCACTACCTAAATCAGTAATGCGGAAAAATGTTTATCTACAACTCTAACGTCAGTAACTCAAGCGATTTATCAGTTTCCGTATTGTGGTTATATCTTGGAGAGTTTCTTTATACCTAAGACTCATCTAACAGATAAGTACATGATGATTTTTGTTCAGAAACATTAGTAGATCAATATTCTCTACTAACATCAGGTTCCAAACACAAAGTTTATGGAATCATTATTTATTTATTAGTAGAAACTTTCAGAAACCGTTTAGTCAGTTATTTGACCATAAAAGACTAATCTTTTTGACATAAAGTTGTAACTCTTACTACTATATAGACATCGTCACATGGATCTAATTTTTAACGAATATTGAATGATTCAGACCAATAAATCATTATCTTGATTGAAATAAGTCCTACCAGTGGTTCAACGTTCTATTTCTCATATTATGCTAAACTAATGACGAAGTGTTTGTAGTTCTAAAACCAGTGTATGCAGAATACTTTCAAAGTTGAACAGTCACTCAATGATTTCGACATTGCGATCCCATGAATTATACGTGAATGTAATTTCTAACTTTTCGCAAAAAACCTTAACTAGTGTTCAAACTGGAAGTGAAACTTTAATTTAATTTTCAAATACATAACTTACGGCCTCAATTTTACTCATGATGTATGTTTGTTATGCATTTCGGATTTGTTTGTTAAAAAAACAGAATATCAAAGGTTTCACAATTGAACAATGAATGTACCACAATCAAAAACGATTTAGGAGCAGAAAATATATAATCACTGGTTTCATTGTATACCGTTTTTTTTTATTATTTTATTATCTCAATTTAATTAAATTTTTTTTTGTGTGTGTGAAATATAATAAGTTACTTCGATTAAGTTTATTGTTCTCTTTAATTTATATGCCAGTATTGTAGAAATATATTTTCATTGATATGAATCGTTTATTATTCAAGGTAAAAATATTGCGTACGAGATCGTTGGTTTTTATGTGCTTTTGTGATAGATACAGTCTATTGTTTCTTTTTTATTGTTATTTTTTTGCATTCTTTATTAACTCTTTCATCTTTTTGGCAGTGAAATTCATACAAAAGCCAATCTATTTAACAAAAACCAACTGAAATTAAAAGATCATATCAGTATTTATGTGTATCATTGTATCTATCATCCGTGATGATAAATGATCATTTTGGGTTAAATGTGCTATCATGGCTATTGTGATGATGGTGAAAATAATTTTTATCACGAATTGTTGTTGTTCTGTTTATGTTGGCTTTATTCAATCAGAAAATAATTCATTAAAGTAGCCTTGATTAACACTACAAAAATCTTCGCAGTTGACTGCAATGCATGAAAACTGATCTGAGGCAAATAATGTTTGACAGCTTCAGAACACATCAGTGATGTTAATTGCAATCGAAGGACCAGCTTACACTTGTTCATTATGAAAAGGTTTGATAAGCATTGACAATCCAAAAAACTCCCAAAACCTATTATAGTTTCATCGATATTAACTCATTCTCACATAAAATTCCCGGAATTTTGAGTGAGCGCTAGTGCAATCAGAACCTGAAAGTAAAAATGCATAACTGAATTCGTATTGGAAATCAATAGGATGAAAAATATCTAAGACTTTTAATAATAATACTTTATATTACGGGGTTGTGAAGATTGTTAAGTTACACATTTTTTGAAACCATGAATCGATCAATGTTAGACCACCATTAGAAACCTGAAATCACTGGACGTCCATTTCGTCCTGGTGTGGGACTCCTCAGCAGTGCGCATCTAAGACTCCTGCACCCCGCAGGATTCGAACCCAGGACCTTCGGCATTGGGCGCGAACGTCTTAACCGTTCGACCACTGAGCCAGTTTCTAACGTTGTTGATGTCGAGCACAATACGAAGGTCCTGGGTCCGAATCCTGCGGTGTGCAGGAGTCGTGGATGCTCACTGCTGAGGAGTCCCATACTAGGACGAAATGGCCGTCCAGTGCTTCCAGGTTTCTAATGGTTTAACATTGATCGATTCATGATTTCAAAAAATAATTCTTTAGTTTGTACAATTCTTTAAAAAACCTTGACAGAATTTATCATAAATGATAATACAAACAACGAGAGATCATACATTCTGATTCATCAAACGAAAAATGCATTCAATGCACCTAAACTTCACTTCACAAGTTGCTTTCTTTGATGAGTGTATGTTTTCAATTTGTAATTATGAGAATTTGTTTTTCACTGATATTCTCGTAAACGATAAATTAAGCTATCCACTATTCTATGGTCTTGAATGGTTCAAATATCATCAGTTTGGTATGAATGTGTACTTAGAAATCCGTCAAGTTCAACTGCTCAACTCACTTGAACGGTCTATTTGAAATGTTTGAAAACCCTAAGGTCATAGTAGTTGACTTTCAGGTTTATTCATTTATTATCCAATGATCTCACACTCCGATCAGTTTATGGTATCTATCTAACGTTTTAATACTTATCCTTAAAGATTCAGATTTTTAGAATTCGGTGTAAATTTCTGTAGTGAATGACCTTGTGACAAAAACTAAATCCAGTATTTAATGTCATAAGGCGTAACACCAAGGTATTTCAGTTAGGCAAACTACGGTCAGTAGTTATTCTTACTATTAGAACTGGATGAACTTTATGACGAGCAACCTTTCAGATGAAATATTACTCTAATTAACTTGGTATTTATTTAACTGTATGCTTTCAAGTCTTGGATTTCATAATTTTCTTCAATTTAATCTAGATTTAAATAATCCATTGATTAATTAACGTTTGAAAGGTTCAAAATCATAGTAATTAGTTTACTAATGACCTGTTTATGGGATGGATTGTTTCTGAGAATCGAACTAATGGCGTATGTTTAGTCATTTTCTGTTTATTTCTGTTGTTGGACAAAGTACCTATTTTGCAGTGACGTCCAAACATTTAGGAAACTGCTTTTGATAAACAAATAAAGTTTGGCAGTATTTTCATTATCTGAAACGCTGTATTGGGTAGTTATCGATAAATGTATTGCAAAACCATGTCCACTAAATGTACTAATAACCGTTTCGCTAAAGTTTTCATTGAAAATAATTAATATTCGAAAGAATCCTTTTCCAATATTCATTTAAATGATACTATTTTTTAAAATTTAGTATATATTTGAAAAAACACAAAATGTTAAGATATAAGTAAACAGCCGTCAGACCGAAAACAATTCCTAGAGGAATAGGGACTCTATCGTTCGTAATCATAGATACCACATGACTTGTCACAAATATTTGTTAATTCAAATTACCACAGTACGCGACCCCCACCACTAAAAGGAAATTCTAAGACTCAAAACAGCAAGAGTACCAGTGATAGTAAAAATCAATAAATAAACGGTGCTGACGTACAGAAGAGTGCAACAAATGGCTTAATAATGACATGATCCCCTAGATGAAGGCAGAAATACTATCAGCTATGCTAACTTCATATGAACACAGTAAGGTTCATTGAATTTTAGTGGGAAAATAATTGTCCTTTCTGGTTCCAAGAATATGTAGAATTAGTGTAATGATTGATTGCAGATGAGTGTTTATTCTACTAATAGATCACATGCTTCTACATAGACTTCCACTGTTTTATTGATTATAGCGTAAAATTACTTATTCGGCACAAAACTACTCATTGATCATATAGATAGGTATTTCACTGCTATACAAGCTTTGCTAGTACGACTGTGCAAAAAAGGAAAAACGTTGTGGCTATCTAACCGTTAGGCTGACAAGACGCTTTTTGTTGTTTGAAGATGAAGACTTTCAGAAATAGTAAGAGGATGTAACCGGTGAGTAAATTAAGCAAATGTGAAAGCAAATGGCCTAGTCAAGCTTTTTTGAAAGTCAGTATTACATTTATCACTATTTTGGGTGGAAAAATACTATAAAATTTATAACAAAGTTGTGGTTCTGTAGTAATGTTAACTTTTCTGGTATCCTATATATGTTGAAACACTTAGCATTCAATACTAGTTGAAGTTAAACTTTCAACTTAGGGTTGTGGAGATCGTTGCGTTTCATTGAAATCATGAATTGACCAATCTGAAACCATCATCAGAAACCTGGAAGCACCGGGAGGCCAGAACCTGGTATGTTCTCTGCCAACACACGTTGTTTCTGATTGCATCTGGCCAACAGATCCACAGTGTCTTGCATAGGCAAATGGTAATAAAAACCTGCATCTTTTGGATGATGGCTTTCATAATTCTCCTAGTCTCAGCTCCACACAACAGGAATGTTTCGACATTTGTATTGAAAATCCTGACTTTGGTGTTTGCCGACAGTTGTTTTGAGATCCAGATGTTCTCCAGTTGCAGAAATGCTGATTTTACTTTAAAAATCTGTTTCTCCAAATCCCCATCAGATCCACCTTGCTTATCAATGATGCTGCTTTTGCGTCATGTGTGATTCGGTTGCTGCATGTTGTATTGCATAGGTAGATCTTGTTTTTCCCTCGTGTATGTTGAAACCTACTGATGCAGAGGCTACTGCTGCATTGGCCGTCTTCATTTTTATTTATTTTTGTGTGTAGGGTAGAAGAGTTATGTTGGGACTGAGAATAAGCAACCTTGTCCTATACCAGTTTTTACTAGGAACGAGTCTGTGAGCGATTGCAATTTAATCCATCATAGGAATTCCATATGATGTTGAGTATCTTTTCAGGTACAATAGCGTCAAAGAAGACTCCATAATGTTTTCTTATCTGCTTTCTCGTAGTTAATTAAATTGATGTAGAGTGATGAGTCTCATCCATTAGATTGTTCATCAATGATCTGTAGTCTTGCTATTTGGCCGGTACACTATCGATACTTGCGGAATCCAGCCTGCCGATCGCAAAGTCGTGAGTCTAATCGATATTTCATTCGGTACGACAACACTTTGTTGGAGACTTTAACTGGTATTGAGAGAAGAGGTATCAACCTCTGTATTTCTTACACTTGCTAGCATCTCTGTTCCTAGGTATCTTGATGGGGTTTCCTTCTTTCCAGTCTATTGGAACTCGTTTTTCATTCCAAATCTTTCTTAACAGAGCGTGTAGCATCTTTGCGGTTACTGTTATGTCTGCTTTCAGTGCCCCAGCTAGTATTTCGCCTGGTCTTGAGTCATTTGATGGGTCAACATCAAATGCGAGGTTTGTAGGTGTTGCTTTGATGTTAGGCTAGTTCAGCGGGACTGGTTAACTAGAGAGCTCTTCAAAGTGCTCTACCCACCTGTTGAATGTCGGTGGTTGTTTTATCTTCCTTGTTCTTTACTGGCCAATTTGGTCTCGTTTACTTTCCAGTTAGTTTTTTCGTTGTATAGTACGGTTGTTTCATGTTTCCTACTCTTGTATCCTTGTCTGTCATGATTGCTAGATCTTCCACATAATTGCGCCTATCGGCTCTGATGTTCTTTTCCACCTACTTGTTTGCTTTTGTGTATTAGGTCTGTGCCTTGGCTTTCTCTGTTCAAGTTCGACTGTTGTCGATTGCCATTCTCCTTTACTGAATCTTAACTAGTGTACCAACAGTGATCCACTCACTATGATGGAGCTTCTTTTGTCTCAGAATCTCATGAAATGCTGGATTTATTGCCGACTTGGTCCCTTTCCAGTTGTTGTCCGTGGTAGATTCCTCTTCACTGAGTAGATCTTGAGAGGCTTAGAACTTGTTGCTAAGTTGTTGAGTTTTCTAGTATCCTGAAAAATGCTGTATTAAACTTTTTGAATGCCGTTTTATCAAGTTGTACCTGTTTTAATTATCGCTCTAGTTGTGAGAAGTGGCATCGGTCTTACGGCTTCCGAAGAAACTTAGCTTTCACTATGAGTTGTGATAACTCTTCTAAATGAAGACCTCCAAACTCCCACGTCAGAATTTAAATGGTTTGAATAATTTTTCCTGGTTAGCGTCTTTTTAGCGAGTCAGGTTTCTACGAGATGGGATAGCTAACCTCATACCCAGACCTTCTCCTTTATCCTGGTTTGGGGTCGGCAGCAAGCCTAGAGGGACTGCAGGGGGAGTCTTCGTTAACTACAGTTTTGGGAAAGTACGATGACGAAGCTTTAAATAACCTCTTTGTTTTGAATGTTTGTAGACCAGCAAGAGAAAAATACGATGATTAGGTATAAGTCCTTTAAAAAGGTAATAAGAAATGTAATAATGAGGTAGAGTTTACTGTAGAAGAATCAAGGGATAGAGTTTTCAGTTCAGTTGTGAAGATAATAAACTGAAATAGTTTCTTTTAAAATACACTTAAAATAAAATGGTATTTGGAAACAACTTAGTTGACAAGGGCTTTGTAGTTAATAGTGGTTTAATCAAAATTAAGGCTTCTAAGTAGCTTTAAGAGGAGATTTTGTAAGAACTATAGCAATACCAAGAACCAAAAAAGCTACCATATAAAGTACTATAGCCCCTAATATGAAGTTCTCTATCTAAAATTTATTGCGAATAGAAAATTGCAACTCACTTTATTAGATAAATATGGATTTCCTTGACCCAAATTTAGATCAGTGCAAGAAATCTCTTATCATAGATATCAGGCAATTCATTATTCAGGTTACACAAGGAATGAGGATTGTTTTGCCTATCTTGGTGATTTCCATATGGTTATTGCTTCTTTCAAAAACTAAATTTATGTTTGATCCGTCAATTTTCAAAACTTTAGAGTGGCTCTCAGGATGAATGAGTCCATTTTTATTAGTTCGTCACTAAAGTCCTAGTGAAAAATGGTACTAAATCACTCACTGAAAAGACAGTAAGGAGCACTTCGATCAAATTCTGTTCAGTGGTAAACAAAATACTACTGAAAAATGGCTTAATTGACTTTTGTGAAATTGCTAGAGCCAACCGAAAAGTGATGCATTAAACATGGTCACTTCTGTATTTTAATGACATCTAGCAAAAGCTGAGTTTTACTTTTATGAGTGAGCATCAGCAAGAGTAAAACACTTTTGCTTTGTCTTTAGATCAGTATTTACTCACCGTAATCATATTTTCAGACTAAATATTGGCAACTTTGTAGCATATTTGGTTTGTCTTCAGAGGCATTTGTTTAAATCTCTCTGCGACATTTTTCTCAACACCTACATTCTCTTCAATATTGAAAGCTAAGAGTTATGGTTGAAGTACACAATAGTAAATAACTGAATAAATGATGACGTCAAAAAGATAAAGAAGTAGTGTAACAATGAGTAGAAACGATATTAATAAAGAGGGAAATTAAGTGAATCTTCACATCTGTCTCGATCATACAGACCATAGAACATCTTTGATTCAATACAATACAGTTATTCTAAGGCATAGATTTTCTACATGAAATTTTAATTACTCTCTCTTCATTTACATGTAAGCTATCCAACAACTCTAAATTTTAGTGTCTCTAAGACACATCCGTATCGAGCAAATCAGATCACGTTTCGATTCCCGCAATCTTGACGTTTTGTATTTTTCACGCCCTAGAAAACCATACGCTAACGAACCGTTCTTAATTTCAGATAGCTCCGAGAAACAATTTACTTCAAAAATAATGGAGGTCAAGCATTTGAAACTGGTTTATTTTAGCTATGAAATAAGTGGCACATGTTCAACCATCGGGTTACCAATAAAGCTACTTAAGTAGTTAGCAAACGTAGCTCTTCATGGTAGTTAGTCTATCATTTGGAGTATTCCACATTGTGTTTGAACAATTCACTGAATGAACTAGATATTTCAGTCTTGATCATTGTCTATTTTTCACCAAATCCCTATGAAGATTTTAGATTTCTACAAAGATGATCATCTACTTACGTTCGACTAGGTTATATAAATGTGTACAGTATAGTAGATATTGATATTAACCGAAAGTTGGCAAGAAAACATACTTTATCCCACATATTGAGGAGTTAGAACTCATAACTTCGTTGAGGTTTCTTTTCAACTTATTCTTAAGTGGCGAATTTTTATATAACCTAGACCATGATGATGTTGTAATATTCATTTTACTAGTTTTCTAGTCTATCTATCCAGTTCTCGAATTTCGTTTACATTACGAAGACGGGATTTAACGGACTAGGTATTTATTCTGTTAGTCATTTCGTGTTTGATTATGAACGAATAAATCATTTAGGGACAACAAATTTCTTATAAAATGATCAGGTATTTCACAAAGATTGAGATTAACTGAACTATTCACACACAGTAACTTAAAAAAAACAGCATTACACTTGTTGTTAATTGAAAGTGTGGTGAAATTATCAGCCGTTCAAGGTGTTGCAGCCAAAGTGTATGAAGTGAAAGGTTATGAACTGTCTAACTTTGGTTCATAAATCAATTAAAATGAGTTATAGATCTTAATTAGTGGATTATCATCTCGACATCAGTAAGGGAATTTCACTTTTGTCTCCCCTATAAACAGCTGGCACTTCACTGTTGCATATCTTAGTGTACTTCCAATCATAATTTATCTCTTTACCATTCTCATTGTTTTCTTTTGGTTTGTTTCTGGTTAATACATTTATATATATGAAGATTCTTTATTTAAAAAATTTCCTAGGTCCCACCTCTAATTTCTTTCTCAATATCTAAATCATCATTCAACTATTATTATTATTATTATTATTATTATTATTATTATTGCCTAAAAAGGATGAAATTTTAAAAGAGTCAACCATATTTGTCCTTAACACGTCAATCAAATTGTTTTGTATAGATGAATTCATACTTGAGAAATATAAACTTCACTTGAGATCTGAATAGAATGAAACTATCCTATCCAATTAAACACTGTAGCTTACAATAAATAAATAGATAAATAATTTAACCAATAACTCACAAAACGATCTTTTTTATTTTTTCGTGACACAAAGTGAAGAAAACACTTACTGAATATATTTTAAAATTGTAAGTCACCTTAAATCTATGTTAATGTCGGTTATTAATATTTAAACCCTGATAGACATAACCGTTTAGGTTGTGTATTCTCGTTTTTTTATTTTTTTGAAGAAATAGCCGCATTTCACAAATTTCCTTACTAATAATATCTTATAGCAGAAATATACATATAGATGATACATATAAGCTTATATTCTATCCTATCTCATTTATTCAACTTGAACATTCTCATGAAAGTAAATAAAATTGGGGCACAAGAAAATTGTAAAAAAAGGAGAAATTATCTCTTGAATGAAAGAAGTAATTAGCCCAACAAGAAAAAAAATAGGACGGTAGCTTTCCTCACGCCTAGTGTAACGTTAAGTAGCGCTTGTACACTCAAATGAATCAGGGGAAAAATTTAATTTCTAAACTGTGTCTGTCAGTGATCGTGTAAAACAAATAGAGACGAAATTTCCGAAAACAATGGAAATAAATAAAATTCAGATACCAAACAAAAAACAAAACATTATCGAGGTCATGTAACAGTGATCAGTCATAATAAATTCATACATTAGAGTTGACTAAGATAACGACCAAAGTATATAATGCTAATAATACTTACTATTGATACCAACCAATTTAAATTAGATGAGCATTAATGATACTTATTCAAACAAAATTTAACAGGTGAATGTCCAAAAAATAAATTAAAATAATAGATTCAAATAAGACACTGAGAATGTTTTGAAAGATAATGAACAAGTGTCATCATTAGTAGTAGTGCTGTTACTATTACTAGTGAGTGAATCAATGAAAGTTGAAAGTTCAGTAGGTGTTTGTTGCATTGAGTAGTGTGTGTGGTCGATGCCATTAGTAGTAGTAGTAGTAGTATATCCACAATGAAAAAAAATATCCACTTAACCTAAATATTTCAAATTAACTAGTAGTCACTTACGCTTATTGTTATATCAATCATTTGATATATACAAATAATATTGAAAATTGAAACAAACTTACTATTAAGTGATTCTTCATATTTGACAAATAATTAATTTATTAAAACATGATGAGTCAGTAAAATGTTGCTAAAGAAAGAACAATGAGCACACCTTCAAGTTGGAAATAGCCGTGTTTATCATTAATTGTCATAAGCTAAAAGTTGATTGAAAATTAAATAGCACACTAGATAGCTACTTCATCCTAATTCATGTAAACTTGACAGTGTACACCTACGACCTCATAGTTAACAGGGTGTTACTAAGGTACTCAGTTCAAAACCAATAGTTTCAATTTCTCACTTCGACCAATTTTCACTATGATGCTACTATCATTCAATACTATTAGTGTTATTTGTTTTCTTTTCAAAATGGTTTAAGATGATTATTAATAACAACTTCCTAACGTTTTTAAATCTAGTCACTGTTGAGTACATGATTATCGTTAGTGTAGAGACTTTGTTCATAGAAACCATTTTGGAATTCAGACTAGTTTAAGTTTGCTTTAAAAAAACCATTGTTGTAGCACGTAGTGGGTAGACATAGGATCCATAAGAAGCATGAGACTCGTCGTCTGGAAGTGTGATACAAAGTTAATATAACTTTTCAATAATTGTTATAACTTGAACGTAAAATATTTAGTAATAAGGAAAGTCTAATTAAAAATACTACTGACACCATTTGAAAATAATTTATGCTAACACCTGTCAGGATTTAAAAAACAACAGTTTAACAGAAATTGGGAACCATGCATATGGAGGGCATTATGCATGAAATAATATCAGCTCTTTGAAAAACATAGATTAAAACTTACTAGGAAGTTAACAATCTGAAATGATTAGACATTAATGGTGAACTAATTCCATACATACTTCACATCATTCCCTTGAAAAAAGTAATCGAAACGATTAGCTAACAACGCTCGTTTCAAATAAAAGTATAATTCTATTAATCGACAAAAGCATAGCCAAGTTGTTATGAGATAAATCTCTTGTTTAATACAAATCACGAAAGGTCTGCAAATGTGGGTACAAACTGATAACTATTACATGAATAAACAAAGTCTTTGGTTTCCCCACTTGTTTAATGAACTATAGACATATCTAATGAGTTGCAAGCCAGCAAGAATCGGTGTTGTAAACTCTTCTGGCTTTCGGTAATTCTCTAATCAGTGTTATTTTGTGATAAAACTATGTGTAAATCATAGATTCACAATATCATCTCATAAAGCATGTTAATTATCAAAAAGGTATGTTTCATCAGCATTTTATTCTTTGTATCTACATATTACTGTATTATTATTAAAAGAATCACCATCATAATACCAGTTGATAATTTTTTTTTCCAAAGATCGAAATATGCACGACCAAACGAAGTAGATTGTAACATTTAAAAAAATAGGCGCCAAAATAGGTGTTAGTGAAACATCAAACAGTTCAACAATAGTAATAATCATTAAGACACGAGTTATTAATGAGAAAATGATAGTTTATTCATGTTCTTTTTGACTAATAGTTTAAATCATCCATTTATTTCACTTATGCATTGTCATTCCAAAAAAGTTTTAGGCCTCCATACGGATAAAAGTGTAATGATTGAAACTAACTGTAACCAGTCACGTGGTGGTTTGAAAGAAAATTCTGCATATCAAATAGAATGAATGGGTCATAGTTAATTCTGTATAGCAAGAGCCTTACGCTTAAAATGACTTTACTCAAACCTTAACCTGTGTAGGTGAACAAATTAGATTGATTGAAACATCTAAAGAACTGTACAGTACAGTAATTTCATGATCTACCTTAGGGCTGAGTATGAACTGTACTCAAAAATGCTGTTCTTTGGAAATTACACGTTTAAAATGACCGATTTGTGACAAACTGAGTTAGGTATGTATGTATACTGGTAAATGAATAAATGATTAGATTTGATATGTGTTTATGTAGTTGGCAAAACATGCATTTTGGAATAGTTGATTAGGATGATATCGTCACTCAGCAGTCTATTCAAGTGGAGTAATTTGTCTATATGAGGAGAATAGACGTATTTTTAAATGGGGTGATTGTTACCTTCCAAAAATATCAAAAACTACTATATATATCCTAGTATTGTTTTTTGTCCTCTCATATACGACCAAAATTGTGATATACTACTACTATGAAGGTTACTTACAAAAATCGAAACACTCTAAGCATTAGATATCAATTAAAATTTCCAAATATTCTTTCGCATAAACAGTAACGTGAACCAACCAATGACAGTAACTATCAATAATCGAGTCTTCACACAAAGTTTTTTTCAATGGATATTTGATTTGTAAACTTATCTCTCACTCCCTAAAAAAAAAGGAAACTAATAAATTCAGGAAACAAAAAAACTACACAGGAAGAAAGCTGTAAATCATTGAGACTGTTTTTTCTCTCGATTTTCTTCTTTTCGTCAAGTGAAGGATAAATTTGGAAATTTGACATTCGGAAGTAAGCTCAATGGTGACCATTCTTGCGTGTGTGCATGCTTTCCAATTGTTGTTTTTGCCTCCTATTAAACCCGCCCGCCTCGGTTGTTTGTGTTCACCCCACTTACTTCTTTCTCGGTCTGAAATATGTTTGTTTGTTTTGTTTTTTAGTTTATTGCGTATTTGTACAATCAGAAGCATCCTTGTTTTGATTCACAATGTATTTGGTTTTGGTGCATACAATGTGAAGAATGCATTGTGCAATAACACAATTTACCGAGGTTAGATACATTTTCAAATTGATCTTAATCGTTCTAACTCATTCATTCACACCTAACTTTAGCTTATCAAGTTTTATAATTTGTCAGCACAAAATATCAATAACCCATTCATTCAGCTTATATTAATAATAATAATAATAATAATAATTGAAAGCAAACAACAATTCCACTTGTTAACAACCTAGGAAAATACACAAAAGTGAGGGAGGTGCAATCAGTAGTAAATTGAAACAATCATAAAAACAAAAAACAAAATTTCTTTTTAAAATTATTTTTAATTTTTACATCTATTTATCATCTATTTCCTGTAAGAGAAGCAAAAAAAAAACTAAACGAAATAAAACATACACACAAACACACACAGGTTTACTGACAATTAAACAATTTTAAGGGGTAATTTTCAATCATTATTTGAGTGGAAAAATTCTAGAATAATGGTTCCTATTTAATGCACAGCCTACCTAAAGGGGCAAATGCACTTCGTTTTCAATTTCTCATAAATCATCAAGGTCTTCGAACATATATATGTATATAATATATTATGCATAGGATTGTTTGCTAGATTAGGATTTATGCTTGGGCGGGGGGCGCTGGGGCGCGCGCATGTAACAATGAGACGAGTTAATGATTGATGAAAATTTTCATTTTTTTAACTCTAATGCATGAATAAGGCTATTGGCGCCAGTGTGTTATAATTCGATGTTGGTACTGGGTGATCTTGACGACGGTCTCTAATAAATATGTCTAGAAGAATAAAAATGTACCATGATTTCCATATTGCCTTGGTGCAATATACATTTGCGTATAGTCATTTAGTAAAGTTTCAGAATTGTTAACTAGTATAATTTTGACAATGACAACACCAAACATATAATTCGTCATTTCAATAAAGGAAATCGTCTAACAATCATTGCCTTCTCTTGTAATTTTTAAGTTTTTTTTAAAATTAATATATATATATATATATATATTCTGTACCTGAGTTTACTGATGATTCCTAAGAGTGTAGAGAGAATGACCCTTTACAACTTTTACAGATTTTGATAGCTCTTCTGACAAATGATCATATTTGAATTTTACACTTCGAGATGTATCCTAGTCTAGCAAAATCACAGTAAAAAAAGAGTACAATCTTCACTAGTGACTGTCTTATTTGTGTTAATCTAACAGAGAATACATGACACAAAAGTTGTACGTTGCCAATTTATTTATATACCTCCTTCATTGATATTTTTCGTCATAGAAATTAAGCTTGCACAACTAGTAAGTTATATCACTTCAACAAATTTGCATGATGATGAAGTTTCATTGATATAGTCTACTTAAAAACAAACTACTTGTGATTTTCTTGGCTTATATCTTTTCGGTGCACTCAATCAATCATAATTCACTGTATTTCAAAGAACTGTTTTATTATTTCCTTTAGTCTCGCTCATTTACCAAAATAAGTTTTAATTCAAGATGGATTTATTTGCTAATAGAGAGGGATATGACCAACCAGTATTCTTATACACACACTCAATAATGACATTAAGGTTTTCAGTTACAAACTAAGCGTGTAGCACAAAATATGTCTCAATTGTTTTATATTTTATAAATGTCTAGGGATACCAAGTACTATACATCACTATGATTACAAAAATACATATGCTCACTGTTTGTTGCATGGAATTTGTTAAGACCAGTCAAAAACAATTCAACACACTGGTGCTAATGATGAACGTTTGTTGGTATTTAGGCTCATGCTCATTTAGTCTGACCAGTTTTTGTCCATGCGAAGATACCAACTAATTGAAAATATTTTCCAGGCTATGGTCTTGATGCTCAAAGTGAAATCAACGGGAAATCGAGAAATAATCAATCTATGAAGTAATCAGTCAAAATGAGCCACTAAAACTAGCATTGCCTAACTATAGACATGGTTGATTATAAACTGTTTGCACTTTAAGTATATTCAGCATAGTTTGGCAAAACATTTGTTAATCCCATTCAAAAGTTACACACTGTAGCCGTTGTTCTCTTTTATAATTCTCATAACTCTATTCGTATTATCCTAATCGACTTGACTGTTTCCATCCAAGTGTTTGATCTGTCACATTTTGATAGATATTCGAATTAATAGTCTCGAATTTTTTTCTGAATGTAGATGATTAGTTAGTTGGGCTTTTAAGTATATGTTTGTTTTGAATTATTTATGAACTTTGTTGTCTCTCAGTAGAAAATCTCAACTTTAACTTGTGAAATAGCAATAATACACTATGTATATTCCATTTAAAATACTATTGAAACATTTCTGAACGATATCAAACTGCTTTACAAGCCATCAGTTTACAGTAGGGTTTCATGGGATGATAAAAACAGTTAAACATATGAGGTTATAATTAATGCTACTGATTAAGAACAACTAATATATTTTTTTACCGTGTATACATTTAACTGTAGTTGTAAAATAAAACAACACAAAGTCTATCAGTTTTGAATTTCACGATTGTTTTTTAAGCAGGCTATACCTTTGAAGCCAATATTTAATGACATTGTAAATGAGCTAGTCAAAATATTGTCTTTATTAGTTTGCATAACAAACAATATTCTACTGAGTAAAAACTCAAGTTAGTTCAATTAATTTATTCCCAAATAGTTAATATGATAAAACAGGACACAGTAGGCTGGGGAATACTGGTCATTAGCCCATGCTTCGTTGGGGGTAAACAGTCTTAAGTAAGTAAGTAAGTAAGTAAGTAAGTAAGTAAGTAAGTAAGTAAGTAAGTAAGTAAGTAAGTAAGTAAGTAAGTAAGTAAGTAAGTAAGTAAGTAAGTAAGTAAGTAAGTAAGTAAGTAGGTGTGTAATTAAGTTAATGTGACCAAACTTAGCTGTTTCAGGCACTGTGGTTGCCTAAATAAGCAAAAGAACCTCAATTTCTCTGTAAAATTTCTGTATCTAAATGAAGGTTTATCTATCACTAAAACCAAAATGATTGAAAGTTTAATTGTTATGTTTATATAAAATACCACAGTAAAATAGTTCGTTTATATTTATTTATTTGGGTAAGGATAAACGTATAGATTTTCAATTTCCATTGCGACTAAAGATTGGCTGGGAAATTGTGGACGATTAGACAGCACTAGAAAGTTTGTTTAAACAAATGACCATATTCGTTTAACTTATACTGATCCTTTTTTTCCTGAAACTAATTTCCAAATCATTCGTTGGATAAATCATATTTGACTTTTGGATAATTTTTAAAATTATTTGTTTATATCAACCGATTATGTCTAATGTTGATTCTTAAAAACCTCTGGTGAACTGATGTTAAGTGGCACAGTTCAGCAAACATAATTTAAACTCATTAGTTAGAATTCACTGTATGCAAATGACTGAATAACATGATATGAGCCCCTTTTCAGTGAGTAATTATTTTTCCTTAACAGAATGCCTCAGTTAGCCTGATAGTAACATCTGCAATTGTTGATATGACTGACACGAGTATATTTATTTTGTTAGAGCTTAAGTTTTTGCCAGTTTGTAGAAACATTTTGCTAATAAATGTCGATAATCCAATCATTCACTTTTGACGTAAAGCTTAACAATTTGAAAAGTCATCTAAATTCAGACAACAAAACTCGATCAATAAAGTACCAGCAGTCCCAAAGACTTGAAAATAGGATACTGTCTACAACCCTATGAAAGATTTATGTAAAACAACCATCTTTTCTATATAACGTATTATCATTTCCTTACCATGGACGGAAACCAATCTTCTGAGTAAAAGATATGGTAATAATAGTTAGATTGAATTTGAATGAGCTGGGTTTTTTTTTAAATAACGAGCAGTTATACACTATAGACTGTGGAATATTTTTCTACATACAAATTTCATTCAAGTGTTTAACTTGGTCATTTTGAGTATCTCTACAACTCGAACTGGGTTATTATTATCATTATTATTATTATTATAATCAATGATGCCGCCCGGTATGAGTGAGGATGACCCATAGTTGTTGATTTTAGCTAACCTATTTTCCATAACTGTAATAATCTGTCTACAAACCAACCTACCTACCGCAATGAAATGATAAAAAAAAAAGAAGATTTAATCCACTATATATATATATATATTTTTTTCCTATAAAATTTAAAAAACAAAACAAACGCTTATTATTCCATGTTCGGGTAGTAAACAATCGACCAACCAAGTGAATAGTGTTCTCCTCGTTGGTTCTCGTCCAACTTGATGTGTGAGAGAAAAAGAAACAAAACAAAATTAAATTGTTTTTCTTTTGTGTTGCAAAAAAAACAAAAAAAATTCAAAATGTTGTTGTTATTGTTATTGTTGTTGTGCCTAGGTTGAGTTCATTTTTTCACTATCAAAAATCTTCATTTTACTTTCATGTTGTGATGTTGAATAGTGGTAATGTACGAAAATGATTTTAGATATACTCTTTTGATAATCGTCATAGTTCCAGAAATAATAATAATAATAATAACAATAAAAATAACAGCAGCAACATTGTGAGTATTATTATTATTATTAGTAGTAATGGCTAGTGAGATGGTAATGCACACTTCTTAGTTTATTCACGCCTAGCTCTAGTCTACTGTTTCATTCTATTCATTTTTGTACATAACTGTTTTGCTGGAGAAAAAAAATTATTCACAATCTTATATAAATATATATATATATATATACACTCCATCAGATTAGCACTAGATAAAAAGTGGAAAGGTAATCGAAAATAAGATAGAGAATTTTCGATAACATTTACTAGTTAACTAATGCATACTAGAAGAGTAAGCAGAGAGATGGACAAGCGTACAAACACAACAAATTTTCAATTGAATTCATTGATCTACATGTATAAGATTCTCTGCGAAACTATGTAATGTAATGTAATGTAATGTAATGTGATAAATGCTATACTAGATATGATGAAAAGGTGAAAATATGACTTATTCCACTAATAACCGTCGATCATTGAAGTAATCGTGAAAATCTATGGCAACTTCTACAAGTGATGCAGCACGCAAATAAATGAATTTAATTCAATTTTGATTTCATTTTAGTATTTAAAACCTTTTAATCAAACAAAACAGATTGACTCGATGAATGAGTGCATGGAAATTCTGTTATTAGTTTGTGATAATGATAATCTAGTACGTCGAAGTTTGTTTAAACTTAACCTCACATGTAGGCAAAATACGTTTATATCATAATTTTTTTTTGAAGCACCAACTAATACAACTTATATCAGCTTGTAAATAGTTACAACATGAATCGTATAAAAGCTATTATTCAGAAATGTGGTAGATTGTTAGCCAGACTGCAGAGATTGTACAATTATAGAATAGATTTCCAAATATTGTGTTTGGCTATAAAGAGAAAAGTGCCCGGTAAAAAGATTCCCCCTTTACGAGCTGTTCAGTATGCAGAGGAAAGGAGACAATCAATGTTTATCCCCCAGGCATTATTCATTTTCAAATTATTTACCTCAGTTTTTAGACATTGTCTGTCAACAAATTCCAAACTTCAACTAGGAAGACTATTTCATACTACATGGCTCAAATCAATGAACAGCAAGTTCTAAGATGGACGACGACCAACAGGATGTTTTCTTGCAACGAAATCAATTTTCAATATCTCTATTTATTGAACTATGTTTTCAGTTTCTTGTAAAAATTGCCAATTCAAAAAGCAGTAAGGAAAATACACCATGACTCGACTTAATTAATACTTTTCACCAACAAATCTACGCTGATCTTACAGCTACTCATTCAGTGGCACTATTATCATCAAGCCGCATCGTCAAAATGTTTATCGATAAACTCTGAGTTTTTATCTGCTGTTTACAGCTATACATCAAGGTTATAAAATAAAAGTCGAACTTCTACCTCTCGTTTATGTAAAACAATCCTGATCCGTTGAACAGAGACGATCGGAAACTTCTACTGAAGAAATTAGGAAAGACAATGGGGGTGAACAGGACGTACTTTACAGAAAACATCAGACTGAACCACAAGGCGGTCTATTGCTTGGCATCCTCTAGGTAGAGGAGGCAGACTAACACAATGGACCGGGAGTCGGAGACGGAAATTAATACCAGGAATATCGCTCGGCAAACGCTGGGTAGTAGAGCACGGTAGAGGGATGTCTGAAGGTCTCTAGTCAGAGAACTATGCACTCTGGTGTTGCATTACTCTAAGCGATTGGTTTTTATTTTGAGAAAGTCAAAAGAAGTTTGTAAACACAATCAGACTAATGTTCAGAGATAGAGCAAAATATTTACTTTCGAAACCGTTAAATATGGTTACTGTTATTTAGAGGCTGCATTATAATATGAATATATGTGTATATTGGTTTCATCAGCTGACAGGATCAACTTATTAAATTTCCAAATATAAAGTTCACAGAAATATAAAAGATTAACAATAATTTTCAGTAAAAAAATTATAATGAGGTCGTTACGAAAAGGTATTCAGTCTTTATTCATCCTTCGCTTTATTTAAACAATTTTCAAGGTCGCATTGACCTTACTTTCATGGCCTTCATTGTTATTATTACTCAAGTGATCCATTTGTCTGTGGAAACGATAATTAACTTCTTTCTGTCAAAAAGGCAAAGAAAAAAAACAGCACAGGTGATCAAAATAATGGTGAAATTTCTCATATAAATAAACACAGCTAAATAAATAAACTAACGTATCAGAAACATCCAGTCATACACAGTGAATTAGAAAATGTAAAGTTTAAAAAAATCCAAATAAATTAGGTTCATTTAAACAATGAACGAAAATTGTACAAAAATTCACTGCCTACTATAACCACTGGGAAACCTATACACCACTATTTCTTTACCAAATTCCTATATGTATCTCTCTCTCTCTATATATATATATATACCTTCAGTTGAACTAGGTAACTGTGCATATGTATGTTCACACAATATAAAGCACAAACAAGAATAGAATATTTTGCCTAAACCAAGAGAGAGAGAGAGAGAGATTTCCGAAAATTAGGCGCCTTACTTATACGGGTGTACAATGAAAGCATAGTTAATACTAATTTTTTTATTTAAAGATTAAGTGTATCCAATGGGACACACACATATAAATAAATGGGTTAATGATTGAACACCATTGTCGCTATCATCACCCTAGTCATCATAACGATAAACGTGATTATCGTCATCATCTTCATTATTATTGTTATTTTGTTGCACTGAAATCAATAAGTTTAAGAAACCAAAAACTAAATTCTACCCGGTTTTCGCATTCTTGTCATTTCTGTTCATGCCACAAGCTTTTTACCGCTATTATTATTATCAATATTATTATTATTATCATTATTATTATTACTATTATTATTTTTCATAAAGCATGTCATATTACTATGGGTGCATAAGTTTTCTTTAGTCTTCCCTAATTTTTTATTTTTAGCGCTCCAACTTCCATTTCAAGTTGAAAGTAGATGCGTGAAAAAAGAAAAGAAACACACAGAAAAAAAGGGACCTATCGTAACGGCAAAATTAATAAAAAAGCACACATTTAAAAATTGATTAATTATCAGAGAACGATGCTGCTGCTGCTGCTGATGATGATGATGATGATGATAATAGGTTTCATCTTGTCACTGGTATTTTGCACTGTGGTTTTTAATTTCTAATAACAAAAAAAAAAGAATAAATTACTTTGGTATGTGTTGGTTGGGGTGATGAAAACTACAATTAATATTATTACTAGTACAATGACAGAGAATGATGACAGGTGAAATAGGAAAAAAAAATACTGAGAAAAAAAAATATTGTGTGACCAATAGTCGAGAAAAATTCCAGTTTGAAAAATATCAAGAAAAAAGACAAAAGCTAGGAGAAAAAAAAAACGCAACAGGTTAAAGAAACCGCTACTACACATGGACACTTTCCGTGCCCACAAAATCGATAGCTTGGGCAGGATCCGGTTATTAGTGTAATAAACTAGTTTGCTTCATCATGACAAAACACGAATAAAGTGGATGAAATTTAACGACACATAAATGTCTGGTTTTGTTGTTTTTTTTATTGGTGAGAAATTGGTTTTAGTAAAATTGCAATATTTTTAGTTATATTGTATATATTCGCGTTAAAAGTCTTCAAACATAAAAAAATCATGTAAAAGCTTGACAATTCGGCCTGCAAGGATATTCACTGACTGATGATTATCATAATCCAAGTTACGACATAATGGTTCACGCTAATCGATTAATGAATTCACAACAATTTAAACTGCTGATTAGTCCCATACCAGGACGAAACGACCGTCCAGTGATTCCAGGTTTCTAATAGTGGTCTGACAATGATTGATTGATTGATTTCAAATGTGTGAAGAAAATAAATCATAAATCAATTTGGGTTGAAGAAGCTAGGAAAAAAATCTGGTTAAGTGGATTGAGTGGACTTAGAAATAAGTAGCACTGAATACTAACTCAATGCTTTCAAGGCATAGTATATCGGTAATAATTCCAATCCATAGTGAAGAGGCTATTACGGACAGATTTTAAATTAGGAAAAAATAACTATCGCGCACTCCCTGAGTTTCAATTATTTTCCATCTAATTTCGGTTTGTGATGATCAGCATCTTTAAAATTTTACAAATGTATTCGATTAATTTAAGAAAACGTTTTGTCCAGGTTGTGATAAATCACTATTATAATTCAACAAAAGTGATCTTCACTTACTAATACCACTTAAAAATTATGAGATGATTCCTTCGTACGTACAGCGTAAGATTATTTTCGGAGAAGAGCAGAAATTGTTACATTTGAAAGATGGATCAAATCCGTTCACATGTTTAATAGTTGTAATAACCGAATATGACAGCTTAGCAGTCTCAATGTACAAATACCTCCAAAGGAGAAAACTACTAACATATTAACTAAACTGATGTAACTAGTGATAACCACGACAGAATTATTATGAATTTCATATCATAATAGCTTTACTTAATTCAATCTTAGAAATCTTGTAATTTTCGCATCAAATTCTAACTGGCTGAGTATTATGCGTACATGACTTAAATGAAAATGATCTTTCATATATCTATCCTGAATCAAATATTATGTAGTAGTTAGGAAAAATTGAAATTTCAGAGTTTATTGCGATACCCATCTCATGCTAACTGAGGTAGTGAAACATTCAGTGACTTTAAGGATTGCAACAAGGTTAAACGTATAATGTTCTTACTAACAAAGTTATAAGTAGTGCACTAAAATTAACAGTAGAATTTGGTGTTCATAAGTACACCATTGTATGGATGCACGTATCAATTGTATTAGTCTAAGTAACAGACACAAACCTCTGTCAATGAAGATTTTTTATTTTATTTAGATGAGAAACTTCTACAGCTCATTTCATTAGGCTTTAATAACTTTCGTAATGATAGTTGACAGTCAGGTTATAAATTAATTTAATTATACTAATTCACCCTCAGTGCGCAAGGGTAATTTTACACACCAGACACTGCCCAGGTGTTAAAACTACAACCGGAATAGTACAGTTTAAACCTGTGGTGCGACCACACAGTTGTCTGACACCCTAGTGGACCATTCACATCATTTATATACACCAATACATATAGTGATTATTTGCGACCCATGATCGAATCGATCAATATGTACAGCATAAATAGGCCAGTTTGACTTACATGACTTTCAAACTCATCATTATTAACAATGGTGATATGCACTACAGCGTCCCAACGACATTGGCCCTCGGGAATGTTGCGAGACAGCCACCAGTTTCAATGAAATGAATCACTCTGAAAACCAAAACTGTATGTGGACAACTAATAAAACTTGTCAAAGTAATGCCGAACCATGCACAATGTTCATAATGAACCTATAGTCTCAGGAAAGTTTCAGCTACAAATATAGCACATATTAACCTGTTATTAAAGTCACTGATAAAGAGAAGTTGAGTAAGGTGGAGCTATATGCTAGATGTTGATGTCTTACACGAAATAGTAATAAAAAGAATCATCTTGATGGTTTATTTCTTCGATAAAATTCAATGACTGTTGAATGTTTGAATAAAATAACATTTTAACATCGAACTGTTGACTAGTCAACATTTATCTCCTGATAACTATTCATAATTTTATTTATATAAAATACTTGATTGCTGTAAAATCCATTTTTGAAGGCTTTGTTTGTGAAAATCCCTCCATGTATACATTTGTAATATGTCCTTATTGATTCCTTCAGTTGTACATTTTGTCAGTCTGTTCGATTCCATTTTGAGATGATAATATTTGTATTTTATTATAGATTCTATTATGTGTGCCTTTATCGAATTTCTGTGTTTCTTTCTGAACTGCATTTATGCTATTTAAGCTGATACTTAGTCATGGAGACAGCCATATTGATTTACTCCTCTTTTGATTATGTTACTTGCTTTGACTGGAATTGTGCGTTTTGATTGTGAATTGAAGCACTCGTCCAGAATAAAAAACACTCTATGTTATAAAGCAACCAAATATTATCCTTTGAACGAATCTGATCTATCCAGGAGAGATAGAATATCCTTTATTTGCTGCTATGGATTGGATTAATTGAACAATTGTTGGTGGAATAACTGATTGGTAATATTTGGTTTAGAACCGTTATTTACCCAGATCACTTGTTTTGAATTTCAACTGGGTCAAGACGCTTATCTAATCTACCCTAGACAGTTATTCCTCAGTCCAAACCTCATTTTGGATCTTACATTACTATAATGCAACTAATCCTTTCCATCAACAGTAATATCAAACACATTTGCGTCATTTAATTTGAAATGGTTTTGAAATAATTTCACAGAAAATATGCATTTTCTAAGCCATATAACAAATAAACCCATACAACAAATATATAATTTACGACAATTTAAATTCATTTAAAACTAAATTTACTATTTAAATAAATTATTCAAAAAAACAACAAGCAAACAATTATTTTGTAGTTACCTAACTATTTTACGGCTTTAAAATCCAATAGAAAATATTAGCATGCAGTGTATACTTAGCAAGAAATCAAATGCTGCATTATGCTAAGTTCAGGTGATTATCTTTTATTGATTTTTCCAACCGTTTTAACTTTATTCCATCGGCTTAGCCGTTGAACATGTATCGAATTACCCGAAAGCCTAGAATTTTGATATATTCTGTTTTCAGTCCTAAACATTTCTAAATAAATCAATTACAATTGACTTTAGAAATAACGTTTAATGGTTTCCTGAATATACACTTATATATATATATATATCCTGATTTGAGTGCCATAGTTCATCGTATTCACTTATCCTATCTAAACACATACCCACAAATAGTTTATCACTATCTGTCTACAAAACACCAGTGTGTTGTTTTGCTTTAGAAATATTGAGTAGTGAGTGTATTTTGATTTTTGATTTTTTTTTACTTTATGGTGAATTATCCTATTTTTTTTTATTCTTTTGTCTGTATTCACTTGTTTCATTAATTGTACCTTAAATGGAAAGTATTTAGGCTTTTTTTTCATGTCATTTTTACATTCATTTTACAAGCATTCTCTATCACTGATAATGTAAAAAAAAATGAAACATTTTCGAGCTGTTCTAATGCAAATCATACATGTGACAAAGTAATATTCATTGTAGGTAGTATCATCATTACTCATAACAATACTTCGATATATTCAATATGGATAATTAACATTGAATAACTGCTTTTCAACTACACTCGGATAGAAAAAAAAATAATAGTGTATCAATGAATGTTTGTATGGAATAATAAACATGTTCATAAGTGAGTGTGTGTGTGTACATACACATGTGTATGGAAGTGACTGTTAATAATTAGTAGGCTGCTTCAATTGACACTAATCTCTTCATCGATCGATAAATACAAACAACACTCATCAAATAAATGCACTTAAAAAAAAAAGAAAAAAAACAATGTTGATTCATTCAGATGGGAAATAATCAACTGACCACATTTATATTTCTTTTAATAAACAAGTAAATTTAATGCATATTAAACTAGTGGTTTGATGGGAATGGTGATTAAACGAAAATACATAGCATATTGACAAATCACATTATGTTGTATGCAATATTGTGCTTGTTTTCTGTAATAATTGAATTGTATAATGATTTCAATACTTAACTTTACATCCTGATATTGATTTTGTTTTTACAAATGGTTGATGATCCATGTAGCGACATCAAAACTATGATATGTGATTAAAAGAGACTTGGAAAAAAACTGACAAACTGAACTCTTCACTTCTAATATATTTAATGTTAACCGAACTTTTTTTAAGCTATACATTGATGAAAAAACTTAAGGTATGTTTAATACTTCGTGTGGTATGTCTTCCAGTTGAAAGTTTCGATTAAATAAAAAAACTTTAAACGACTATCTGGATGAATGCATTTTAACATAAAATATAAGACCATGGAACTTCGTCAAATGTATACTGTGAGTCTATATATATAGACCAAGTATGTAACGGTCTCCATATCTTCCAAAGCTACCCCATCGAGCGTGATTCGATCGGTGCATACTTTGTTGCATCGGAGGATGTTGCTTTTTCCTCGTGTATGTTGAAGCCTACTGATGCTGCACTGACCATTGTATTTATTGCTGCTTATAGGATAGGAGAGTTATGTTGATAATGATAATAAGCAACCTTGTCTGACGATACTGTCATCCTATCCACGTTGTCAGATGCTTTCTGATTGTCAAGGAAGTTGATCTATAGTAGTAAATCTGATTCAATTGATTGTTCCAGAATGATTCGAATTATCGTAATCTAGTAAGTAGATGATCGATCCTTACGGAATCCAGCCTGCCGATCTCGAGGTTGAGCGTCCACTGAAGTTTCCATTCGGTTCAACAACACTGGCATTGATAGTAGAATGGGGCCTCTGTAGTTCTCATACTTGCCAAAATCTCGTTTCTTTGGTATCTTGATGAGGTGTCTACTTTTCCATCCCGTTATTACTTATTCTTCTTCTCGAATCTTGCTGATATAGCAATGTTATATGTAAAGGACAGATACATGATACTAGATTGTGTGAATTGTAATGCTTCAAATATTGTTTGAGCTGTATGTTTTTCCCATGGATTACCGCAATCCAAGGGATCAGTCATGAATCGTTAATTCTTTTTTTAAGTGGATGTATGAACAATGTTTTTTAAGTCATTTCAAGTGCCCTAACGGATTGGTTGAGATCATTTACAACTACAGAAAATGAAATAGAAACAGGGAATATAGAACAACGGAGGCAATTATTATTACGATAGATCCTACCATTATACATGTGCCAGGTTATTTTATCATCTACTGTCCGGACTATATGTTCAAATTAGTTAGGTTTATCAGGTCAGTGTTAGTGTAATATTTGGGAAATAAACTACTATGAAATATCTTATTTTTTAGTTGAATTTTCACGAAAATGCCATCATTCTAATAACTTACACTGTTACCGTAAAACGAATACTTTTGAAGTAGCAGATTTATTAATTACAACTTAGAATCGATTTCTTCTAAAAAATTATTTGAAAAAAGAGAAGTTTGCTAAAGATTAAATAGTTTGGACCATATTTATCATGAGCTCTGTGTTTTTACATTCAATCCAAAGATTATGGAGGAATTGAAAGGAATAAAGATTTGTGCTTTTACCTATGCCACTTTCGTTTGGTCATCTGACTAGATGAGTTAACTGTATAACTAAAAACTGACATATCAGAAATGTTCAACATAATCTCACGTTTATTGTCACTCAACTACAAACAGCACAGTTAGATCTAGTTCATATATTATGACAAAAAATCATTGGGTTATTATAGTCACGAATTATTTTACAAATGAAATATAGAAAAAATATATACAATTTACCTGGGACAACATTCTCTATCAAACTGTAAGGTTGCGAAATCTAAAATTTACAGCTGTTAATAGCAACCATTTCTGTTTATCGTAAATCGCTTTCATTAACGTGAAAACATACTAAATAGGTTGCAAGTACGAACGATTTTGTGAGGACCATTCTATTCCTCAAGATTTTAGGTTTATCTTACTGATGGTCATCAACTAGTACATGACCTAGATCCATGTTTTCCTGACGATCACGTCCAACCTCTCGGTATTTTTTTGAATAATAATAGCCTCAGTTCAAAAATGGGTTTCACAAACTCTGTTTCCTTTTGTGGTCATACGTTAATTTCAGTTGAACATGTGACTTTTTACTTTTAAACAAAAAAGAAATTCCCTCACAAAAATGTTAACTATTCTAAGTTTGAATTCTAAAGTAAAGTTAGATAACGACTCGAACCTTGTGAATTTTTTTATCATTTTCCTAAATGATGGTAACTTCTGAAATGGAAAGTTATCTGATATACACTTTGGTTTTTTTTCTTTTATTTAGTGTCACTAATACAATACTTTTTTTCCAAGTCGATCGATCTTTGGTGTTTGAAGTGCCATCAAATTATGTTGATCAGGAAAAGGCTCAACTAGTCGGCATTCTATGCGCATATCACTCTGAAAAAGGATATCATTAATGATAGAGTTGATGAAAGGCAAATATTGTCACTATTATTAGTGATAGCATAGTATTAGTTGTAATTTATCATGGATGAATATGTGTATTAACACAAAAATACTCAATTGAATGTCAACCTGCAAAACGAAATGCCTATAAGAACAATAAAGCGAAATGTTCTCAAAACGATCAGATTAATTTCAGTGAACAACAGCGATAAAAAAAATCCAAAAATCTCTACATACAGATATATACATGTTTATATATATATGTATATGTATATGTATATATAAAGTCAACACTGACAAAGAAGTATGGTATTTAAAGTAAGGAAGATAAGACACCATATGATTCATAAATTATTATAATTCCCATACTCCCATATGGTCAAATTGTCATAGTAACAGACTTGACAGCTCTTAATTAGAGTCACCAGAGTTATTACGATTATAAACTTGGTTGGAAAAAAAAGATTAGTGGGTGAATGAGCGAGCGAGCGAGGGAGAGAGTTAACTAGTGACAAAACAGAAAACTAACTTTGATCAGCAATTCCAGTTTCTGTAATAAAGGAAAAAAATCTGTTATTATTCAAAGATCAATGTTTCATAAAAAGAAGTGAATTGAAAACAAAATGGTATCTGAAAATGTGATGTTCAGTATATTTGTTGAAATATACAAACATGGGTGTAAACTTATTTATATATTAGCGGCTTACGACTCGACTCCAGAGCGAAGCGAATTGGGGAAAGTGAGTGAGCCTACTCTCAGTGTGCTGAAGAATGATTAAGTATTGAAGTACAATGAATGAATGGTGAGATGCTACAAAAGCTCCCTCTCTTTGAGAAAAAATCAGAAAATATCAAAATGAACGAATTAATAAGTAAGATAAAACTGTCTTGTAAGTACTTACAAGTACGTGTAAGCTTGAGTTAGTGTGTGAAAAGTATATTCATACATACATGCATCTGTGTATGCTGTACAAATAAAACTGAATACGACGAACATAAATGTTTCCTTGAGAGACTAGCTCTAAACTCTATGTTCTGATTTGTAGTATTTTAAAAATTGCAGTAATCATGGAATGTTTGAGAGTAATGAATTTAGCATTCAGTTACATAGGCGTGAATAAATTAAGATGAATTTTATTGAATGCATAGAGTTTAAAGCACGGCTCATCGATCAAGCAAGTGGCTGTAGAAATATGATGGAAGTCCGTTAAAGATCAAAAAAATTGAGAACAATGATTGCTGCGTACAACTGCGATAAATAAACATTCGTCGCATATTTATGACGAAAGTTACTGCCAACGAGGGTATGATTCTGAACTTATGTCTATAATAGTTTTGCAAAACGTTTCCATCGTAGGGGTAGTCGAAAACACGATATTGTCAGCGTGAAGGAGGTTCGCCCAACTGCTTAGACTGACAGTTCGTGTGCGTGTGTGTGTCTGCGAACCACCAATTTACCTAGCAGGTTGCAAGATGTTCGAGGTTGAAATTATCTGTCACACGATAATCATATCGCCACTTCTGTGATGAGTGATTCAGAATACAGTGATGTAATATGAAATGGCTTCGTTACGTACAATGGATACGGGATTGTGCTGTCGGCATTGTTCATCGAGTCTGATATGCTGATTCATTCGTCTGATACATTGAGTTCGATAGCTTCTCTGTCGATGTAGCTCTTCTCGTTGCGTTATGTCAACGTCGGAAATTTTCGGCAATCGTTGGGTATTCTCAGGCCATCATGTTGGGCTAGCCATTTTTGGCGGCTGTCGAGTTGACTCCGGAGCGAAGCGAATTGGAGAAAGTGAGTGAGCCAACTCTCCGTGTTCTGAAGAATGACTAAATGTTGAAGTACAGTGAATGAAGCTTGGACCTCTCACTTCTTTAGATTACTTAATATATCACTTGATATTATGTCTTCATAGACTAAACCCTGTTTTATAATGTGCTAAATTTCCCTATATTTTGAAGGTAATGTAAACCATAAACTTAGTCTTACAATATACTTTTATTTTAGTTACTCTTCTTATGGTTTGTCTGTTAAAGAACAGTAAAAACAGCTTTACACTCAAAGTAGATTATGTAAATTAAACAAGAGATTAAGAAGAATAAGGACACTTTTAAATAGAAAATCTTTTCAACAGATTTGTGCCGATGATACAATTAACATAGAACCTGATAAACTACAGTAGATGCTTGTCAGCAACAAATATCTGCCTAGATTCGCTGATAAAATTCTTTATCCGAAGCAACAACGTGAAAGTATTGTAGTGATTTCACTTTTGAGAAGAAAACACGACTGGTTAAATAGTAACATTTTTATTATTATAACCGATTGTACCAGTGAACATTTTACTGAACATTTTGTTTGTTCGTACGTTTGTAACGCACTTTTCCTCCTTAGCGGTCGCCATCTTGTTTTTGTTGCTTTGTGACACGTTTCGGTATTCTTACGATACTACTAAATCTCCAGCAAATATACTTATTTCAACTGGACTCGTTTATTTAACACGAGATTTCGGTATAACGTTTGGGACTCGAGCATAATTGGTTTGTAGACATGTTCATGGTCTTTCGACTAAAACGTCTACAGTATCAAAAATGGCCCTCTTAATGAATCTTGAATTTCAAGGAGATAATGAACTTGATATAATAAGAAATTGGTTTTTGAAATCTATGAAGAAACTATACTACTCATCTCCCCTAGTTGGCGTTTGATTAGTAGTTATGTGAAGGAAAAGCTCCCAGTTTGGGTCAAATTAATCTGTATCAATCAGTTCGCTTGATTATATAGAAGAGGTTACACTGGCTGCACAAAGCGAGCTTTTCTAGAAGACATCTCCCAACATTGCCCATCATGACTTTTTAAACATCCACGAAAGTCAGTCAAAAGTTCAATCCTGAGACTTCCAGTTAATTATCGTCACGCTGCTTCACCAGAATCCTCCTTCAGAATTATTCATACAGTTGAAGAAATCAGTTTGAAATGAATAAAAATAACAACCTATACACACACGAATAATAGAATCAGTTTTGTGAAAGATTAAGTTGTTTTTAGCCATTTCACAAGGTCATGTATAAAAGTAGCTGCACTAATACAGTGATTCTAGCATGTGTGATTGACTTCCAATTTGCCTTCCATATGATGGGACTTACTTCCACCTTGTACATTTAACCTTCAATGATCAAGTGATTTCGTCATGGTAACAGGAAAATAAAAGACTAGTATCTCAGTTATTATCACCAATGACACAACTTTGTTAAAAAATAACACATTAAAATGGAAGTAACTGCTCAGAAGGAGAAAATGTTTATTGTGATCTGAATTTTAATCACGTATATTGATGATACAGAGTACCTGAAGCACAGACTAACCTGAAATTAGAATTCATATAGCCATACAATAAATATAACAGCACTTTTTCATATATGACTTATTATATATATATATTTGTGTACGTGACATATTGGAACCCTCAAGGTCAAAGGAAAAGAGGAAGGCCAAGGAACACACTACGCCGAGAAATAGAGAAAGATATGAGAGGAATGAACAAACATTGGACAGAACTGGAGACGGAAGCCCAAGACAGATTTGGTTGGAGAAAACTGGTGGGCGGCCTATGCTCCATTAGTGGTAACAGGCGTAAGTATATGACATATCTATTACTTATACCTATCATACAATCGACACTATGTTAAACCTGATGAAAGATATCTTCCCAAAGTCAAATGGATAAAAATATCCTAAACAAACTAGTTAGTTTTCCAGTGAAGTTGATTTGTACATAAACAATTTATCATTTTGAATTGACATTGTTCGGTAAACCACTAGAAATCAATTTAAACATTTTCATCATTATTTCATTCGATATTATAGTTGATGTAAGTTCATGTTGAATTTAACTTGAAACTATTTGATGAATTTTTTTATACCTGAAAATCTTTACTTTCCAATTGAAAGGTTTAGTGGCTGTAACATGTAACCAGATTTAGATTACTTATGTTCAGTCGTGAAAATGGACCTATTCTAGTCCAAGTTAGGCATGGAATGATCATCAGATTAATAGAAAATGAATAATTCTAATATTGAGAAGGTGGAGAAGATTTGTAGCTCAGGTGGATGATTGTGGTGGTGTTGTGTGGTTCTCTGAGCTGGATGTTTTGGTTGTGGAGCTTTCAGAAGAACAATGAAACCTCCACAACTAAAACATCCAGCTCAGAGAACCAAACACCACCACAATAATTCTGATCATTTGCCATCCTATGTTTTTTATGCCATATCTAATTCATCTATGTCACTTTTTCACTTCTACTTAACAATTTATGTTTCGTATACTTTCCTAATGCGTAGTACACTTGTTACTCATTATTATTTATCCTATTCAATTTAGTCTCACTTTCCTCGTGATGTATTTAGAAAAAAAAATCTTCAATTTTTGTTTAAAACAATTTATATGAGATAAGTATTTGTCATAGAAAAGAAGCATATATATAAGAAAAGAAGAATAATTGTCTTTAAACAGTAAAAAAGTTAAAACAGTAATCATGAAACAATTTTAACTGATTTGTATATGCTTATATTAATATAGAGATTCTTATTTCTACTATTACTACTACTACTACTACTACTACTACTACTACTACTACTACTACTACTACTACTACTACTACTACTACTACTACTATCTTAACACAGGTAAGTAGTGCCAAAATTTGAATTCGACCTTTTCAATGAGAATAGTGGTGTATACGCGCGTTTGTGTGTGTGTGTGTATACGAAAAATCCGCGACCTAAATATCCTTGTATACCTCTGTGTTAACAAGAGGACAAATAAAAAATCACACTTTAGTCACTTATCCTAATGTTGCTGCTGATGACAATGGGTTAAAGGCCTAAATTCTTAATGGAATATATTCATTTATGCATACCACACCAAGTTGATAACCTAATTGGCAAAATAGTTCTAAAAACATTTCACTACACTATTAACAATAACGATAATAGTAATAATAATAATCACAATCATAATAATCATAACCATTAATGCATTAATCTTATCTAAGCTTTTTATCACCTGTTATGAATGTGATGTTATGTTGTTGTTGTTGTTTTATTTTATTTTTTCTCTATCATTCCTCTTCTTGTGTTTCACCTTCTTTTTTTTCTTTTATTTCTCACTATCATCAGTGTATCCTTATTCACAGCATAATTTTTTTTAATCACTCTTAACCAATGCATTTACTCACTATACATTCACACATTCACTTATATCTGCTGCTTTACCAATATAAACAGATATTGTTCTGCTTGTGTTTATACATGACTGTGCATATATGCGTATTTATATATTTATATATAGATATATATGTATAATATATATGCGCTCATAATTAGCTACTTAGATTCCATACAAGATACATCAGTTAAGCGTGAAAAGGTTTAGCACGCGATGGAAAATCACTTTGGTTATATATATAAATGTATATGTATATATATCCATGTCTATATACTTCCATATATTGGGTGTGACCATTAATTATTAGATATTTTTTTTAAAATAATTACCATTGTAATTACCAATTCATTTCTCTTGTTTATTTCTCTCATTTGTCTGCTAAGACGAAAATCCTGTTATTGCATAGAAGGTAAACACTACACTCCTTCTCTCTTCATGTATACAGAATTTATTCAATAACCTATAACCTAAGAAATGTTTGCTACAGAATTCTATTACAAAATAATGACTTCTAAAATCTAAGGGAGGAGATAGAAGAAAAGTTATGTTGCAAATTTTTGTCATTCAATAAAAATTATATAATATTACAGAAATATTTATTTATTTATTCAACCACATTTCACCTTACTTATTTATTATTTCATTCGATTGTACAAAAATTAGTTCACTGTTAAATCACAATCAAAAGATAGATAATTGTCTATGTAGAAAGTATTTAAATGTGAACATGATATTGACATATGCACCTGCTTGACCACACGAGTTCATAGCAGCTTTAAAGCACCCCCAAAACGAAAAATTGTCCTTGAAAAATTAATGTTAATGAGTTTTAATACAAAAAAAAAATACCTGTTTTACAGCATTCTGGTTCTAAAAAAATCCACCCAACTATATGTTACAAAAGATTTTCATAAATTATTCCAGTCTACTCATAAGTAGCCTGCAAAAGTTACAAAATAAATGAAGCCGACAATTGGTTTCTGGAAAATTTTTAAGAAACTGACAACAGGAAATCTACAAAACGGACTGACAGAGCTAGTAAATTATTGCTTTCAATAGAAAACCAGAGTGATTGTTACTCTTATCACCATTTACAGTTTTAATGATTTCAGTTGCCTATTCTAATAGAGTTTGTTATGTGAGTCACGCAACTGCATCTTCTGTGTCAAAATAATACTGATGTACTTAAGGAAATCCTGTGATAAAAATTAAGCCAGTGAATTCTAACTAGGCATTTTATTGAGAATTTTGAACACATACTAATGAAAAAAGTGGAAAATGTAGAATCACTCACCTGTAGGAGTAATTTGTTAGTAATTTAATATATTTGGACTGTGGCTAACAGACCTACTGAATATACAAATTTTATCTTATTTAAGTCCTCAAGTGTAAGAAAAACTTGTCAGTAACAAACGATGGAACAGAATTCTTCCTAGAATATCTATATCACAACAACATCCGGGAATTATAAATAATCTGTGCTCATTGATCAACTCGCAAATGCTAATAAGTTGTCCTCTAGGTGATTGGAAATTTCCCAAGTCACATTCTTTGATAAACGTAGACATTTTTCTTCCTTAGTTAAATAAAAGTCACTAAGAGAACATGTCTGGTTGGAGAATAAAGGATGCTTTGATTTTTACTCTTTATTTGCTGTCAGTTTATGTAATCAAAGTCACTAAATTTCGCATTGAAATTTAGATCTATTTAACCATTGACAGTGTTCTATTCACTAAAGTGAAAATAAAAACCTGATCAGTTGGCATCAACCGTACAACAGACAAAGGATTCAGGTAATCAGAAACTGAATATGGAGAGATTAACAGTTAAAGACTGACTATTTCTCTTATATGTCCGTAATGCAAAATACATCTTCTTTAGTCAGTGACTAATGAAGCAATCAACTTATAGTATTCAAATATCACTGAATAAAAATAAATTCACACTCATCAGACAGAAGAGTTTTAAAAGAGATTAGACCTATTATCAATTTAAATATGTAAGTACTTCCGTTTTAGAAAATGCACTTCAACTATTATTTCTACTATTATTATTATTATCACTGTCATTATGATTGGTTGACTTTTGTTTTAGGAAAATTATTATCAATTTTATCATTTTTCTTACCTTAGTCATTAGATTCATAACAAGTGTGTAAATCATGCTTGTATTCAGTTACGTCAGGAACTCTTCACCATTCATTCCGGTCATCCACAAATCGAACTTGCAGGAATATGATAAGTGATTAAAACAAATTTTTACCAGCAAATTAGGTGACTAAAATATGCTGCACACAAAATTGCATTTGTACTAAGCTTCATTTGTTTATACACATCAGTGTGCATTTGAATGATGTGAAGCACGAAAATATGTACTGAATTCACTTTATTGTACAATGTTTACTGTCCTTATTTCACAAGAGTTTATTCAAAGAATAATATCCTTGAAATTAAGGTAGAAAGCAGAAAGATCAGAAATATTTCACAAACCGGTAGAGTTCCATGAGTTCCATGTTAATTCATAACAATCTTTTTACTCAACATTATGTGTTTAGTGCTTTGCGAAATTCTCAGGAAAACATATATGTAAGCTGAAGGTGAAAGGTTTTTTGTTAGGCAGTACGTTTAACGTTTTTCGGCACAGTATGTATCGTAAATGTGGCAGTGACTGTCTCACACTATTATTGTAACTTGTGGACAATGTCTAACGCTTAAACCCTGCGGAAATTAAACAACTGCTAGTGGACTAATTTCGAACAACTTTGGATAGTCAACGCATGTTCACACCCTGTTTGCCTATGTTACCCGGATAAAAGTCAATCTGGTAAACTAACTGATTATTTAAACTTCATACATTGTCACAACATGGAATTTAATAAGTATAACAAACTATGCCCATTAAAAGTAATCAGCGATTAACTGTATTACTTCTGAAATAAAGTAAGTTAACTAACTGACCACTATAGTCTCATCATACATATGTAAACAGGAACAGGATGTGGCGCATATATATGTATATATATATATATATATATATATATATATATATATATATATATATAATCTTGCAACACCGACAAACAATGAAACCGGTATTGCGGCTGGTTTACTTCTTCTTCTAAACTAAACCTGAGTCCGAAAATAATGTGGGGGTTGAACACTAATTCATACAAAACCAACGCATAAACATTACACAGGTGTATGTATATATGCCGATTGTTGATAATGAAATTAGTCTCTCTACACAATAACTCATCATACCTATCTAAATAACAAGAAAGCTTACCCAGACATAATTTAACTTGACATTAATCGGTTGTACATAAATAACGAAACAGAAAGTTATATCGATAAATACCGGAAATTTTGAAAGGAAAGACCATACATCAAGCGTTCAAGTGTAAATTAACCATAGTAAATTGTTTTATTGAAAAAGCTTATAATGATAATGATGATGAAGTATTCACCATAAGTATTCATTGAAATAAGTAGTACATGGTTATTTAATCTATTTTTCTAATCATGTCATTCATCAATAATTTTTATAGACGGAACAATCTTGTAAACTACTTAACTATGATATTTAACACGAAAGTTATGGATTAATGATCCTTTTGTAACCTAAATTTTATATATATATATATATATATATATATATATATATATATATATATATATAAACGCTGACCAGCTCCGCTATTCCCTAGAGTTCACTCAGGAAACGCTGGATATCTGCAACCTTGAACGGATGCAGCGACACCAAAAGTGATGAGTTCTGAAGCGGGTGGGACATGATATTAGAAAGAAGATGTTACAGCAATGAGATTTCTCATTTTGATATAATTTTCTAGAGCTGTACAATCGTATTTACAGGTAATTTTTCATGTAGTAGTCTATAGAAACTAGAGGAGTCTTATAAAATTATCAAGGATTGTATAACTGATTCAGGTAGAAGACGATGAAAATGAAATGGTGTTGTGTGATATAGTCCAGATTATCAATACATTTCAAATATTGAATGATTAGTAATAATTCAATAAATAATGATAACTTTTAAATGGAAAGGTGTTATTTCACTGTATATTCGCTTAGGTATTGAATAAAAAGAGGCTACATCATTTAGTATGGTTAGTCATAAATTATCAAGAGCCAATGTTATAAACTAGGATCATAAGCAATAAGCGATTAAAATACATAAAATAAAAATTAGAGATAATTACCTAATTTGTGAAGGAATAGAAGACAACGGTTAATAATTAGCACTAGTATTTTGTAGAAATCCAATGGAGTATTAATAACATGAGGAAGAGAGAGAGAGTAAGGGGTTGAACATGACACTTCGATAAAGAAATGACGAGTTTGAAAAAGTAAATTGCTTTAGTGTCAAATGTGCACAAATCCCTTATCCAAACATTTTTTGAGACGGTTCTTTTCAGTATATGGAGAATCATGATGGACGATTCATGCAATTTTTTGTGACTTAAATCGATCATATGTTGAACAATTGAGCTACTGTTTGATTTGCTTTCAGCTTTCGATAAACGTGCAGGATAGTGCGCAGATATTGGTTTACCAAGTGCACACTTTGTACGGCCAATTTAATCTGCTCCACAAGAGCACATAAACTGACAAATGCATGTTAAGGTGGCTCAAAGTCGTAGCTTATTCTCGACACTTTCCTGAATGAATTGTTTGCTGGAGAAAACAGTTCGGAGTTCTGCTGAATAGAACATTTCTCGGAGATCTGAATAGTCATTCGCAATATCTCTATTGAATTCAGCGATCAAGAAAAAGACTTTCTTAGAATCTGTGTAAATGCTGTAAACAAGACATTTTAGTTTTACATTACAGTCAATGAACTCGGATGAAAAGCCATTTTCCAGAAGCATTCGTCGTATTATATTTAACTAATTATCCAGTGTATATTCATTCGTCTGGTTCTTGAGTATAGAAAAAGAATTCAATTTATTTTCCGCATTAGCGTCACCCAAATGTGAAAGTTCGTATACTGCCCGTTCTAGGTTAGCATTCTGTACATCGATTATTGTAGGGACCTATCTAATATTCGTTTTAGTGAACCATCAAGAAAAGGAACGTAATCGAGTGTTGGTAATTTTTGAACTCTTGTACCATTTTGTTGATGTCACTGTCTTCGTTACAGAAGACAGAGATACTGTCCATATATCTCTCGTAAAAATAAAAGTTGCTGGTTGCTCGAAGGAGAGTATCCTCCAGGTTGGTCATATGGCATATTTACAGAAGTCAGTTAACTAACATACTATGTACAACTTGTCTTCAAACCCCCATTTGCAAAATAAGCAGATTATTGACTGCCTTCTCCCATATGATTTCTGGTCTTCAAACTACACTCTGATTTCCTGAAACTCCCCTATGGCAGCAACTTCTATGCGACGTTACACACTAGTTATATGCCACTTTGTGAGTGGCATCCACTGCATTTCTACTAACCTGAGTTCGAATTTCATATGACAAAAATCAAATCTACAACTTTAGCTGAGCTAAACCCGTTTTTTTCGTAAGTGAGGATATAGTTGTGAGAAATAACATTGTTCTCCAACGAAACTTGATGACAACGTAGGGATAACATGAAAATATGCAGGAACTGGTTAACTCAACAATGAATTTTAACTAATGAGCTACAGTCAGATTGTCAGTAAATAACATAATCCATATTTAATCTAAACATAGGTGATGTCAGCGATCCCAAGAACGTACATTAAACTAGCTGTTTGCTATCTGTCAATCCTTAAAATTCCTCATTTAATTGGCCCCAAGTCCCCGTTGCGGAAGTGAGTGGGAAGAGTTTGTTCTCACTCGAAACATTCTTATGTAGCCGTTCCTTTATCGTCTCTGGGAGGGGATTCTTACTTACCCACTTCTTCATGTAGAATTTTTTCTACAGAAGTGGGAAAATGAATGTCCGGGAACCTTAAACAAGGAATACATTCCAAAGACCATAAAAATATCCGAAGCATCTGAAGGCTCACAACTATTATCGGGTGGGCCCAGACTAGCCATAAGAAGTAAAAGAAAACATGGAGCATACAAACACCAACTCTTCAGTACTATAAAGTAATATATCCATGCTCCCATAGAATACACGTCAAAACTTTGCAGCAATTGTCTTGAAGACAATAAATGGTGAGAATTTAAACAGAAAATTTATCAGTAGGATTTTAGTGAATGTTATTTCAAGTGAAAATATTTTGTGTATTCACTAAAAGTTGGTGAATTTATTCTTATACTCTCAACCTCAGTCATCTGATTCAATATTACGTGCTAAAAGTTAGTAAATCGTTGGTTACACATACTCGACAACTCTTTAAATGATTGTTTAAATTCACACTATTCATAAAAAAATAAGTAGTATAAGACAAAAACTGACAACTTGATCATCGTCATGAATTTCTCAGTAAATATAAGCCATACTTAAATAAGTGTCTGATACGCTGTGCGGAAATTATAGTGTCTAAAATTTCCATCAGTAAACTCCAACTTGATGAAATTATTGGCATAAAATCTTGAAATGTTGACTTTTATGTATAGATATTAAGTCAAAGTCGAACGCGATCATTCACTTAAAAAGCTTTGTTTTCATTATAGTGATCAAATCACTTGTTTTTTAGTGGCAAATTAGAAATAGATGAGCTAAATTTCAATGCGATATATATAACTCGACGTGTAATCGCTCATATTAGAATTATATATACAACAGAACATAAATCAATTTCAAAGTTTATAACGGTTGAGCCTAGTCTATATTTACATAACTTGCTTCAGCTTTTATGATGATGACATAAACATATTTGAGGAAGAGATTGAAATACAAAATGAGGTCCAACTAGAAAAGGTCAATCTACAGACGCTAGTAAAAAAATACGATTACTATGAAAGTTAAACTGTCATTGTAAGAATGTGGAGATTGTAGTTTCATTGAAATCATGAATCAATCAATGTTAGAACTCCATTACAAACCTAAAAGCACTCACTGGCTGTTTTACCATAGTATGGGATTCATCAGTATTGCGCATCCACAACGCTCTCACACAGAAATCAAAACAAGGACTTTCGGCCTCGCGCTCAAACGCTCAACATCTGGACCACTGAGCCGGCAACCAATGAAATTAGTCTAACGTCGATCAACGCACGATTTTGCGCAACCTAACGTCTAATAATGGTTGATTCATGATTACAATAAAACCCAAAAGTACCCACAACCCTGTAATGAAAAGTATGGTGTGATCACTAGTGACTAGCTTCGTCAGGAAATTCTCGGAGTTTTAGTGGAGTTCAACCGTGTCCGGTGTGAGGCAATCACCAATCAAAGACAGTTAATAAGGTTGCCCAATATTGTGGATTGACTGGATTTACATACGTACTTTTGGATACTGGAAAATTGGTTTAGAGGATAAGCATTTGCACACACACATCGAAGAGCCTGGGTCAGTTTCCATGTGATGGGGATGTGGATGAACACCAACGATGAGTATTATACTATGACAAAACGGCCGTTGAGTACTTTCAGGTTTCTAATGGTGGTCTGGTTTCTGCGTTTGAGCCATCACAATCAGTGAACGGACAGGACTGAAGGTCTCAGATTCGATATTTACCGAGGATGAAGAGATGTGATACTTAAAACTCGCTAATTTGAACGAATCACACTTTGATTGCTTTTTTATGGGATTTGAAGAGAGTTCGGAACAAAAACCGTAATAATCTAATAAAAATCTTCGAAGAAAGAAAAATTCATTTCAAGGTTTTCTGACATTCAAAGTACTACATAGGAAGAACAATAGACAGTTAGTTAGAAATTTTTAAACCTCGGTCTCGCAGTTGACTCTAGGATGCTAGAAAACATGCTAAAGGATCTTTTACTCGTAAACATAAAATAATCTAATTTAAACAGTCAGTCAGTCAGATGCAACGTAGAACTTTGTACGTAAGTACATCAGTTCATGTTGCCATACCACATTAGCACAGAGATGTAATTGTCAGTTCAAATCCAATAGTAGTAGAGGTAGTAAAGGTGTTAGAAGTAATCGGAGAGGTTAGGATTAGAAGATATTATTCAAGAAGTAGGATTTAATGAGCAAAGTTTAGAAAGTCAAAACTAGAGGTGTTGAAGAATCAAGAAGATTAGGATTTGAGAGAACACAAAGAATAAATGCACCGGCGCCATTGCGAACGATTTTGAGCCATGTCGTTCAAGGTTTCTAACCATTGATGACTTTCGTCTCGCTGACCCCAACCGGGTAGTCTACATTTACCAACATGACTCAGTCCACTTGTCAATGACTTCATGGATTTCTGCCATGTTTTGGTCTGGCCGCCCCTAGCTTTCTTCCAACCTATTCCTACACTACAAAACAAAGCTCGACGAGGTAGTCGGTGGTTGGGCATACGCAACACATGCCCCAACCACCTCAACTGATTAAGTTTCAGCACTTCATCTATTGATCTGCCATTCTTACCTAGCACCCGTGTCCTAACAACAGCTTTGCTCACTCGGGTGTCCCACGATATACGAGCAATGCTTCGAAGACACCTATGATCGAAAACCAGTAACCGACGAATATCTTCTACTCTCACTGGCCATGTTTCACAGCCATAGAGTAAGACGGAGCGAACCACTGCACAGTACACTCGTCCTTTAGTCAGCAAACGGATATCTCGCCTACGCCATAAGTGACGCAGGTTGGCAAAAGCCAATCAAGCCTTCTCTATCCGTGCTGAGATTTCGTCAGTCACCAGGCCATCGGCACTGATGAGACTCCCCAGATAAGTCAAGCGGTCTACATGCTCGACTACTTCACTCCCTATCACTAGTTCAGGTACCGATGAAACCCAATCTTGAAGCAACATTTTGCATTTCGAGGGGGAAAACCGCATCCCGAATATGCTTGCATTGTTGCTTAGGATAGTCAGAAGACTCTGCATTTTGTCAGCGTCTTCACCAATTAGGACTATGTCATCGGCATATTCTAAGTCAATAAGCGAGCCACCTGGTAAAAGGTCTACTCCTGAAAATTCACATGAGGATAAGGTTATTTCTAAGAGCATGTCTACGACAAAGTTAAACAAGAATGCAGAGAGTGAACAGCCCAGACGGACACCACTTGTAGTAGTGAATTCCGATGACAGTTCGCCATAAGCCCTCACTCGACCAGTGGTGTTCGAGTAGAGAGCTTGTATAAGGTTAATGTACTTCTTTGGTACACCTTTCAATGACAGACACTGCCATTGAACCTCACGATCAACAAAGTCAAATGCCGCCTTTAGGTCCAGGAAAACAACTGTTGTAGGACGCCTAAATGTGTGTCTGTGTTCCAGGACCTGTCGTAGTGTGAATATGTGGTCTATATAGCCACGTCCAGGTCGAAAACAAGACTGGTTTTCTCGAGTTTGCTCTTCACGAGCTTTCGTTAAGCGTCGAAGTATTATTGAGGCCAAAATTTTAGATACTATATTAGTTAGACTTATTCCTCTGTGATTGTCACAAGAAGACTTCTGTCCTTTCTTATAGATTGGGACAATCAAGGATTGAGACCAGTCGGATGGGATTACATCCAGTTCCCAGATTCTACCTAAGATCTCAGTCAACCTAGCTGCTAAAACTGGACCACCATCCTTAAATATCTCAGGGGTCAGTCTATCAGGACCTGCAGCTCGTCCTCGTTTCAGATTTCCTAACGCTTTTTCAACTTCATTAAGACTAGGGGGACTTATGTCGACTCGCCATTCAGGATGACTGGAGATCGTGGGTAACCGAAGAGTGGCTCGAGGCCAGTTGAACTGATCCTTAAAGTGTTCTGCCCATCGATCCAGTCTCCTGGATTGAGAATCAATGATAGTCCCGTCATTTTCCGAGATAGTCTCACTTACACTAGGATTCCTAATACCAGTTTCCATGATAAGTCGGAAGAGTTGTCTACTGTTGCCGGTCGCCGCTGCCTTTTCCATCGCCTTTGCTTTCGCCACCGACCACTGTTCGCGGTCGTTACGTAGACTTTTTATAAGTCCGCGCCTAAGTTGACTTCGTTCTTCATCATGTTCAGAGCCAGGTGGGATGAGTTTTCAGGCATCCATCAGATCGGTGGATGCTACTGAGATCCATGGCTTTATCCTAGCCTTATGGTTAACCTTACTAGCGGATATTACTGCTGTTTCCACAGCCTTTTTGATATCATTCCAACCTGACTCCGGATGGGAATCGCTTAAATGGTCGCCTAAATGTCTTTCTAGTGGTTACTGAATTATATTCTTCGCCTTATTATCATTAAGTATGGCAACATGATCTAGTTACGTCCAACGTTGAGACGACTTTGGAGGTCGCCAGGTCAAGAGATGCTTTTCCTTATGCCTAAAGTTAGTGTTTGCTAAGAATAGGCGGCTGTCCGAGCATACATGCAACAGACGGTCACCATTGTCTGTTCTCTGAGCATAGGTGTCTTTCTAACGTTTCGTGAACTCGCTTTGTTTGCATTAGCGGTGCAGTCAGATAAGGTAATGCGAGTAGAGTTAGTTGTGAGGAGAAGAGAGGTATGTGTGGGTGTAGGAAGGATTTGATTTCGACCAAATTGGTCTCTCGTGCTGTTACGGGTATGAGGGCGGTTGTCACTTCCCGGCTGCCCACATCGTGGAAGATTGTTTCTTGAGGAACCTGGAAAGGAAGATAGATTAGTGTTGGTGCGTGACCGCAGAGTCCAAGGGACAACTGCTTGAGGTCGGCCTTTTTATGAAATGTTTTTTGAATATTAGCTCCGTTGTTATAGGCCCTTAGTGGGCACCCTTACCCAAGGAGACGGAAATCCGTGATTTAGGGGAGGTGTGACATTTTTAGGGCCGACATTTTCTAACTCTTCCTTCCTTGTGAGAAGGCAGCATCGCTGCAGATGCTGGTTGTCCGAGGGAAACACCTTACTGCTGTCACACCCCTCTGCAGTCAGCAGTACGACTTCGCCCTCAGACCTTGAGTAGCTGCTTTTAGTCTCATCGTTCTCCAATCGACCAGCCTGGCATGGTAGAACCTACAGGAACATATGTTCCAGCCAGTATAGCTCGGTTGGGTCATCACGATAGGCAAGCCCGACCACCATGTCAAGGTAGCAGCTACCGTCGGGAATTTAAACAGGGATACTGTGTATGACGTTCCTTAGTACACTGACATTTAAAACGGTAGATCATTGTTTTATTCAACTGCTCCATAGTTGGGCAAACGAAATGCATTTAAATAGATACAATTCTTCATTTTCTAAACAAACTGTTACTTGAGACCACGAAGATTGACATTTACGATTGTATTATTCAACCTGCATGTACACAACAAGGCAGTAAAACTAAGATTAAAAAAGAGTTGTCAGTTTACCTAAAAGGGTCCTTGCGTGAGCTTTATATCAGCCTGTGCTCAAGCTGTCTTCGCTCTTCATGTTCAGATGCAGGTGGATGCTACTAAGATCCAAGGCTTCTTCCTAGCCTTATGGTTCACCTTAGTAGCAGATGTCACTGCCGTCTCCACAGCTGTTTGGATATCATTTCAAGGTGCTGCGGGATGGGAATCACTTTAATGGTCACCTAACTGTTTTTCTAGTTGCCCCTGAAATATATTCTTCGCCCTATTATCATTAAGTAAAACCCTATGAGACTTTCTTACGGTGTCTTTCCTACGTCCAGTAAGCCCCAAACAGATACGAGCTCGCACCAGGGCATGATCTGATTCTAAACATGTGCCCCACAACGAGCGACAGTCCTCTATCGAAACCCCTCCATCGGTGGCTGATGGGATTTGATCTAGTTGGGTCCAGCGTTGGGATGACTTTGGAGGTCGTCAGGTCAAGAGATGTTTTTTCTTATGCTTAAGGCTAGCGTTTGCTAGAAATAGGCGGTTATCTAAACATAGTTGCTGCAGACGGTCGCCATAATCTGTTTTTTGAGCCACGACACCATAAGATCCACCTAAGTGTCATTCCTCCTCACTTAGTCTACCTACCTGGACATTGAAGTCACCAGCCATTATTACTACTTTTTTCAGGAGGTCCAAAAGCTTTCTGTAGAACTCATCTTTTACCTCATCCGAACTGCATTCAGTGGGAGCGTAGGCAGATAAAACGAAGAGGCAACGGTGAGTGTCCCTATCTTTCCGAGTCCTTACTGTCTCAACGCACAAGCGACTATCTACTGGGATCCAGTCAAGGAGAGATTGTTCTGCCCTAGGACTCAGTGCTATAGGCTTCTGGATACACGAAGAGTTTATCGAACTGCTTCTTTATCTTGACATGGTGACGTCAAATGAGTGATGCTACTCGGATCCTGTATGCGCGTTTCGGAGACGCAGCATGCATCGATGACGCGAGATTCTACACTCACTTCATATACTACTTATAAGTAGCGCGAACCACACTCGTTCCCCCTTTTATTAAGCTGTCGTCGTAGTCTTTCTGATCGCCGTACCGCTTTCTTCTTCGGTGCTTTTCGTGACTCACATACCTGATAATCGTGAAACCACCTATGCAGTTGACTAGCATTTACGCGCTTCTGCTTGTCTTCTCTGTGTAAGCCCATTTATCTGCGGATGATACGGTGTAGTTCGATTCCTCTTGATGCCAAACTGCTTTAGACGGGCTTTAAACTCGTTACTTTCAAAACAGGGACCCTGGTCAGTTAATATCACCTTCCGTATTCCGTGACACGCTACAATATGCCGGATTACCACTTCGGTCATTGTTCTTGCCCGCTGGTCTGGAATGGGTACGGCAACTATCCAACGTGTAGCGTTTACTAGTTCCCGCTGCTGGGACACGGCGGCAGGCACACTCGATAAATTGCAACGCCAACAACTGTGCCCCCGACTCCCCATCCATACTCGGCAGCGCACGGCGCAGCAACATCGTGAGCTCCACAGCCAGCACCAGTGAGACAGACAACCTCGCCAACAGGGACCTCTGCGGTGCCTCCTCCCTGTCCACTGGGCCGACGAACTCGGTCACTATTCGCCCCGTGACCGTCTCCCACGCCGTCTTCCAGGCGGCGCCGTCCAACCTGTCGTATAAAGCCTTTGCCTCACCTCCCTGCAGAGTCCCCAGAACCAGCAACTCCGCCCCGGGCCCCTTCACACATGCCAGCCCCACCACTGCGTCAAACTCCTCCAGGAAGCTTCGCCAATCTCCGTCCTGAAATTCCTTCGGCCACAGGAGCTCCTTCCTTCGTGCAGGCAGCGACACCAAATGTAGTGAAGGAGAACAAAGGTGAGGGAAAAAGAATTGTATTTAACGAAAATTAGAGTTAATTGGAAAATAGGAAAACCATATCGTAACCGTTAATTTGCAAATCATCAATCAATCATCAATCCATTGTCTGACATTCCACTATTCATGCGTTTCATACAAATTCCATTGTGTTTCCACTCTTCCTTTCTTGATCTTCCCTCATCTTCTGCTGCCAGACATTACGTTTACAAAGCAGTACATCCTCCAGGTTCAGGATTGCTACCTCAAAGGCGATCGTAGCACAAACGTAGACAACTAAAGAAAATTCAGATAAATCTTTGGCTGCGTCGACATTAACTTCTTCCAGAGGTGGTTGTTAGGATATTCATCAAATATCGTAGGAGAATTATTTTTGGAAGCCTCATTCTATTGGTCAACTCCTACTGGTCAATATTATGGTCGTCCTGTCAATGTCACATAATTCAATGTTGCTTCCCACTGGTCGTCCTAACTATCAATGTCACAGACTTTAATGTTGTTTCCTACTCGACCTAACTGTATAAATATGCATTATCTTGTAAAGCTTATTATTCATTCCTTCTGTACTCGACCCCATAAACAACTTCATCTAACGGTGTTGTGTCCTGATATAATGGAGATTTGGGAACAATAATTGGGGTCGTACTGGAATATCTTAATTTGGTCAATCGGTAGGATTTTGAATAGCTACGTAGCAGCATTATAGCAATTGGCGACCGGGATTTGGCAAACGAGTTGTTGACTAATTATGGATCCACCTAAATTAGAAAAATTATTTGCACAACAGCTGAAGCTGATGGAGATGCGTACTCAGGCGCACATCTCTTCTCAAGTCTCATCTATTCCGACAATTCACCAGTCAGTCGATGGTATGACCAGTAGTATTTCAGAGTTTCTTTATGATCCTGACGCCAATATTACATTTGATACCAGGTTTGGGCGTTATGGAGATCTCCTCAAAGTTGACTTTGCTGACAAAGATGATTCCTGGAAGGTGCGTCTTCTCCTTAAGAACTGGACAAGTATTGCAACTTCATCCTACCGCAGGACACACGAGACCGTCCATTCGACGCTACTATTCAGTCCCTCAGCCGACTTTTGGGGGATCAGCACTCTCTTCTCAATGCTCACTACCGCTGCTTAAAACAGGTCATGAGTGAGTCCGACGACTTCCTGACCCATGTTGGCATTGTCAACCGTGGGTGCGAACGTTTCAAACTCAGATCCCTCACTGACGACGAATTCAAATCCCTCATATTCATATGCAGTCTTCAATCACACAAATTCTCCGACATCAGAACTCGGTTGCCTAATCGCCTTGAACAATACCCAACACTGATACTTAATGCGATCACAGATGAGTACCAACGTATTATCAACTTGCAGCGTGACATCGTTTTGGTACATTCTGGGGACCAGGGTGGTTCCGAAGTTCACTTTGGTCAGCAACAGAACAAATCTTCCAGGTCGAAAAACTTTGGTCCTTCGAACGCCAGTTCTGTTTCTAATCATTCCAAATCGGCTCGTAAGAAGACCCCTTCACCATGTTGGTACTGTGGAGCCTGACAATCATGGAAATTTTGTCCATTCAAGCAGCATGTGTGCTATCGCTGACAGAAAGTTGGTTACAAAGGAGGTTTTTACCAATCAACCACATTCACTGGCCGGCGAAATTCACAGACGCGGCGTCGTGTTCTCAGAAAGCCGTTTGCCGCATCTACGAGTTTAGTAGCGGTTTTCCACACCGACGCCTCTACTCGACGCAAATTTCTGACCATCTCAATCAATAGTCAGCCGGTTCGGTTGCAGTTGGATACTGCATCAGATATCATTCTGTCGGAAAAGAGTTGGCGAACCTTGGGTCAACCACCCATCAAACCATCGTCACAGACAGTTTTCAGTGCCTGTGCGGGTCATCTCCGCTTTCATTATAAACTCGATTGCTGTTTCGTTCAGAAGTACAACCTTCAATGGAACGTGCTGCATAACCAAGTCTCTTCTCAACCTTCTGAGGTTAGATTGGTTCGAAGAACTTGGTCTTGCCGATCTTTCCATCAGCACTATCTGCAATCAAGTAAAAACTCCTGCCACTACACAGCAGAATGCTGCAGATCTTCAAAAAAGATTCACTGAACTCTTTCAGCCTGGTTTCGGATTTTGTTCCACAGCGGAAGCTATTTTGAGACTGTAACCAGAAGCTACGCCAGTTTTTCGTCTAAAATGCCCAGTCCCATACGCATCTCTACCTCTGGTTGACGCTGAACTGCAACGTTTGGAAACTGAGGGTGTTCTTGTGCCTGTCTCTTATTCATCATGGGCTGCACCAGTTGCAGTTGTAAAAACACCCAATGGTCCCATACGCATCTGTGCAGACTTCTCCACAGGACTCAACGCGGCACTACAACAGCATCATTATACGCTAGCGATCCCAGATGACTTATTTACTATTTTAAATGATGGAACTTACTTTGCTAAGCTTGATCTAGCGGATGATTAATTTCAAATTTCTGTCGCTCTCGAGTCGAGATAGTTGTTGACAAATAACACTTACCGAGGACTTTTTCAGTATACCCGGTTGCCCTTTGTTATAAAAACTGCTCCAGAGATCTTCCAACGGATTATGGATACTATTCTGGCAGATGTTCCTGGCGTTGCTACTTACCTTGAAGATGTCCTCATTGCCGGCTCAATCGCTGAATTGCATACCAGAACACACAGTTCTGCAACGCCTCCAGAATAATGGTTTTCGCCTTCGTCCAAAGAAATGAAAATTCTTCTTACGTTCCGTTAAATAACTGGGGTTTATCTTCGTTGCTTCCGGACGTCATCCTGATCCTCAAAATACTCATGCAATTCAACAAATGCCGGGTTCCACTGATGTCTTCTCACCGACGTTCCGAAGATTTCGGTCAAGCTGATGCACTGTCCAGACTTATCAGTAACCACTCCACCACTGATGAGGACACAGTCATAGCCACAATATTAGCAGAAGAGGATCCCAGTGCTACACTATTAGCGAATGCCATCCAAGCAATGGCTGTTACCGCTGAAGATGTTCAGAAAGCTATAAGAGACTACCGTGTATCCCAAAAAGCGAATCACACCGACTGGAGGTAAGAGGACACAAAGATATTAGAAGCATTATGGATAGAAACATCTAGCGAATCG